>BSBM01000675.1:9860000-10307500 GCA_027924585.1 Larix kaempferi
CATCATCATCATCATTGTGAGGACGAGGATGATGATGATGATGATGGTGGTGGATGATTATGAATATGAGTACGACGATGAAGATGATGATGATGATGACGAATATGATCATCATCTTCATTAGTCATCATCATCGCCATCTTCATCATCCTCACCATCATCATCATCATCATATGATCATGGTCACGATGATCATTGTCTTTGTCATCATTATCGTCATCTTCATCATCCTCATCATACTCGTCATCGACATCTTCTTCATCATCTTTGTATCGTCAAATGATGATGATGATGATGATGATGACGACAAAGATGTTGTTGATGATGATGATGAGGAAGAGCGTGATGACGAGGATGATGATGATGATGATGGTGGTGGTGGATGATGATGAATATGAGTACAATGATGAAGATGATGATGATGTGGATGATCATTGTACTCATCATCATCACCATCAATGTTGATGATGATGATCACGTTGACGATGAAGATGATGACCTAGATGTTGATGAAGATGAGGAAGAAGGACGATGATGATGATGGTGTTGATGGTGACGATGATGATGATGACGAAGATGATGATGATGATGGTGATGAGGATGAAGAAGATGATCAATGATGGAGATGAAGATGTTGATGTTGATGACGATGGTGATAAAGATGATGATGATGATGATGATGAAGAAGGTGGTGATGATGAAGAAGATGACGATGGTGGAGATGTTGATGAGGAAGGGGGAGATGATAATGATGATGAAGATGTTGATGGTGATGGTGATGGTGATGATGATGATAATCATCATCATCATATTCATCATGATCATCATCATATTCATCATCATTATCATCATCTTCATCACCATCATGATTATCATCATCTTCATCACCATCATGATAATCATCTTCGTCACCATCATCCTCATCCTCATCATCATCATCATCATCACCATCATCCTCATCATCATCGTCGTCATCTTCATCACCATTGTCATCATCATCAAAATCTTCATCATCATCACCATCACCATCATCTCATCATCATCATCATCAACATCTTCAACATCATTGTCATCTCCCCCTTCCTCATCAACATCTCCATCATCGTCATCTTCTTCATCATCACATCTTCATCAACTTCATGTATCCCATTGACAAAGAAAATTAAATAAACCATACAAAGGAATACAATAGAGCGTACGTGCAAGGACGCGTGCGCACTGTTATTAATGCATGCACGCACCTATGCGTGCGCACTGTTAGTCACGCATGCGCGCTGTCAGTCACACATGCGCGTGGTTGCGCACACGTGTGCTTGAATTCAAATTGTTTTTGGAGCCCTTGCAGGCTTGGAATTAGCTTCGGATTGCACCTCGAGGCTCGGTCTGATTTATGCCTGATTTATGGCAAAAAACATCAAATGCTGTAACTTTTGTTTTTTCACAACTAGTTCCACATAAGCTCCACGAGTGCACTGCAGATGAAATTTCACATGCTTGTGGAGCTCTGTGTGTAGATTCTAAATATATAATTTTTGAATAGATCTGTTGTTGTTTTCTATTTTTAATTTATTTTTAACTGCACTCATGTCAAATTTGTAAAAAACATAGGTCATTTATTTGGCCTATAACTTTTGATTGGCTTACCTATTTTGAAAACGGAAGAGAATCCACACAAGAGCATGAAAATACCTACAACCTAAAAAAAAAAAGTATTTTGATTATTTTTAGACCATGATATGGTGCCTCAACACTTGACCATGTCGTTTTAGGGCTTCACTGACTTCAGTAATTAAAAAAAAATATTAAATTGACTTTTAAAATTTTGGAAAAATAGCCCCGCACAAGATTCTTCTGTTGCCTACGCCTCTACATATTTTTTTTCTTGTAAATTGAAAATTTACATAGAAAATGGGTGGCTCAAAAAAAACATGTGGATTATGTTTGAGAAAAAAAATAACATACCAATATTCGAATAATGACATTTTGGGGTTGTTATACCACTTTTCCATAAATAAAAGTTATATATTCCGGAAGGTCATCCGTTTTTCTACGTTTCATATGTTTACACCTAATCCAAAAAGGTTTTGTAGGTACCTTTAATAATTCATTTTTATGATAATATTTTTGTTTTTCTAAAATGTCATTGCAACTAACGTGTCATAATTGGGTATCATTACCTTGCACCAGCCCAACACTATGTACAATACTTTATAATTAGTAATAGAAAGCTTTTAAAATCTTACAATAAATATTTATGGAGAAAGTCGATGTGATATCTACCTCAACAATATATATTATACATGAACTATTTTGTTTATTAATTTAATAATATTTTGTTTATTATTAATAACATATTACTAAGTTAATAATGAGTGTATCTATTTATATTAATTACAATTAGTTACCATTAAAAAGATTTCACTCACTAAATTATTGAACATATTTATTTAATTTAATAATTATTTTTAATTTATATTATCAATTAATCAAATATTAATATTCTTTTAAATATATAAATTATTTTGTATTTATTTAAGTAAAATATTATTATTCATTTAAATTTCATTTTCAATTTACCCTTTTTTCTAAATTCGAACAAAATATTGGCTAATCAATCATTTTCATTTTCATTTAAATATCATTTTCAATTTACCTTTTTTCTAAAAATCAATCATGCGAAAGAAAATTCGAGCAAAATATTGGTGCAAATTTGTAGTTACTGCAAAATTTCGCTTCATAAAAATAAATACATCTGTACTTTTTATTTGATTTTTGTCAAAATTGGGTTGAAATTGTATAATTATGTGATGATTGGGATTATGTTAACTGTTTTTTATTTCTTATTTTAGATAGTTAATCAGTTTTTTACAATTTTATTTAAAAAGATAAGAAAATGTTAAAATCAACAAACTAAAATATTTATGATAAAAAATAATAATTCAAGTTGTTGGTGTTCTTTTTAATTTCTAACCACTATCTCAAAACTAGTAATTGATGCATAGATAACTGATGGCTCATACATGCATGGATAATAGGTAATGAAAGACAGCCCATTTATCTAAAAATGTAACAGTTAGCTAGTCAATAGATGCTCTGAGTCAGAAATGCTGCTAAATATGGAAACTTTGGTATCTTTGGAGTTGTGGGCATGAGATAAGTAAAGCCGCAGAGAATACGGGGTTGAAACTGGTGACTAAGTTTGGACTGTTAGATGTTGGTGGGTTGTTTGAATTAGAAACCGTTGCGGATTATTAATATTACGGATACGGATTATTAGTAGAGAATTAAATTTTGAAAACCAATTTAAAGAATGAAAAAAAAAACATTAATTATTTAAACACTATAAAACAAAAATACCATTCATTGGCACGCTTACTTATTAAAATAACTATAAATAAGTAGTTTCCCTCTCTCACACTTCCATATCCAAGGTTGCTAAGCTTTTAGACTTTTGTTTTTTAAATATATGTTAAATTCTATTATATAAATGTCTATGTATATTTATGGTACATTTGTGAATATTTGAGATATTTTCATTACATATTTTTTTCCGTATCTAGTTGTATTTGAATTTGTATTAGTAGTGGGCTGTTTCATTTTGCAATATAATTCTAATGATATATCAATAAATACATAAATGTAACTTAGGAGTGACTACAATTCTATTGGAACTAACACTAAATTCATAAATGTAACTAGAGTGACTCTATGCTATTTCTCTTCCCACTGATTTCTCTATCACCTTCCGCAATAATTATATTGAAACAATACTTTAAATTGAAGTGACTCTGTATCGTTTCCCAGGGTATCGTTTCCCTGGAATGAATCGATTATTCCAGATCGGATTTTCCATAAAGAATTTCAACAGAGGTTTAATTCAGACGGTGAACAGGGGTATCATTTCCCTGGGATGAATCGATTATTCCACATCGGATTTTCCATAAAGAATTTCAACAGAGGTTTACAGGGCAATCTAGATGAAGTCGATCTCAGATTTCGAATACAGGATCCACATCCACTTGAGAAATTGATTTGCGCAGTATATAAGTATTAGATCGAGACGATCTCAAAATTTGATTACAGGACGTAGAGATGTGATCTTAAAAATCTTTTAAAACAAAAGAAATAGATTTAAAGAATCTACAGGGCAGTCATTGGATAGATCGACCTTCACGCTTTTACACAGAGATTCAGAATTAGACGGTGATAAGGGATCGGATTATCATTTAAGTACATATATACAACCACAACAACTTTAATTTAAACACTCACACAGAGAATTCACATAGATCAGACTTTACGCATCTAACAGAGGTTTAGAATTAAATTAGTGATAATGAATCAGATCCTGGTTTTAGAAATATATATATATATATAGCGATCTATAAAATACACAACTAAAACATAGTTAAAATAATGGGAATTGGATTCGTCCGTATCCATTGAGTTCAACTTCCTCATCTCAATACATAGGAATCTATATTATAAAATGCACATAGAAATACAGAGTTTTCATACATAGAAACTGGATCAGTTCATAATTTTTTTTTTGAAATAAAACTAGAATATCCATTCCAATACAAAAAAAAAGACAAAACTTGAAGAACATTGAACCCGATTAAATTGCTGAAATTGAGATGGGTAGATCATTGTAGGAGCGGCTGATTCAACTGTTCGGTCCGATCCAATTGACAAAGATATCAACAACCCCTGATAGAAATATGAGTCTAGTGCCCTCAAGGCTCGACCGGCTCTGATACCAAATGTAGGGACCCCCCCTTGGAGGTCCTACTTAGAAAATTATTAGAAACTTAAAAACACAATATAGCCATTTACATGCATAATCTTTTATAAAACTTATCAAATTTGAGAACTAACAAAAACAAAAAACAGGTTACTGCAGGTCGAATCTGTTGTTGGAGGGGTAGTCGTCGTCATCAATCTGATCCTGCTTGATCTTGATGTTTGTTTCACGCGTTGTTTCCCTCCAGAAGAAGCTCGTTTAACCATTGGAGAAGCAACCGTTAGCTTCACCACCCAACCATAGGCTCATGCCTTCAGTCGCATGGCCTCCCCCGAGCTTTGGGCCGTAGAGCTCACACACACTAATCAAGAAACTCAGCTTGGGTTTCCCCCCCACCAAAATTTCGAGCCAAACCCTCAATAGGAGCAAGTCTTTTATCTTTTCACAATTACGATATCCATCCAGGATCTGGGTGCTTTACCCATTCACAATGCCTTCCTTTTAAAGGAAAATTCCATGCAACACATGTCGCTTCATGCATAAATACATATTTTATTAAATTTCTAATTTAATAATTTACTCACCCATCCATGTGTCAGTTTCTCTAGGAGATGCACCAACATTCCTATGTTTGGTCATGTTTGTCCACAAGATATTTCACTTAACTCCTAGATTTGTGGTGTATGTGGAGTTGACTAGGTGTCCATGCCTAGGATTCCATTTTATTCCTAAATAAATATTTTTAATATTTTTAAATACTCAAAAATATTCTTTCATGTGCAAATGCATAAATAACCATTTCTAATATTTTAAATGCCAAAATATTCTTTTATGTGCAAATGCATAAATAACAATTTCTAATGCATTTTCCTAAGTAAATGCTCTAGGTGCAATTTATACATTTTTAGGCCATTAAGTTAACAATCGTTTTTACTAGTATCCCAATGCCACGCCGTTGGGCCTCCCCATTCCTTAATTCATTTCCCCGACATGGCACCACTCCGTTGGGTCCAGTCATCAATCGTTTCCCTTTCTCGGCAAAGTTCCACCTTGTCGGGTCCTTGCGTCCACTCTTTTTGTTCTCGGCAGGGTACCGCATCATCAGGTCCTTCTACCGCCATCCTTTTGTTTTGACTTGTGGGAACTTCATGTAGGGATTTCAGGAGCCGTTACCTTCTGTCCTCCATCTACACGCTATTAGGGACTAATGGCGTTGAGGAGTGAGTACGTTCTCACTGCGTGCCCCCAACTCATACATGACCAACTCCGTCGTGGCCCACCTCGTATGCCCTCACGCTTTCCTCTTGAGCAAGCGAATCAATGCTTATCTGCTCATGCGTGGTATTCCGTTGGAAGTCAACATCATCGTCGCTCTCCCCGTGTGTGATTTATCTGTACTCTACGACCCTTCAATTCCTTTGTGTGTTCGTCGGTGAACCATTTCACCTGTCGCTACACACATTTCTCACCAACATATATTAGTAGTACTGTCCTCAATTATCATAATTTGATTCATCAATCTGCTACTTCGTTAAGCATTTATATTTTACTCATAACATTACTCATTCATCTAATCAGAAATGCATCTCGTCAATATTTACTTTCTTCGTTCTCATCACATAATCACTCATACAGCTAGTCGTTAAGCATCATTCACATGTACATTTTCCATAATCAAATTTTATCGTTAAACAACATGTAAAAATTGATTTACATTAACTATCCAGATACACCTATATCATTATTTATTGATTCACAATCAGTTGTAGTCATGAATATACTTAATATAACATCAAGGGGTCGTTTTATTAATGTTTCATTCAGTTGGGTCACTCAAATAGGTTCCCTCCAAGTCTGCAGTAGTCTAGGGGCACTACATACACCCCTACTTATTTAGAACTTCATCCCAAAGTTCAGAATAAATGCGGAAAGCCATGATGCATCTTAGTTGCGTCCTCCCAAGACGTAGAGCTAGGACTGTCACTGTCCCATTGCACTTTGACTTGATCAATCAAGGCTAATCATTAAGCAAGATGTAATCAATCAATTATCCCACTCCACACATATAGTTTAATTCCTTAATTCATTTATCAATTATTATCGTCATTCACATCTTCAAGTTTTCTTCAATCATTTAAGACATATTAAGGATCAAGAGACCACATTATCGTAGTTGTTCAACTGGGTCACTCGACATGTGCCCTTAAGCTCCATATTCATTTTAGGGGAATTGCAGTTAGCTTCGCCACCCAACCATAGGCTCATGATTTATTAATCATTCATTTACAAAAGTATTGACCTCACTTGGTCAATAATGTCAAATCAAATAATAACATATGGTTCTTAATAAAATAAATATTTGGGTTCTTTGGTGTATTACAATAATGCATGGTGTTGCCTTTGTAATTTTATTTTAAGAAAAATAAAACTATTTTTTAGTTATAATCTAGGGGCGGACAAATAAGCAAACAATAAGGGGATTGAATAAGTTTCAACAATATGAATGGTTTTCTAAACCATGGACACCATGCTCTAGTTTTGTTTGATAAATAACTAAGGGAAAATGAACAAAAGTGAGCTTAAGAGGAGGCTAAAATACTTTCCTAACACAGGGTCATTAGATAGAAATCGAAATAGACAAGACAAGCATAGATCCATTTGTTCATTCAACGCCATGTGAAATAGAAAATTAAAGGGAAACCAACATAAATTGCATGATTTCTATTTATTTAATTAGTGGCAAACATCTTAGTTTTGTTTTCATAAACAAACCAAACAATTCATTTTATATAATATGAGTAGTTCCAAGGGTTGGTGTATCTAAATCTCAAATCCAAATCTACAAGATTAAAGGTGACTATTAAATCTCAACACTAGGTTAGATTGGCCCCCTTTCGATAATACATTACTTAGATAATGTTTAAGAAGAGAAAGATAATGAAAAGAGAGAAGGAGAAGAAGAGGAATATTGCTTCTTGAAGTAAAAGTAGTGATTTGTTCTAAGTAGAGCTTCAATCTCTCATCGATTTTCTTGTCCATTTTTCCTCACTTTTACTATTGGTTTGTAACCTTGATCCCTCGAAATGAGAAAAATACCTTCTCTAAAGAAAAATGAACTCAAAATTAGGTTAAGACAACGATCTCTCAACAACCAACAAAACCCCTCCATTATTAAAACTCATAACTTTAATAATTGCGTCGAGAGGTGCTTTCTATAGCCTAGTATGACGGAGAAGTGTAATTTTGTGCTCAATGTGGAGTTGACATGTGACACTTTAATAAAATAATAAAATATTAAGTAAATACAAGTTTACAATGTGAATCCTGACCTAAAGTTCAAAACCAGTATGAGGAAATTCCATTCTAAAATATAGCACTTTAATTTAAAATAATAAAATATAAGTAAATATTTTTTTTTACTATGTCACCCTAAAGTTCAAAACCAAAAAGATATATATTCCACTTGAGTAAAACTAAAAAAATAATTAAACTTGAATACTTCTTGCTATGAAATTTAAGAATTGAGTAATGATCAAACCAAGATTTAGATATATGAGAGCTTTAAATATATATGTGAAACTTACATGTTAAAGTAATATAAATCCAACTTAATTTTGGATCTACCAAACACGTTAAGATAAATTTATAACTCTGTTATGTTAAAAGATTTATAACTTTGTTATGTTAAAAGGTAGAAGATAGATTTATAACTCCCATTTATAACTTTGTTATGTTAAAAGGTAGAAGATAGATTTATAACTCCCATTTATAACTTTGTTACGGATAGATTTATAACTCCCATTTATAACTTTGTGAGGTTAAGAGATCGATTTTAACCCATTGATTGATTTTTTTATTTTTATAATGTTCTAGCCACAAATAAACTTTTATAATATCGTACTTTCATAAAAATATTAAGATTATAAAGGCCTCACTTACTACCAAAGTTCATAGGTCAAACTTTTACCAATAAAAGCACTTTATAGTACCGTATTTTATAAAATATAATTAATTTTAGAGTTTATAAAAGCCTCACTTTGTGATTTTAATCAAGGTTCACGTGTCATAGGGTCCTTCGAGTTTCTATTGGTTGGCAAGGGGAGGGGCAATTGCTTTGCTTATATTGATGGAGGAGAAGCTTCTTTGCATTTCCGTTCCCTTGCAAAGTTTGTCCATGACAAAAATAACCCTTCAGCTGAAAGAGTATCGGGGTATTTATTCAAAGAAAGTTACGTAGCATGTGGCCTCAAATTTTTTTTTTTCACAATCACATAGCAATAAAAGCACCTCATTTTCATTGGCCCATAAGTTACCTTGAACATTAGTTATACACATTTTTCATGATTAATAACAAATTATTAATATAATTAAAGATAACTTTGTAATACCTTGTGTGTGGGTGGACGAATAGATTGGGGGCCATAGGTAATAGGCTAGGTGGTGTGCAATGGTCGAGAGGAGGTATACGACGTTTGTATAACATTTGGCAGCAGAAGGGAGGATTAAATGTCGGGCATGTGAGGGTGGTGGATTTATGAGGGGAAGGGTGAACGAGGGATGTGCCACTTAATTAGACGTGACAGCAAGAGCGAAGACAACAATGGCATTAAGGATTGGCATTGGAGGAATATTCTGGTGACAAATGAGAGGTACTATGCAAGCATGGGAGACATCGTAGGCGAGGTAGATGCGGGACGAGAGGCTAATGCAGCCATTAAACCTGGGCTTAAATGATGGTGGTTCAAAGGAAATGATGAAGGAATTGAATGGCGGTACTGGTGGAGTGCTTCCATGAAGGGATTTAACAGGAAAGGAAAGGAAGGATGAGGTGCTAAATTGAATTGAGGTTTTGTGGGTGCAAAGGAGGTTGGCTGCACTAGTAGTGGGGAACTTGATGATGGCCCCTCCTCGCTAGCAAATGCAGAGCCGTCGTGGGGGGAGAGGTCGAAGTGAGTGGAGGTTGGATGAAAGTGACCAAGGGATAGATTTCATGGAGGCGATCACCCCTCATATTGATGATACCGTCTCGATCATGGAAGAAGGAGTAATGAAGCTATTGGTGGAGGAGCATGGCACGTCTTCGATCCTGATCCCATACTAGGTAATGTAGTCCAATTATTGGCAAAAACGATGATGGAGAGGGAAATCTTCTAGGACTTGGTTACTTAGGTGATGAGCAATTTAAAGGAGGACCTATTAAGGAGTCTGGTGGACATGGAGCGGGTATTGGACCTCGTGAAAGCTCCTTTCTGTCGTTGCTTGGTGAATGTTGAATCTCCTTTGACGATCGTTGTTCAGCCATGGCCGGTTCGGGTGGAGAATTCTCCGGAGGAAGGGGTGCCATTAGCGGTGGGAGAGGGGTAAGATGGATGTTTTTTTTCTGTTATGTTTTGGACCTTGTCGGTCAAGTTGATGAATTTTGGGCCATTTTTTTTATTGTAATGGCCTTGGGCGTAGGGTTTGTGAGAGTTTTGTCATGGCTAAGTGCCAAGTCTGGGGGGTTAGACGTATGGATGAACTTGATACCGTTAAGGGAAGTTTCTTTTGGTTTTTTGCTAAAAGCAATTGGTATGCTATGTAATGGGAAGGGAAGCACAATGGATAAGGGGTCTGGTGAGCAAAAGGCCTGTGAAAGACCATTTTTTGTAACACTATGTACAATACTTTATAATTAGTAATGGAGAGCTTTTAGAATTTTACTCACAAAAAAAGATTTGGATTTTTAGGTATCTCGTACTATTGCAGAGTTTCGAACCTTGGGTTGCCTGACAAACAAAACCCAAGTAGAAACCAAATGTGCTAGTGAGACTTGACTTTGCAATGTCAATGTTAGCATAATGTACCTTAATATTTGGCTTGACAAATAACGCAAGGACTTGATACTTTGTAACAAAGCTTGTTTTATTTTAAAAGCATAAAAGTGAGGAGATAATTATATCCTATGGCATCATTAACAAAATTCCTCATTTTAAAAAAAATGTAGTTTTATTACACGCATATCTATTTTATTTGTATTTGTAGGTATGGTTGACCTTTTCCTCTAGATTGTGGTAATTAGACTTATGATTAATGGTAATTAGATTTGCTAACATTTGTGTCATGATTTAAGTCATTTTTCAACTAAGACATAATGATTCTTTATATCTAAAAATATGTTATGAACATACTTTATACTAATCGTATGGCTGAATTTTTAGGTGTCTCCTCTTACAATTGCGGAGTTTCAAACCTTGAGTTGCCTAACAAACAAAACCCTTAGAAACCAATTGTGTAAATGAGACTTGACTTTACAATGTCAATGTTATCATAATGTACCTTAATATTTGGCTTAACATTTGTGTTATGATTTAAGTCAGTTTTCAAGTAAGACATAATGATTATTTATCTTAAAATATAATATGAACCTACTTTATACTAATTACATTTATACTAGTTACACTTGAACTTTAAGTTTCAAATCAACAATATCACAAGTGATAGATTAGTTTTCCTCATTTAGTCAAAAATGAAAAGTTTTTAATTACTTTTGTTAAATAAAAAAGAAAACTCAAAAGATGGGATAGATGTTGAGACAAAAAGATATTTTTAATTACTTTTGTTCAGTAAAAAAGAAAACACAAAAGATGAGATAGATGTTCACACAAAAAGATAGTTGAAGAAGTCGGCATGATATTTATCTAAACACTTTTTTTTTAAATCATGGTTCACCATTATTATACATGGACTATTTTGTTAATTAATTTAATAATATTTTATTGATTACTAATGCCATATTACTAAGTTAATAATAACTATTATCTATTCATATTATTTACAATTAATTAGCATGAAAGAAAATTTCACTCACTAAATCAATAAAATATTGAACATATTTATTTAATTTAAACATTATTTTTAATTTATTATTATCAATTAATCAAATATTAATATTCATTTAAATATATAAATTATTTTATATTTATTTAAGTGAAATATTATTATTCATTTAAATATCATTTTCAATTTGGAGATGAGGATGATGGTTATTATTGTTCATTTAAATAAAGAGTAACTAAAACTAGTATTTCTTTATTTATTTCTTTTTTCAGATTCAGATCTCTTTTCCCCAATGGGGAGACTCACTTTTGGAGAATGGTGAGCGGGGTAGGTTTTTGCGGGTCCTTGTCATTTTTCTGCAGTTTTGGGCTGAGAATGAGGTTTGGAGAGGCGGTTCTTGAGCTTGCAACAACTTAGAGTCAAGCTGGTTTGTTTAGAACTAGCCCAATACCAGCCAAGTATAAAAAAGTGAGAAGTTTCGGTTTACGTTGCTGCTCTCGAATCGTTTTCTCTAATCCTAGTTTTTAGCTTTTAGTTGTAAGTTTCTGCCAAGTGTAAAGGGTGTTGGTGGGATCCAACTTGGTTTGGCAGAGTTTTGTCCTTAGGTCCTTTTTGGTGCCAGTTGGCGCTTTTGTGTTGGGTTTTCTGCAGTAGGACAGGTGTTGGGGGTCCCTAGGGTGATCGATCTTGTCGGTCTTCGAACATAATGACTTCACCTCCTGCAGCATTGTTGAAGGTCACTTGTTGTTCGGGCTCGGGGGTTTATGAGCAGGAGCGCTTGAAACCCCATCCTTCGAAAAACCCTAATTTGTTTGGAGTTAAGGCTAAAGTTAGGAGGCGGGTTAAAACTATCAAGGCAAGGGAGCACTTGGATCGGTTCATGATTTCTGAGAATTCCAATATGGACAGAGTGGAATTATTAGCTGAGCATGCCCTGGTGGGACAGTATGAGTACACTTCTGGTTCTAAGGAGGAGCTTGCTATATCCGTGTCCGGATATACTCAGTGATTATTCAAGTGAATTATCCTCCAATGGAAAATAACTCCATTTGATATAATAATAATATATAATCGATGATGGATAAATTACAAAGGATATGGTTGCCTTAAATATGGCTTGGCCATCACATATTGAAGAGACACTTCTCTTCATAAACTATATTTTAATATTATTAACTACTATTAGGAATAGTTACCTATTTATTACTTTTTATTGGTGTAGCATTGCCACTCTCTTAGAGAGGCTTTGTCCTCAAAGCCTTATAATTTTGTCGCATTATTCTTTGCGATGTCGTGGCCGCCGAAACATGTCGATACGAACTGCTAAGTGTAGAGCATAACTTCGGATACGTCGACGGATGAATCCATCCCAAATTGATTTGTTGTAGACTAATGGGATTCCCTACTGATGTGTCGTCAGGAGATTTGATCACATTAGTACCATTATCTTTCGACATTTCCCACTTTTTCAAATATCGGTTTTTATGGTTGGGGTGTCGATAGGGAACTTTCACGATGTCAATTTCGTTTAAGAATGTTGCCTTTAGAGCATTGATCTGAGTTGGAAGCTGTATTTTCGTCTCTTGAGGATTTAAGTTTTTGTTCTATATCTTTTCCAACTTGTTTTCTAACTGCCTATTATCATTTTGAAACTTCTTAATCACTTCGACTTGCGATTTTCTGTCATCTTCAGATGTCTTACGTTGTTCCTTAAGATCTTCATTATGACTTCTGATACAACTATTTTCTTCTTGTTTGTCTAGAAGTTTCCCTTCAATGTCGTTCATAGATTGTTCTATCTTCTGACTATTTTTCAACTTCTTAATTTTTGTGACTAGTATCTTGTTATGATTTCTTAGTCTAAAAATTTCTTCAGCATTGTTAGATAATGCTTTATTACTCTTCGCAATCTCTGACTTATGTGTCTTTTTAGAGTCGTCATTTTGTTGTTGAATAACTTTTATCTGTTGTCGACACTGGCCGACCTCTGATTCTTGACTTTCTAATTTATTTCGTAACTGCATTAGTTCTTCATCTTTGTCGCTAATGATTTTGTTCAAGCGTATTATTTCTGCTTCGTAATTATTTATTTTCTTCTTTATATCTTGATTTTTCAATTTTTGATTGAAATCACTTTCATCTTTTAATTCCTTGATTTGCGCACATAATTTTTCTATGTGATTTTTCTGGTTGGACATTGTTTGTTCATTGAACCGTTTTTGTATCTTATGTAGTTCAATCTTTATTTCTGATTGTGTATTAATGTCTCGTAATTCTTCATTGTCTTTTCGATAGCGCTTTAACTTGGCTTCTAATTTCTCCCGCAAATCGGCTTCCATGGTTTCTGTCTTCTTCAACGGTGGAATGATCTTCTTTGATTTATTTGATGAGTCTTTCTTAAACTTGGTCATCCTTGTCGTTAACGTGTCTCGATTTCTTGATCAGCCTTCCTTTACTTGACTTTTTCAATGATAAATAACTGTCCTTGACTTTGATTTCTTTGGTGATAAGTGTTCTTCGACTTCTTTGACAATAAGGAGTCTTGCTTGGACTTCTGGTTTTTGTTTTTCTTGGCTTTGTCTTAATGTCTTCTTGACAATGACAAATGGTCCTTGGCTTCCTTCAATGATAATTGATCTCTTTTTTTTTTCCAAAAATAATCATTATAAAATAATAATTATTATTATTATTTAAATAATAATAATTAGTAATTAATTAATTAGTAATAATATTATTAATATTTTATAAACTATATATATATATATAGATTTATAGATATATATATTCAAATAAAAAATATTAAACAATATAATGATACTATTATAAGGTTTAATATTTGATTTAAAAAAAAATGAAATTTTGGGTTTGGATGATGGAATATGGATGGCAGGGAATGGGGGCAGAAGTGGTGCGAGATGGAGGTAGGGATCCGTGGGGAGGAAGGGAGGAATAGCGGTGGTGAAGACGATGGAGGGAGGTGCGATGGAAGGTAGGAGGAGTTGCGGTGGAGTGCATAGAGGGAGGTGCAGAAGGGCAGAGAGGGATGGATGGGAGCGAAAGTGCGTGGGGGTGGTGTGGGGCAGCAGGTGGAAGTGCTGCGCGGGAGGGAGGTGATGGAGCACAGTGGTGGAGGGCGCGGAGATGGAGATGGTCGCAGGGAGTAGCGGCGAAGGGGGAAGGCAGTACGGGGGTGGCAACTGTTGGAGTGTGGAGCTGCGAAGCTAAGGGTGGGCTGCGGCCTGGAAGAGGTAAAGGGGATGGAGAGGGGAGCGTGCAGCTGACAGAGGCAGTGCTATGCGGTGGAGGAACCAGTCGATCAGGCTTGAGCAGTGTGAGTTTGCTGGGCGTAGGAGTATGGAGAAGGGAGTTGAGGGCGAATGGATGCCGCAGTGGGTGAACGTGGAGAGGAGAGAAGAATGGGGAGGAGGCAGTTGTGGCGTGGGAATGGTTGATTGGGGAGTGGAGTGGAGGAGAGATGAAGTGCACGGAGGGAGGAAGGTCAAAAACCTGCAGCTCAGGGAAACCCTGAATTCCTCAGACAAGGTCTAAATTTGATGACCACCGGATCAAGCAACGAGTGCTCTGATACCAATGCTATATCCGTGTCCGGATATACTTAGTGATTATTCAAGCGAATAATCCTCCAATGGAAAATAACTCCATTTGATAAAATAATAATATATAATCGATGATGGATAAATTACAAAGGATATGGTTGCCTTAAATATGGCTTGGCCATCACATATTGAAGAGACACTTTTCTTCATAAACTATATTTTAATATTATTAACTACTATTAGGAATAGTTACCTATTTATTACTTTTTATTGTTGTAGCAGAGCTTGTGGCTTGGGTGAACAAATTCTGGGTTCCAGTGATGAGACTTGCTCCTCGGATCAATTTGCTTCTGAATCATTGGATCTTGTTTATCTTTCCAAACGCTGAGTCTAGGGCAAATATTTTGGATGGTATTTGGCTATTTAAAGAAGGGTCGCTAATCTTGAAGTGATGGCATCTGGACTTCGATCCTATCCGTGAGAAGCAAGGAGTTAGACACCTGTGGATGCTAATCCCAGGTCTTCCTATCGAATTGTGGACTGAGGAAGTGGTTATTGTCTTAGCTAATTCAGTTGGACGGTTCATTAGTGTTGATAAAAAAACCCTATTTGGTATGGATAGAAGGCATGCGAAGGTGATGGTTGAATTTGAAATGAGGTTGGGGCTGCCGGAGGTGGTGGAAATTGTTTGGGGTTCAAAAATTTGGAAGCAACGTTTAGATTTCTACAAAATATCCTTTCAATGTTATTCATCTAAGGATATGAGGCATTTGCAAGAAAAATGTCCAGCTTCAATGGGTTGTCAGGTTTCTCCGAATGACTTGAAGGGTTTCAAGACTCCTGATTTCTTTATCCCAGCTCCGTTGGCTTCTGAAAAAGGTAAGGGTAACTTCAATCCTGAATCTACCTACACCGATGTTTCTAGATATGATTTAAATTATATTATAGATGTAGAGAAGGATTTAGATCGACGCATCTCTTTGGGGGAAGTAGTCCTGCGTCATGAATGTTCCTTCATTCCTTCTGTGGCCAAGGATTCCATCCCTGTCGTAGAGAAGGGTTTGGGGAAGTTGTCAGTTTCTAGAAGTCTCTCTTCTGAATTGGAGAAAGTTGATGATGTGTTGGGTGCCAGTTCTGTTGAACCTCTGCCTAATATCCCAGTCGAGAATGGTAGTCTCAGTTTGTTATGAGAAACTGGGTTAAGATCCATTCCTGTGTTGGAACATGTAAATGCCAGCTTGGATACTAAAGATAAGGTCCTTTTAGAATATAGTGGGTATAATGTGGTTAAGGATTCAAATAAATTTTCCCTTCTTCCCGTTTACTCAAAAAATCCGGGTGGGGATTTGAATGCTTTTCCTCTTCATTCCTTGAATACGATTAAGAAGGGTAGAAAGAAAAAATTGGAGAATCAAGAGCTTGTTTCTGCAAATAGTCCTTATGTCTCGGTGTCAGATAGATTGAAGGAGGTGGATAGTTTGTCTGTTGTGGGCCTTAGAGCGGTGGAGCCCAGTTCTGTTGGTTCCTAATGTCTTTTCTTTCTTTGAATGTGCGGGGTTTGAGGAAGGCTTCGCGGGCTAGGGCCTTAACCAACTTTTTTTATGCTACTAGCCCGGGTGTTGTTTTGATTCAAGAGACAATGTGTGTCAGTGATGCTAGGATTTCTAAATTAGGTGGTATTTTTCCTAATTGGGAAGTCTCTGCCATTTGTTCTAATGGTTTATCCGGGGGTTTGGCAGTGGTGTGGAACCCTGTTTTGTTTTTCTTTAAATCTTTTAAAACTCAGTGGGGCATTTTATTGAAAGGTGGATGTGTGGGGTTGAATTTGCAACTGAATATCCCAAATTGTTATGCTCCATACAATGATAGACATAGTTTTTGGGAGTCCCTTGTTGGTTCTGGTATTATGGGCTTCGAAAATCTAGTTATTGCAGCTGACTTAAACTTCACTCAGTCGGCTTCTGAAGTCTGGGGGGATTCTTCTAGAGAAGATCCGTTGGTGGATTTTTTCTCACACCTTATTGTTGACCATGGTTTGGTGGATGTTCTACCAATCAAAATGCTTCCCACCTGGACTAATGGTAGAAGTGGGAAGGAAGGGGTACATAAAAGACTTGATAGATTTTTTATTAAGGATTCATTGCTCTTGCCTGATCATTGGCCCATCCTTCTTCAATTGGATGGTTTTGGTGTTAAGATACAGTACCCCTTTAAGTTCAACAAATCTTGGTTGTTAAAGGAATATTTTTGTGTTATGGTAGCGAATTCTGGAATTCTGATTTTGCTGAGTGTGATAATCCCATGGATTATTTTTGTTTGAAAATGAGGAAGCTAAAGGAAGTTGTGACAGTCTGGATCAAAAGTCAGAAGGTTGTTGATAAGGCAGAATTGGTGCAGTTGGAATAGCAGATTCAGTTGAACCATTATGATAATTTCCAAGGAGTTTTGAATGAGGAGGGCTTCGATGCATTGAATAACTTTGAACAAAAGAAAGAAGAGTTGTTGCTTCAGGAGGAAATGGAATGGAGACTGAAGAGAAAGGCATTATGGATTGACCATGGAGATAAGAATTCTAAGTTCTTCCATTCCTATGCCTCTGCTCGTCATAATATGAATGCTATTTGGGAAATTAAAGATGCTTCTGGAAACCTTATTTCGGTTTAGAACCCTTGAATAATGAAGCTGTTAACTTCTTTGGCAATATTTATAAGGATGAAGGAGATTGTGACTTATTAGATAAGATTAGCGTTGTAAGACTCTATCCCCAATTTTTCGATGAAGAGGGAGCTGCTGACTTGGGAAAATAGGTGTCTTTGGAGGAAGTTGAGAATACTTTGAAACTTTTTGAGAAAGAAAGAAGGCCTGGTCCTGATGGCTGGGGGGTTGAAGTGTATATCCATTTTTTTGAAATTATGGGAGAAGACATTCGAAACATGGTTGAATATACAAGGCTTAATGGTTTCCTCTCTGGAGCTCTTAATTCTACTTTTGTTACCTTAATTCCGAAGAGCAGCAAACCAGCTACCTTTGGAGAGCTTCGGCCTATAGCCTTGTGTAATGTAGCTTATAATTTGATCTCTAGTTCATTGATCAGAGGTTAAAGACTGCTCTGTCTTTGCATATTACAGCTGAACAGTTTGGATGTTTGCAAAATAGGAAAATCCATGATGTAATTGGGGTTACTCAAGAAATTTTGCATTCTATTAAGGCTCGAAAGATGAAGGCTCTTCTGTTGAAAATGGATCTGGAAAAGGCTTATGATCGAGTGAATTGGTCCTTTCTGAGACTTATTTTGATCCAAATAGGCATCCCTCCATTAGTGCAAAATTGGATTATGGCCTGTGTGTCTTCTATGAGTATTGTTATTTTAATAAATGGAGCTCCTTCTGCCTTCTTTCAGTGCTCTAGAGGGATCCAACAGGGTTGTCCTTTATCCCCTTTGCTCTTCCTTCTAGTTATTGATGGTCTTAGTAGACTTGTGAAGCAGGCTAAGGAAAGTGGTTTGATAAAAGGTATTAATATGGATCGGGACTGTGCTTTATCACACCTCCTCTTTGTTGATGATGTGCTGTTGGCGGGTGTTGACTCTATTGTAGAATGGACTGTGTATAGGAACTTAATAGAGTTCTTTTGCAAAGCCTCGGGGATGAAGTTTAGTTCTTTAAAATCCAGTTTCTACCACTTTAATGTTGATGTTCTCAGAAGACAAGAAATTGAAACGGTAATGCCTTATAAATGTTGCAATCTTGAGGACGGTTTCAAGTACCTACGGTTTTATTTAAAGCCCAATAATTATCTTATTAAAGACTGGAAATGACTTGTGCATAAGATTGAAGCCCGAATCTCTCATTGGGCTTACCGGTTACTTTCAGTTGGAGGTAGACTCGTCCTCGTGAAAGCAGTCTTGTTAGGTATTCTGGTCTATTGGCTATCTATGCTTGAAATTCCATCTCATATTTCAAATGTTGTAAGAAAATTGTTTTTTAATTTCTTATGGAATAGTAACAATGAGCGAGCAAAACTGGTCATGGCTGTTTGGGAGGTTCTCTCTCGCCTTGAAAAATTTGGGGGATTGGGTATCAAAGACCTAAATATTTTCAGTAAGGCTTTAAGGCTCAAAATTCTATGGCATGGAACCTTTGGTACTTCTTCGTGGTCAAAGGTTATTTAGGTTAAATATATCAAGACTGATATATATTGGTGGATGAGAAATCCAAAGAAGTTAGGGTGGTGTATATCCCCTATGTGGAGAGGTTTCTTGAAGGTTTATGACTGGATAGCTAAGGATATCTTTTGGCAGGTTGGTACAGGAGAAAATATCTTGGTTGGGAAGGATCCCATACTAGGAATGGAAGAGTCCTATCTTTTGTCAAACAGATTACAGGCTTATCTGAAATTCTACGGCTTGACAACTTTGAACAAAGTTAAAAACTGGAGAGGCAATTCTCTTTCCAGTAATTACTGGTTAAGCTCTATTGATCTGGGCCTTATTGGAGCTGATGCTCAAGAATGGGATTGCTATGTTAGATCTTTGTATTCTGCTGGTTGTTTCTTAAATATGGAAAAAGACAAGCTGGTTTGGATAGGAAATGACAAGAATGGTATTGTTACTGCAAAGATAGCCTACTCTAGAATCATTCAAGAAAGTTGTATCTATCCGCAGCATTGGTGGTACAAAAGGTTATGGAGTTGGAAGATCTCTCTCAAAGTTAAATGTTTCTTATGGCATGCTTTATAGGGAAGTCTTAACACATGGGATAATTTGATAAGGAGAGGTTGAATCGGGCCAAATTGGTGTATTATGTGTAGGCTTTCCTCTGAATCAGTCAACCATCTTTTTGTGGAAAGCAGGTTTGTTCAAGAAGTTTGGAAAATTTGATGTGCAAAATTGAACTTAGTTTTGTCTTGGGATGTTGGTAAATTTGAGAAGTGTTTGTTAAACTGGTTCAAGAATTTTAAAAGTTTCCTCTCTTTGCCCATATTTGTCTCTTGGGTGATATGGCACATCGCAATTGTGCTATTTTTCAGGAGAAAAAGCCTGAGGTTTTGGTGTGTGTAATGAATATTATGAAGTTGGTTCAGACTTATCAATTTGAGAAGGTTGCTCAAGGTGTTGATAGAATCAGTCTTTTCTCCTTTGATGTTAGACAGCCTATCCTCTTTTTTGATGGAGCTGCACAAAATGGGATTTTTGCATCTAGAGGATTAATTTATTTAAATGAGGATCATCACTTTACTCTACGTTTAAATTGTAGAAAAGGGACTAATATGAAGGCCGAGATAATGGCGCTCTAGTGTATCTAAAGCCAGCGAACATATTTGATTTGGTTAACCTTAAAGTATTTGGCGATTCTCGTGTCACAATTAAATGGGCAGCAGGAGATAATGGTGCTCTGGTGCTTGCATACAAGGAAGGAGATAGACTTGCATGGGTTCATTGTTTTTGAGCATATCTACAGAGAATATAGTTCTATGGCGGATAAATTATTAAAAAATACTATTGAAGGCCTAGAAGGTCATCTAGTGTGCGAAGAATGGTGGAATACCAACTTGGAAGAGATGGGAGACTGCTATTTTTATGACTCGATTTCCTAGGCTAAGATAGGAGATAATGTTCTACTATAATTTGAGCTTGAAGACTTTTAGCTCTCTATTTTTTTTATCCTTTTGTAATGGTTGTTATAGCGCGGCTTTATGCTTTCAAGATCTTGTGAAATTCCAGATCTATTTTTGTACTATTTGATTCACTTTAAATAACAACAGTATGTTTTTTTCCGCTGAAAAAAAATATCATTTTCAATTTACGATTGTACACACAAAAATAAATTCATTTTACATATTAAAATGAAATAACTTCCTAAACATGTAAAATCTAGAAGAATGTTATTTTTAACAAAAAAAATCCATACCTTTTTTCTAAATTCAATTGAACTTTAAAAAAAAGCCTGAATTTGTAAAAAATCATTCATTATTGGATCGAAAATCTTGAATGCTAGCCATATACGATGACGTCCCATAGGTATGCCAAAAGAAATGGAAGTCCATCTCGATTTGTGGATTACTTTCAACTACCACCAACCAGAAAAGTCCACCTCTCTCTAGATAATCAAGTCAGCTCACCACCAACGAGAAAACTCAACCTAGGGTTTCTCGATTTACATTTTCATATGCCTAAAACGAAAAAAAAAAATCAATCATGCCAAAGAAATTTCTAGTAAAATATTGGTGCAAATTTGTAGTTACTACAAAATTTCACTTCACAAAATATATGGGTGTAATTTTTATTTGATTTTTAGTTAAAATTTGGTTAAAATTGTTGAAATTGCAATTTTAAATTATTGAAATTGCACAATTATGTGATGATTTGGACTATAATTGTTTTTACCCTATTTTAAATAGTTAATGAGTTTTTTATAATTTTAATTGTAAAGATAAAAAAAATTCTTGAAATTACAATAGAAAATATCTAGAAAATATCTATGATAAAAATATTAATTCAAGTTTTCGGTGTCTGTCTTTTTAATTTATTGATTAACAAATTATCTAAAGAAGGTAATAGCTAGCTAACGCATAGACAACAAGTAATTATAGGTAAGCATGGAGAACAAGTAATAGGTACCTTGTCCATAACACTTAATTTGTGATCTATGGATATTCACAAGCCACAAGTTAAATAGCCGTGCTAGTAGTAATATATGTTGCATAATAAATCTTAGTTATATTTATTTTGATGGAAAATTGAAAATGATAATCCATCCATCATTGCCAATATAGATTGACAAATATATATTTATATATCAAATAAATAATCTATCCATCGTTGTCAATATAGATTGAAAAATATCTATCAACTAGCAACAACCACATTTTTAAATGTGGTTGATATTTGTGTATCAACTATGACCACATATTTAAAAGTCGTTGATATTTGCCGATCGACAAATATCAACTGCATTTAAAAATGTAGTTGTTGCTAGTAAACAACCAGCAAGCCAAGAAATAACTAAATTAAAATATTAATAAAAATATTATTTGAAAATAAAAATGAAAATAAATACATACTAAGTTATATATATATATACATATATATATGAACTAAATTAAATTAAGCAAAAAAAATAATATTAAATTAAATATAAGTAAAAAAAAATTAAAATAAATACATATTAAGTTAAAAAAATAAAGAAATTAAAACATATTATTAAAATATTAATAAAAATGTTATTTAAAAATAAAATTGAAAATAAATACATACTAAGTTAAAAAAAAAATATTAATACATATTAAAATAAACTAAATTAAATTTAAAAATAATAATATTAAATTAAATAAAGTAATATTAAAAATAAAATAATTGTTATTAATTTTAGTAATACCTTAATATTATATTAATATTAGTAATTAAATTTACTTACAATAATTTTTTTTAAATAAAATGAAATGAAATTTATATTTAAAAAAAAATTATATTTGAAAATTGCATTTATATTCCAAATTTACGTATTAGAAAAAGTAAAATAAATGCAAATTAAATAAATCCAGAAAAGAAAATAACTATAATGATGAAATAATTAATAATAAAAAAACAGTAATATTTTTGGAAAATATGGGTAAGTTAACCATATTAACTTTGTTTGACTTTGGATGACTTTGGTTTACTAATTGAATATGGTTGACTTTGTTTTGCTGCAATTGATAATAGATAACTTTGTTTTTTGTTAGACTATCGTTGAGTTTGTTTGGATAATTGACTATGATTAAGTATTGTTTACCATGGTTGACCTAGAAGACCATGGCTGACTTTCGTTTACTTAGGTTGGATTTCGTTGAGCTTGTTTCACTATGTTGACTTCCATTTAGTATGGTTGACTTTGATTGATCATGGAAGAGTATGGGTAACCACCTTTGACTGTGGATGACTTTAGTTAAATTTGGTTTCCTTTGGTTGGCCATAATTGACTTTGGTTTTGCACGATTAATTGTGGTTGGCTATTCATTGACCTTGTTTGACTCTTCCCTATGGTTGATAATGGTTGACCAAGGTTGGCTACAAGTATTTATGGTTGTCCATGGTTGACCATGTTCAACTATGGTCGACTAGAGTTTACCATGTCCAAGTATGGTTGACTATGTATAGATATAACTGACTTTGGTTTATGTTGGTTGACCATGGCTTACCATGTTCGACAATAGTTGACTTTCGTCGACCATAATTGACTTTGGTTTACTATGGTTGAGCGTGATTCAGTATGGTTAAATTTTTTTGACAATGGTTGACTTTGAATGTGGTTATTGACTATGTTTGAATATTATTGACCATGGTTGACCATATTTGACTTTTGTTTACTAAAGTAGACTTTCGTAGAACATGGTTCATAATCTTGACTTTCATTGTCTAAGGTTGAATTTGGTTGATCATGGTTAAGTATGGCCAACCACAATTTACTGTGGTTGACTATGGAAAACTTTTTTCTTCCATAATTGACTATTGGTTCACCTTGTTTGACCATGGTTGACTTTGGTTAGCAATAATTAAATTCGGTTTACCTTGGTTGACAATGGTTGGCTTTGGTTGACTTTGTTTTCCCATAATTAACTATTAGTTGACCTTATTTGACTTTTGACAATGGTTGCCTATGGTTAATTATGGTTAGTTTTTGTTGACCATGGTCAACTATGGTTGACAATAGTTCACCATGGTTGACTACGGTTGACCATGTTTGACTATGGTTATGTGTGGCTGGGAATAAATGACTTTGGTTTACATTGGTTGACCATGGTTGTCGATCTTCGACTATGGTTGACTTTCGTTGGCCATAATCGACTTTGGTTTACTATGGTTGACCATGATTGACTATGGTTAACTTTGTTTGACTATGGTTGACTTTTGTTAACTAATTAGCTAAGGTAGACTATGGTTGAACATGGTTGACTTTATATGGATGCAAAAGACTTTTCATTGACCGCGGGTGACTTTTGTAGTCGGTTGACTTTGGTAAACTATGGTTGACTATGGATGGATGTTGTTGACTTAGGTTGACTACTTGACTATGATTGACCATGTTTGACTTTGGTTGACCTTGGTTTTGTTTGACTTTGGTTGGCCACACTTAACTTTGGTTGACCATGGTTAACCTTGTTTTTCCATGATTGATAATTGGTTGACCTCGTTTGAATTTTCCATATGGTTGACAAGGTTGGCTACAGATACTTGTGGTTGACTATGGTTGACTATGGTTGACCATGGTTAGCCATGTTCACCTATGGTTGAAGTTGGGTGGCAATAATTGACTTTGGTTTACGTTGGTTAACCATGCTTGACCATGTTCAACTATGGTAGACTTTAGGTTGCCATAGTTAACATTGGTTTACTATGGTTGAGCATGATTCACTTTGGTAACTTTGTTTAACTATGGTTGACTTGGGTTTACTAATTGAATATGGTTGACTATTGTTGACTATGGTTGACTTTGTTTTGCTGTAATTTAAAATAGATAACTTTGTTTGACTATGGTTGAGTTTGGTTAGCTAATTGACTATGATTGAGTATTGTTTACCATGGTTGACTTGGTCAGCCATGGTTGACTTTGGTTAACCATGGATGTCCATGGTTTACATAGGTTGACTTTCGTAGAGCATGGTTCACTATGTAGACTTTCATTAAGTATGGTTGACTTTGGCTAATCATGGTAGAGTAAGGGAAACCGTGATTGAATGTGGTTGACTTTAGTTGACTTTGATTGGCCATAATTGACTTTGGTTTACCACGGTTAGCTCTAACTTGGTCAACCATAGTAAAATGCTGAACAAGGTCAATCCAAGCTTGACTTTGAACCATGGTGGACTTTAATCCACAGCCATACATTTACAAGTGATTGATTGACATTGACCCATAGTTGACTTCAATTCATAAGTGACTTTTAATCAAGGTTGACTTTTAAGCAAGGTTGACTTTAATCCAAGGTTGATTACAATCAAAGGTTGACTTCAATCCATGGTTGACTCCAATCCAATGTTTGAATTCATTCCTTGGTTCACTTCTTTCCATATTTGACTTCTCCATGGTTAAATTTTAAGAAAGCTTGACTTCAATCAAAGGTTGACTTCAATCCATGGTTCACTTCAATCCAAGGTTGATTGCAATTGAAGGTTGACTTCAATCCATGGTTGACTCTAATACAATGCTTGAATTCATTCATTGGTTCACTTCATTCCATAGTTGACTTCAATCAATCCTTAACATTCAAGAAAGGTGGACTTCAATCCATTGTTGAATCTCCACATTCTGATCTAAACCATGGTTGACTTTTGGTTGAATTTGATTTTACTATGGTTGACTACAATTGACTTTCGTTGACCATGGTTGACTTTGGTTGACTATGGTTGAATATGGTTAAACATGGTTGAGTATGGTTTATTTTTTGTTGACCATGGTTAATTATGGTTGACTAAGGTTGAATATGGTTGACCATGGTTAACTATGGTTGAATATGGTTGACCATGGTTAACTAAGGTTTACTAAGGTGTACGATGTTTAACTATGGTTGACTTTGTTTGATTATGGATGACCATTCTTGACCATCTTCAACTACGGTTGACTTTGGTTGGCCATAATTGACTTTCATTAACTATGGTTGACCATGGTTGAAAATTGTTCACTTTTTTTACTATGGTTGACTTTGGTTGATTAATTGACTATGGTTGAATACGATTGGACATGGTTGGGTAAGGGTGACTTTGTTTTGTCGTAATTGACTATTGGTCGACCTTGTTTAACTTATCTCTATGGTTGAGTGATTTACTATGGTTGATGATGGTTGACTTTTTTTATGACTTTGGGTATTGGTTGACCTTATTTAGCTTTTGTCTATTGTTGACTTATTTTTCCCACAACTGACCATTGACTAAATTTATTTAACTTTTAACTTTGGTTGGATATGTTTAACTTTGGTTGGCCATGGTTGACCATGGTTGACTATGGTTAGCTTTGGTTGGCCATGGTTGTCCATGGTTGACTCTGGTTGTCTTTGATTGAATATAGTCTACTTTGGTTGACTAATTCACTATGGTTGACTATAGTTTCTCATGGAGACTATGGTTGGTCATGGTTGACCATAGTTGACTTTGGTTGACTTTTGTAAACCATTGTTCACTATGGTTGACCATTATTATTATTCTTGTTATTATTATTGTTATTGTTATTGACCAACCATGGTTATCTTTAGTTGGTCATGGTTGACTATGGTTGACTAGTTTTTACTATGGTTGTCTTTGGTTGAATATGGTTGAATTTCATTGACTATGGTTAACGAGGGTTAACTATGGTTGGCCATGGTTGACTGTGGTTGAATTTGCTTAACCATTGTTGACTATGGTTGACCTTGTTTGGTCGTAAATGACTATTAGTTGACCATGGTTGACTATGGTGGAATATGGTTCGATATGGTTGACCATGGTTGACCATGGCTGACTTTGGTTGACCATGGTTGGCTATGGTTGATTGAGCTTTACATTATTTGGCCATATTAATGTTATCAACGTTAATAATATAATCTTATTATTAATGTTATGTGTTAATAGTAATGTTGTAAAGTAGTAATAATTTTTTAATATTATTTTTTATAATAATGTTAATATTAATAATGTCAAAGTTAATTTTATTAATGTTATTAACGATAATTATTAAAGTTAACAATGTTATTAAATTAACATTGTTAATGTTTGTTAATATAGTGTTATTATTAATATTAACATTATTAATGCTTCTTAATGTTTTAATATTAATATTATTAATGTTTGTTAATATGTTAAAATTAATATTAATATTAAAATAAATATTAATATTTATTAATATTAATACTATTAATGTTTTTTAATATGTTAAAATTAATAGTAATATTAAAATACATATTAATATTAATATTAAAATAAATTTTATGTTTATGTTTATTAATCTATTATATTAACACCATTCAAAGAGTATTTTATGTGAAAAACACAATCAAATTAGCCGAGTTAAATCATGTCAAATTAAAAATTTATTTTTATTGTTCAACATTTTATTTTATTTTGATAAATCTTTGTTGAATTACTTACAATTTTGTAAACACTTGATTTCTATCTTTCTAATTAAATGTGTAGAGATCTATTTTTAATGATGTAATGAATGGTTAATATATCGCAAATATATATATGTGTGTGTGTGTGTGTTTTCAAAATTCTTATTCCTATTAATGTTTTTATATTTATACAAATAACAAATCATTTTTAAATAAATATTATTTTGGAATCATATTAACAACCGAAATTTATCAATCACTTTAAAGATATTAATTTTTTTTAAATTCTTAACATATTCATAAATAAAATTCATTCATTAATGTATATCAATAATGTACAATAAAATTAAATTAAATTATAAAATTAGATCTAACATCATTGTTTCTCAAATAATTTTACTTTTCAATATAACTTGCACATTATTTTAAGATATGATTTGATACCATTTTTATTTATGAGAATCAATATTTTAAATAATTTTGATTATTAAAATGTTAAACAACAAACCCATCTAGGTTAAGACCCTAAAATTAAAACTCATTGCTAGAGTGGAATGGTGGTGTGACTCACTCTCTTCCCACTTATAATTGTATAAAACATCCTCAAAAGATTTTATTCTCCTACTTCATAATTCATAATAAAGGATACTTCAAACTCATTGCTATTCCCACTTATAATTGTATAAAACATTCTCAAAAGATTTTATTCTTCTACTTCATAATTTATAATAAAGGATACTTCAAACTCATTGCTAGTGTGGATTGATGGTTTGAGGACTATCTTGTCTTGTAATTGTTCCCTTGGCATGTTCAAAAAATTTAATGCTTCTTCTTCTCCACCTACCTTTTACATTATTTAGACACAATTATACTACGCACAATAATAATTAAAACTCATTGCTAGAGTGAAATGGTGGTGTATGGGCTCTCTTCCCACTTGTAATTGTTCCATTAACATCTTCAAAAACTTTGATAGATTCCACTCCCCGAGTTAGTTTTTACATTATTTAAAATGAATAATGTTACAACTCATTGCTAGAATGAAATGCTAATGTGAAGCCTCTCTTCCCATTATTATTGATTCTATTAACATCTTACATTATTTTCATACAATTATACTTAAAAATTCATTATAAGAATAAAATAATAATGGGATGACTCGCGCCCACCTTATAATTATTATTCCCTAATCATTTTCAAAAGAAATGATTATTTTTATTTTTCACTTACCTTTTACATTATTTTAATTTCAAACAAGTGGAGTCATCTTCAAAAAATTTGATGGTGTGGGAATCTCTTCGCTTATGATTGTTGCCTTGCCATTTCCAAAAGTTTTAATTGTTTTATGGAAAAAGGTAAGTTAGCTTCATATTTCAAACTAGTTGAGTCTTCATCAAGAGCTTTGATGGTTTAAAGGTGAACTTGCCTACTCTCTCAAAAATGGGGTGTGATCATGATTATGGTATTAGGATTATTTACCATCTATATATATCCTTCTACATTTATAACAAGAACATAGATTAATTAGTGTTATGTTGTCCTTTGTAGGGAGCCTATATAGCTTTTTCCAATTTAAGTTCTAAACTAACTTTAGGCTGATCTTTCGACCTCTCAAATTGGTGACAAGCCAAGTGAGTGCCCACCAATTTTACACTTCAATCAATCATGAGGTGAATGCGAATGATTAAACTGCAAGATTTACTTTACTTTAATAAAAAGGAATTAATGGAAAGATATTTCTGATACACTGAAATAGATGGGCTTTTAACATGAACCCTATTTTTTTTTATTGAGAACGCTCATGGTTTACATTTCTCCTCAAACGAGAAAGCAAAATATCGGTTCACTTTATGTCTACAGTCTATGCCTTGCATGGCCTCCAGTGGTATTTTTTTTAAACGGAAGACACAATCAATAGTTGTTCTCTTATAACTTATGTCAAAATTGCTAAAGATTTTTAGCATAGATATTTGTGTGAGAAATGATATATTTTTAAATAATATAAAATCCAATAATAAACTAAAAGGTATATATAATAAATATAAAATAAAAAACATCTTTAATGTATGTATGTCATTGCTACAAACAAAGTCGCCTTTCATCTAACCAAAATAGAGATTACAAAAACCCTAAAATATTTCACAAAGTGAACTTGTAACCAAACCCAAACCTTAAAATGGTTCACAATGTGAACGAAGTCTAACTATGCTATTATAAGATATTACTTAACTAAACCCAAAAATCTTAAAATAAACTTTTAACGAAACTTAAAAGTCCGATGTATATCCGAAAAATTCAGTCACCCCACGTCTTAACATAGACTCAACTTCCGCCAAAGTGTAATGCGGGTTATTGTCGGTGGCTGAAACATTTGCCCAGGATGCGCAAATGGTGAGCGTTGCCAGAGACATGAGGGTAGATGTGTTCATAGTTCTGAGTTTTTTCACCTCATTGAGCAGTTTTATGTTCTCCTCTTCAAGTATCTCATTGCACCTCTTTAGAAGCTCGCAGTCCACTTTGGTTTGTTTCAGCTTCGTCCTGAAACAAATTCATATAACAGAAAACGTTCAGTAAACAAAAATACAGGAGAAAAATTTCAATAAGAGGCTATACACTGTCAATTGCAAAGAATGGAAAGCACACGCTATGAAATGAAGCTGATCGGAAAGTGAACCCATGCCTGAATTTAAAAACTAATGAAAGTCGAACTGAACCTAAAATAGAGTACTGTAGACAGATCGAAGATCGAAGGGTTCTGGTCCTGTGTAAATTATTAAAGAAAACAATACTAAATGTAGGGGATTGTTAGGCAAGATTTCCAGCTGTGTAACAAAAAACATTCTTCACAAGAAACAATAGAGAATAGAACACATAATGTGATTCGTTCAGGGAATTTATACTGACAGTAACCAACGAAAAAGAGATGAATACAGGTATTCAATTCCAAGAATTGGTTTGTAGATTAAAATAATCTTCTGATTTCAAGGGTCAATCTATGTAATAAAATAGATTTCTGAATTTGATAGTAGATCTGTATATTAAGAACTGACCACAGTAATAATCAATAAAAGTCGATCTGTATAATAAAATTGACCACAGTAAAATCAAATAAAGTTGTGGGTATATTAAGAAAGATTTAAACACAGGGATAACAATTTCCAGGAATAGTTCTGCGACCTCGGGATAGGATCTTAGTCAAACGAATGGTTTGATACTCCCATAATGTCAAAACAAAAAGAAAAAGAAAGGATATACACATAATTAAATAGGGTATCCATTCAGAAGGTATCCATTAGAGTTGAGAACATGAACAGGAAACTTATATGTATTTTAGATTTAAAAGCATTAAAGTGTTTCAATAATCATGTTCGTATACCCATTGTAGGCTACTATGGAAAAACATTTTTTTGTAAACAATACTTGTACGCCTTGGGCGAGAGAGGTCTTCTCAAAATTTTATTTTCAGGTGGATCTATCATTGGTACACCTAATGCCATAGCTGCCTTTTATTTAGCAATTTCAAAATGATTTAAAAACATCACTGAAACTCTAATCCCATTGTGTGTTGCGGAGCTTAGAAAGATTGATCTTCAGCCAATGATTTCGTTTTTGCAGTATGTCTGATCTACAGCCAAGATCCAAATCGACCAGTGTAAGAGATACAGGGATGTTGATCTCTTAACATTATGCTTGGGTTTCCACTGGCTTCACATCAAGTACTGAAACGTAACTGACTGTAATTTGTGAATTTAATATTGATATCTCAACTGAGGGTTAAAATACCTTTAATTATAAGACGACATAATGCAATCGCGCTGCCAATAACCAGCACCGCCCACCACATCTCCATAGTTTTTCCTAATGCGCCATAACTTCCTGATTTGATCCAACTCCTGCATGATTTCCTGCATGATTTACAAAAGCATGATTATTAATACAATAGTAGGAGCAATCCGCGATCTGATCCATTGATGCAATCCGCCATCTGATCCATTGATGCAATCCGCTATAACTTCCTGATCTGATCCATTGATACAATCTGGGATCTAATCCATTGATGCAATGCGCCATAACTTCCTGATCTGATCCATTGATGCAATGTGCCATAACTTCCTGATCTGATCCATTGATGCAATTCGCCATCCATGATCCATGATAAATGATTTCCTTTGGTTAGTTTTGGGAAAAGAAATGATTCATAAAAGATTCAACGATTCATTTAACTAATGGACTCTGGCGTGGTAAGCCTGCGTGGCAAAATACTAGATTAAACAAAAGAAACAACAGATTACTGCTAATCCGATAGAACATTTAGGTACCTTTCTGCCAATCTCAAGTAGAAAAACATCGAAACTTCTGAATGGAAAGAGATATAAAAGATATAAAAGTAGATCTTATTTTTTGGAAACAGTAATATCCTTGGTGCAAGAAGAACAATTTGATATATGTGCTTGACAAATAATATACCCTCCTCCTTCATAAGAGTTGCCCATCCTTAATCTTGATTAGAAAGTTGCGATCGCCCTCGATAAGCACAGAAGAAAAGCTCATTGAAGCGCCTATGGGCAAACTATGTTGCATAAATCTTAAATGCGATTATTTTGATCGAAAATTCAAAACAATAATCGATCGTTGTCATTGACGTTGTTGTTCGTTGTTGTTGTTGACAGTTCATTTGGAATTGGATCCCGAACAGGAGCTACCTTTATTTCTTAACAGATATCGAATGTGGGCAGAGTGGAAGCTGAAATGGGAACATCATGGTTTTCTCAACAAGATTGGGATCATATGTTCAATAATATGCCACATGCAGATTGAGATGCAGCTGATACTAAGAATCATTCTGTAGCAGCAGTAGAACAGTTGGACATGGATTTGGATGCGGCCGAATGGTCCTCATGGGATCATTTGATCATCGACCACATTAATGGTAGCTACTCCGCTAATAATCTATCGCTGCCGGCAGACCTGCAGACAATCGACGAGTATTTAATTGATGCAGAGTTGCAAGATGACAATAATAATATACAGAAATATCCATCCATTTTTGACGAATGCCCAGTCATTATTGAGCATCCTGCTGTAATAGTTGGGGATCAAATGGCTCCTAGTTTGGTGATGCTGTGCAACGAGGCCAGCGAATCATATGAAGTAGAGTTGGTGGGGCATCATCGACTGGTTCTGAGATGGGCTTCGACTCCTTTGGTTTGGGTTTCTACATGGAAATCGCCCTGATCATCGACATGCATGTCTCCAACTTATGCTTGTTGGTAAATATTATTTTTTCCTTTACTTAGAATTACTGAAAATTAGGAGAATTATTTAATTATAGGGACCACCCGGGAGCATTACCTTGTCCTGAGATTTGAACTCATATCCATCTCAAAATTTATATGTGCTAATTACTGGATACATGTATCTGTTTTCGGCTTGCCTAAAAGATTTCCTTCTCCAGCTCAAAAGTTGTCTCTTGATGTGCTTATGGGTAGAGTAAACTCATGGTTTTTTTTTGTAATAGCCAAGAATATATAATGTTTAATGGCTCGTCTGTCTGTATGAATTTTGGGAGCATGCGCCTTTTATTCGCACTTTTGTCAGCAGGAATTCTGAGGTTCTGTGATTCCAAATTACTTGTATGAATTTTGGGAGCATGCGCCTTTTATTCGCACTTTAGTCAGCAGCAATTCTGAGGTTCTGTGATTCAAAATTACTTCTGGGCAGCAATGCGCCTTTTACTACATGCCGCATGAAAATTTGCTCAGGACTTTTAATTTTTAAACTCCAGATTTAGTGGATATGAGTACATGATTCCTATAAAATTTGCATAAGACTTTCCAGACTAGCTCCAATTCATTCGGCTTCAGTGGACAGTAAACCCTTAGCATTATTTATGTCACTAAAATTTGAAATTGGAAAAGCTTGATAGGAGAATCTTGTGAAGTCCGTATATCATGAATTTAACTGTAGAGGTCGACCGTTTCTGCCATTCTTGGTGAAAATGAGCTCTGGTGCATGTTGATGTTTAATATAACACTGAAATTTGTGAGATCCATTGTAGAACAAGCATCTTCGCGCCAAATTTGAGCTAAATTATATAGAGTTCAAATTAAGACGAACTGTTCAAATTCCAGAGCTGCGAAGGCCAGTCCAAGTTCTCCATATTCGAACTCGTAATTTCAGCAGATCACAAGGCCTACAAATTTAAGCCGGTGTTCTGAAAATAAAAGATGGTAGAATCATTTTAGAAGAATGTACAGGCCTTTTTGGTCTTATAGGGTTTAAGGTTAGGTCAGGTTGAATAACAAGAAAAGATAACAACAATTGCTTGAATTGAAAATTTGCTTGTTCTCAACTAATATAGTAGAAGCACTATGTTAAAATGTCCTGACGGCGTGTTTGAATTTATTTAATAGTGATTACACTCATGTTTGGATTTCTTTAATGGTGATTACAATATCATTAGACAGTCTTTACATATTATTCCATGAAGCATAACTTCAGATCCGGGAAATATACCCTCTTTAGACGACTAGTATACAGTCAGAATTTGCAAAACTGTCAATCTTCCTCCTGCTTAATGTTGGAATTAATCCCAACTACTTCTACTAGCCGATCTTTACTCCTCCATTACTCTCACCCACACCTCGTCCTTCTCCCGGAGCTGAAATAGTGACAGATTAGTATTTCAGAGCCATAAAATATTTATTTTGTGTCTTATCCTTTTGACTTTGCATTGTGGTAGATAGAACAGGTCTTGAGAACAATTTTTAAATATACGCATATGTTATGTTTTGATAAAAAATTCAGAGAGTGCTGTGAATGTAAAAGACAGAGTTTTATCTCTCTGCAATCTTATGTTTTTGTTGTAGCTGCTATAGCAGCAACTTTCATATATGCATGTAGCTATTGGAGAAGCAAGTTATATAAATCAATTTGTGGGAACAAGGGATATGTATTTTTGAAGCTTGGAAGAGCAACAACTCTGTTTGTTAATGTTTAATATGAATGAAGTAAATCTGAACATGTTTGCAACAACATATCTCTGTGTTCTTTTGTGTTAATATTCTGCTCTGTAATTTGTTTCCTCCTCTGCCTCTATCCTTCATATGGTATCAGAGCTAAGGTATCTTCAAGGAGCTTCTCGAGCAAGGTTTCTAGAGCAGTCATCAAGCAGAATTTTTCAATAAAGCAAAGAGTTCTTCACAGTCAACAACGACAACTTCAAGCACAAGTTTGACAAGCCCACAATTTAATTGGAAGAATTATGATTATTGGGCAATCACCATGAAAGCTTTATTTTGCTCTCAAGATATTTGAGATCTTGTAGAAAATGGATTTGTCGAGTCAGCTGATGCAGCAGCATACAATGCATTGACATAAGCATAGAAGGACCTATTGAGAGATAATAGAAAGAAAGACTCAAAAACTCTCTTCTGCATATTTCAAGTAGTGCATGAGAGCATTTTTCCAAGGATTGCAGCAGCAACAAAGTCCAAACAAGCATGGGATGCACTTTAAACAGCCTATCAAGGTATGGCAAAAGTTAAGACAACTAAGTTGCAAATGTTGAGAAGGGACTTTGAAACAATTTACTTGAAGGAAAATGAATCAATAGATTCATTTTTTACTCAAATTATTGAACTAGTAAATCAAATCAGATCTCATGGGGAGACATTTGAAGATAGGAGAGTGGTTGAAAAGATTCTAAGGAGTTTTCCCACAAGATTTGAATCAATTGTTGTAGCCATAGAGGAAACAAAGAATCTCTCACAACTTTTAGTTGATGAGCTCCATGTATCTCTCATTTCACATGAACATAGACTAAGTAGGTCAACAAATACATAAATGGAGCATGCATTTAGGTCACAAGTTTCAATTAGCCATGGTAGAGGTAGAGGTAGATCAAATTTTAGAGCTAGAGGAAGAAATTCATATAGAGGTGGAAGAAGCAACCCATCAAGCTCAATTGGAAGAGGTAGCAGCCAAAACTCAAGCTCAAACCCATCTCAAAATCAACCATAAGGTCAAAGGTATGAGAAGTCTCAAATTCAGTGTCATTATTGTAAGAAGTATGGGCACTATTCAAATGAATGTAGAAAGAAACAATATGACAATAGGCATCAAAATGCAAATTTCACAAAAGAAGGTCAAAATCAGGATAGTATGTTTTCAGCTTGCAATGTAGCACAAGAAAACCAAGAGGATGTATGGTTCTTAGACTCAGGTTGCAGCAATCACATGACTGGGAGCCTAGAAATGTTCTCAAGTTTACGTGAAAACATAAAATCAAATGTAACATTGGGTAATGACAACAAAGTGTCGGTTATGGGTAAAGAAAACATCAACATTCTAACTAAACAGGGGGAGAAGAAGTATATTTCAGATGTGCATTTTGTGCGTGGTCTAAAACACAATCTTATGAGCATTGGACAGCTTCTTGAAAAGGGGTATCAAGTCTTCTTCATAAATAGAGAATGTATTATTTTGGATAAATTTCCAAGTAACCAATTGATTGCCAAAGTTAAGATGACAAGTAATAGAATGTTTCCCCTAAGGGTAAAATCAGATTTGAAGGTAGAACTTGCTCAAGGACCCCCTTCAACAAACTCACAAGAGGATGAAGAGAAAACTACAACAGTCACTCAAGTAATCTTTCAAGCAGAAATTAAAGATGAAAATTGGTTATGGCACTTATGCTTTGGGCACCTAAACTTTGGAGGTCTAAATCTATTACATAAGAAGAACATGGTAAGTGGACTGCCACTAATAAATAAACCAACAAGAGTGTGTGAAGGATGCATTTTGGGAAAACAACATAGAGAATCATTTCCAGTAGGAAAGTCAATTAGAGAAAAGGCACCATTGGAGATTGTTCATTCAGATTTGTGTGGACCAATGCAAACACCCTCAATTGGTGGTAGCTACTACTTCTTGACATTCATAGATGACTACACAAGAAAAACATGGATCCACTTTCTAAAGCAAAAGAATGAAGTGTTTGATTATTTTCGTCAATTCAAAGCCCTTGTTGAGAAACAAAGTCGGCATTATATCAAAGCATTGAGAACGGATAGAGGTGGTGAATACATTTCAAAAGAATTTCTAAATTTTTGCAAGGACCATGGAATTCACAAGCAATTCACAACTAGATACACACCTCAACAAAATGAGGTGGCTGAAAGAAAAAAAAGAACAATCATGGAGATGGCAAGAAGTATGTTGAAAGCAAAACATTTGTCAAATGAATATTGGGCTGAAGCTGTAGCATGTGCAACATATATATTATGAATAGATGTCCCACTAAAAGTGTCATCAATATGATTCCGAAAGAAGCATGGACCGGAAGAAAACATAGTGTTGCTCATATGAGAGTATTTGGATGTGTAGCATATGCACATGTCCCGAATGAATTAAGAAGAAAATTAGATAGCAAAGGAGAAAAATGCATATTTGTGGGATATAGTGATGAATCAAAGGCATACAAATTGTACAATCCAATAACCAAAAAGGTCATAATTAGCAAAGATGTTTAGTTCATAGAAGATGAAGCATGGGATGGAAGTTTGGATAAAACAATCAAAGTTGCACCCAACTTACCACAAGAAGAAAAAGAAGATTTTATACCAGCAGGTACTCCTTCAAATGTGACTCCTTCCACACCCATTCAAGTTCAACCAAGTGGTCAAATGACACCTTCATCAAACAAAAGGACGATCACACACATTCAAGCAAATACTCTATCAAATGGACAACAAACACCATCTCAAATTGGTACTCTTGGTGTTGGACCATCAAATCCACATTCTACAAGCTCAGGTGATATGTCAAACCCCACACTAGCAAGCTTAGGGAGACAAAAAATCAGAAGTTTAAGGGATATTTATGAGCAAAATGAAGGTGATAATAATGTAGGTCTAAATTCTCTTTTTGCATTATATTCACATGTTGATGATCCTATCCATTTGAAGATGCCATTAAAAATGAAAAATGGGTGAGTGCAATGGATGAGGAAATTGATGCAATAGAAAAGAATGAAACATGGGAACTAGTGAGCCTTCCACAAGGAAAAGATGTTATAGGTGTAAAGTGGGTCTATAAAACCAAATTAAATGCAAATGGTGATGTGCAAAAACATAAAGCAAGGCTAGTAGCTAAGGGATACTCACAATAGCCCGAGGTTGATTATAATGAGACATTTGTTCCAGTAGCACGCCTAGACACGGTGAGAATGATTCTTGCAATAGCAGCTCAAAACAAATGGGTAGTATATCAAATGGATGTGAAATCAACATTCTTAAATGGTTTCTTAGAAGAAGAGGTTTATGTGGAGCAACCACTTGGGTATGAGATTTTGGATCATGAAGACAAAGTCTACAAACTGAAAAAGGCACTCTATGGACTTAAACAAGCCCCAAGGGCTTGGTATAGCAGAATTGACAATCATCTTTTGCAAAATGGCTTCAATAGGTGCAACAGTGAGCCCACATCATATACCAAGATGAATGAGAAAGGTGAGATCTTAATTGTTTGTTTGTGTGTTGATGACTTGATATTCACCAGTGATTTAGCAATTGATTTGTTTAAAGGAGACATGGAAAAAGAATTTGAAATGTCTGATTTAGGTCTCATGAAGTATTTTCTTGGCATTGAGGTGAATCAAAATGATAATGGTATATTCATCTCTCAATCTAGGTATGCAAGTGACATTTTGAAAAGGTTTAATATGACAAATTGCAAATCAGCTCTAACTCCAATTGTCACGGGATTGAAATTAAGCAAGGATGACAAAGGAGCCAACATTGATCCAACTTTGTATAAAAGGCTTGTTGGTAGCCTCATGTATTTAATAGCCACAAGGTCGGATATTATGTATGCAGTTAGTCTTATCTCAAGGTTCATGGAGTCTCCAAAAGACTCTCATTGGAATGCAGGGAAAGAATTCTCAGATATGTGAGTGCAACAAGAAACCATGGTATCCATTATTCAAGGTTAAATGAGTTCAAACTCATAGGGTATACAGATATCGATTGTGCAGGAAGCATTGGTGATAGAAAGAGCACTTCAGGTTATGTTTTTCATTTTGGAACAGGTGTAGTATCTTGGGCTTCAAAGAAACAACCAATTGTTACTCTTTCATCTACTGAAGCAGAGTATGTAGCAACCACAGGTGCATCATGTCAAGCAATTTGGATGAGAGGAGTTTTGAAGGATCTCAAGCAAGAACAAAAGGAGGCAACAAAGATATATTGTGACAATAACTCAGCTATAGCATGGTCAAAGAATCCAGTATTTCATAAGAGAAACAAACATATAGACACAAGATATCATTTCATAAGGGAACTAATCAACAATGGAGAAATCTCTTTGGTTTTTTGCAGGTCTCAAGATCAATGTGCAGACATTTTCACCAAGGCATTAGGGAGAGAAAATTTTGTCTATCAAAGAGAACCGAGTGGGCATCAAATATTTCAGCAGTTGTGATTAAGGGGGAGTGTTCGAATTAATCACAACTACTTCTACCAACCGATCTTTACTCCTCCATACCTCCATTACTCTCACCCACAACTCGTCCTTCTCCTATAGCTGAACTAGTGATAGATTAGTACTTTAGAGCCGTAAAATATGTATTTTGTGTCTTATCCTTTTGAATTTGTATTGTGGTAGATAGAATAGGTCTCAAGAACAATTTTTAAATATACTCATATGTTATGTTCTGTCTGTTGGTGAATAAAAACAGAGCGCTGTGAATGTAAAAGATAGAGTGTTATCTCTCTGCAATCTTATGTTTTTGCTGTAGATGTTATAGTAGCAACTTTCATATATGCATATAGCTATTGGAGAAGCAAGTTATATAAATCAGTTTGGAGGAAAAATGGATATGTATTTTTGAAGTTTGGAAGAGCAGCAGCTCTGTTTGTTAATGTTTAATATGAATGAAGTAAATCTGAACATGTTTGCAGTAGCATATCTCTGTGTTCTTTTGTGTTAATATTATGCTTTGTTTTTTGTTTCCTTCTCTCCTTCTATCCTTCACTTAAGTGCTTCAGATGATAGAAATGGTGTAATTAACTGTCTACTTTTTGGGTTAAAGATCCAGTGTATTTATTATTATGTAATTTTTTCTAAATTTTGGCCTTCTTTGTAATGATTTGAAACATGTGTATCATCAAGGCACACAATGCTGCTTGTCTTCTGCTTAACAAAGCATGACTTGAGAAGAAGGGATATCATTTATAAGTGTTTTAAGATTTTTAGGATTATAGACCTTGATCAAGGAATTTGTTTGAATTATTGTAGAAATTGATGTCATGTTTTAGTATTTGAAGCTTTTTGACTTTCAAGCATAGAGGAGATGGCTCAAACCTGAAAACATAGCTTTGAAATGAAAGAAATAGCCCATGTGAAAACATAGCTTTGAAATGAAAAAAATAGCCCCTCTGCAGTGAAAAATTAACTAATTAGTTGTGTATGATAATATTTAGAGTTTAATGCGTAGACCAAGCAACTTGATTTGAATGGTAAACTTATTACCGTTATGAGTTTTTTATTTTGCTTTTTCGAAGTATGCAAGCTTGGCTGCAGGGTGAAGTAAATATCTGAATTATGTGATTAGGTCCTGGCACCACCTTTATCAGACCACGTTTGAACGTACTTTAGGAGAAAAGCACGATTTTAATATTAAAGCTAGATTGCTGTGCAATTCACTTATTTATTTGCGTTTAATATAACTTACATTACGTAGCTACAACGCCCTTTAACAATATTCAATGTACAACGCCCTTTAACACTATTCAATCATTAGAGAGAACTAGATCCTACACCCGCAGCAAAATCCCCAGCTAGCATTGTCAAGGAAGAGGATATAGCTGAAAATAATAATTGACCATTATCATTACTACCGTTAAAAAAACTTTAAGCCACAAAAGATTAATGTAGTTGCTTGGATTTTGTTGAAGTTGCTATTATTTATTTGATATTTGAATTTAATAGTAGAATTTGAGTAATAAAATTTGTTTTGATATGAAAAAATATTTACTAATATAGTTATTTAATTTGTGATCAGTAAACAATAATAAAACTCAAGTTAGATGTTATAAATAACTATATGTTGTTATTCATGAATAGTTGTAATAACCTTTTATATATACTTTTCTTATTAAATTGGTTGTTATCTATACATCAACTACACTATAAACAACTATAGATATAATTATCTATATATTGTTTAATTTTATAATTACTACTCTTCCTTTGCATGTTAAGCCATTATAAAATCTTACTTTTAATCAACATTGTATATGTTAACATTATATCCTAATGGACTTTAGACATTATCGTTGTTAACCTAACACCATGAGGGATTTTACACATTAAAAGAATTTACCACTTGAATTATGAAGTATGAAAATACAGCTTTTCTTTGCGATAGTGGTAGGATATTTGCGTGTAGAGCCTATGCTTTTTAATAATCTTTATTTACATGTATCTTTATTATGTTTTAGAAGGGGATCATATATATTGGCCAATCTTCTATTAATTTAGCTTAAAAGTTATAACTTTTTACATTTTTCAATGTTTAAACAATGTATTAAATATTGTATATTAAATAAAATAAAATAAAAAATTATTTGGAGTGTGATTGGCTTTAATTTGCTGATGTTTGTCTTGTTTTTCCCTTCCATGAAGCGGCCGAAAACGTCATCCTAAAATGTATGACTTGTTGATTAAATGCTTCACAACAATTTAACCAGTAGACAAGATGATAGCTCGTTACAAGATAAGTGTTGAGTGTGGACAAGCTACAACCTATGCGTGATCAATTATAATTTCTTGAACGTCATGCTTTTGAGAGGTCAATATTGAAAATTCATTATGAGATTATACACTTTAGTTGAAGTTAAGATGTATAAACGTTGAGTTTTAATTGATACAATGGTTGTAATGCAGTCCTAACATGTATGTAATGTGGGTTGGCACGTTAGTTGACATGTTACCTCACACATTTGCCACTTGTCAACTCGTATACAACTATTAATCTCGTGCTATGTAGATAGTTGAGAAACGATCATTATTCCTGCATAAATTAGATGGTGCCAATATATTTGTAAGAACAGGTGGTACTTGATTCTGTCATCCAAGATCACGATAGGCATTCTTTTACAATATTTAAGTACTCCATCCGAGGATGGAGTTTTGTGCCAAATTATGTTTTTCATTTCTTGAAAGGATCTTGCTTTTAGAACAATAGCATTTGGATATTGTGTAGATTGTGTGATTCCTGTAGGTGTAACCTCGAGCACGATGAGGGCCATGTGATGTGATGTTATAGAGCCATTGACGATATTGAATGTAGAATAACAGCTGCTTCTCCAAGATCAACGACCTGCTTCAAGCTTGCTTCTTTGTTTTATGAAATACATCTGTATGTATGCATGATGCTTTTAATGTTTCATAGTCAAAGTTGAATGAATACTGGATGACTCTTTTTGAATTATGTTTAGGGTTTGAGAATGGGTTTATGGTCATTCACAGAAACGATGCTTAATGCATGATAGTCAAAATTGAATGAATACTTGAGAACTGTTTTGGAATTAGGTTTAGGGTTTAAGAATGGCTTATGGTCATTTTATCAAACTTTGAATTGGAGCATAAAATTATTTTACCTTGGTACCAGAATTCATTTGGCGTGGTAGTTTCTTGAAGAATCCATTTTACATTTGCAAAGATAATGGTTCTGCGGACTTAGGGTTTTGAGGTTATTCTTTGCACAATATGTAAAATCGCCACAACGTATGGATGATTTTTCCACTATCCTTCCTCGTTACAGGACATGATTATAGTTTGTGTGAGGGTAAAATAGGACTAGTATCGATGCCTTTGATGGTCTATGCAGTATACAATCCTTAACTCTGCGTTCCTGAAACTTCTTGCCATTTTTTTTATTGAAGGCCGAATATTTATTCCACTTTTTTGTACAGTATTAATCTTTGTGGGTTTGAATTATGTATAGGCATGGAGTTTAGCATGCATGGAGATCTCGGTTGGCTTCGGCTAAAACACTCCTCTTTATTCTTCAACATTGTAATATCAATTTTAACAAGGCAATGAATTTTTGTTTGATTTTCTTTATGCTCAACACACCATAAAATTCAACTTGTCAAAGTTGTCCTTTTTAAGAGTGATTTGCATCAAGTTGGGATTCTCCAAGTTGTTCTACAATGCCCCACATTTATTATTTAAACTCAACTCTCACATGCTCCGCAAATATTATAGGATTGACTAATATTGCAATTTTTTTACACGGTTATAGGCTTAACTAACAATGCAATTTCCTTGACAACTATGAAAAATGAAAAATGCAAGCAGATCTATGTATATGTAGTAGGTAAATTTTGTTAAAAACTTTTTTTTTCATATATATATTGTAGATATAAAAAAAATATATATATATATTTTATATAAATATTTATATAGTGTGCATTACAATTTTTTCACTACAATGCTAAGCCAATTTGTTGGCACTAAAGTGAAAAACAACTTATATTAGTTACTTTTTGGTTGTCATTTGGTGGAAAAAATTATATACATTAAGAAATATTTTTAGTGTATATGGTAAGTTTTAGTTTTTTTAAAATAAACATTATTACTTATAATGATTCTATACTTTTCTGAACTAACAATTTTTTATGTGAAGATAGATAAAACTTGATTTAAGTGTATATATATAGAGAGAGAGTTATGATAACTAACTCTAATAGTTAGAAATCTATTCTTACTCGAATCCCATTTAGGCACCTAAAAAATGGATTATTACATTATATAATATGAATAGATATAAACAATTGTATATATAAAAATTCTCTAATGCGTTTGTATTTATCATAATATATATATACAATGATAAACTTGAGCAAAATGTAGATTAAATTGTTCTCTCAATGATGCCTATCTTTTTTGGAGCACATTCTTGATAAAAAAAATGTATCCATAGCAATCAAATCCATAACCTATTCCCTTTTATAGAATAAAAACTGATATCTCAAAATACATACAACTAGTTCAATTATTTACCTTACCGAGTAGCACAAAATTTATGACTCCAATTGAATGGAATGCACATAAGGTTTCTTTCTAAAAAAATGTATCTCAAATGCTTGCAAAATCTTGCTTTCGAGAACGAATTAAGTTAGATGCTTGTTGAACACTCCCTCCAAGAACAATTCAAACCAACACCCCACTTGAGGATTGTGTCTTTTCAATAAGTTTTAGGTAGGTTGAACCAAATAGAACACAACATTGATTTTATTTTAAATTGAACCATTTCTTAATGTATAATCAAATACAAATAGTTTGATTTATCATTAAATATGTGAGAATTGGATGTGATAAAAAAATTGTGTATCAAAATATGTTTTGAGATTAATCGGCTTATCCTTTAAAGTGAAAAAAAAGGTCCATCAAATAGATTGGCTTATCCTTTAAAGTGAAAATCGATCGAAAGTCTTTTATAATACACATCATAATTTAAACCTTCTTATATATAAGGTATTTTATTAGTTTATGGGAGAGTATTATTTTAACAGACTGAACTAAGCTATCCCACATGGAGAAGGTTTTTACTTCTTAATTTAAGCAATGCTGTGTGAACATAGAGGGTGGCTGGGTCGGCCACTATTAATGAAATAAATACAAATTGTTATCCGGTTTAAATCATTGTGTGTTATATTAGCAAGCTTCTACTACTAATAAACCACTGTTGGTTATTATGAATAGGTTAGGTTTAATCTATTATCTTTGAGGTTTTGCACATGTTTTGGTAGATTTTTTTTTTTTTTTCAGATATGAAATTGAAAAATAGATATTTTGAACAATGATAGTGAAAGAGAAACACCGATGTATAAACTATCTAATTATAAATAAGTAAAATATTTTACTAGTAAAAACATTATCATAATAGGTCCTTCGTACCTAAATATACAACATAAAAGGTTTTTAAATTAAAATCATCATATAATATTATATAGTCCATGAATACATTCCTCGGTTTTCCTTTGGGGTGCTCACATTTAACATGTTTTTATGAGTGGTTAAAATATCCATAATTAAATCCCATTGTAATAACCTTGTACTCAAAACATAATATTTCTACGTTTTGTTTAAAAAATATTTGAGTAGCCAAGGATAACCCAATCAATATGGTGGCAGCAATTGTCAATATGCATAAAATCCAGTGTAATTGCTTCAATAGAATTCCTTTAAATCTATCTTACCTCTTTACTTTTACATTTGTATTAAATATAATGGCAATGATAAATTCGTTGAAACCATCTTACCTTTGTGTTCATTATAAAAATAATATAGTGTTATTACCAAAAACTATATATGCTATACCATCTATAGTACACTTTAATTATACGCATAATATAGTATTGTTTCCAAAAAAATTATGTTATACCATCTATGCACCTATATACAACCATGTTATCAACTACATGTACATGTAAATACAACCATGTTATCAACTACATGTACAAATAAAAAATTCATTAATATTACTATAAGACGACAAAAATTAATAAAAGTAGGCTCCATAATTTTTGCACGTCTTTTCAAATATCATATTATTTAGAGAGCATAACATATATATAGTAATAAATTCCCTACAATCATGCTAGCACAGACTTCCATTTTTCAGTTTGGGATGCACTATCATCAACAATCATAGAGTATAAGCATTTAAGCAATTATAACACTAAATAAACATCTCCTTCGTTCGAACGCAATGGTGGTGATGGTGGCAATTCCTCTTGCCATGATGAAATCCCTAGTGCCTTCCGCCACCGATATTGATTAATCCGAGGGATAGTGATAATATTCCTGTTACTATTTAGAGATTAGTTTTTTATCTTCAATATAGTAAATATTCAGATGAGTTTTGTTTTTGTTCTTCTTCAAAATAGAAAAGAGTTATTTAGATTTATTAATATAATTTTAAGATCTCATTTTTATAGTTTTTTCAAATTATTTATTGATAGTGCATATAATCTAGTAGATTTACCAAAAAATTTTAGTTCTTGGGTTATTAATGGGTGTGTGCAAGAAGATGAGGGTCACTTTAGATGCAATCCTACTTTTTCAAAACTTGTTTCTGATACATAGAAACATAGCACGTTTCTGATACTTAGCACTTGGAATGGTAAAACCCAAGCGTGACATGTCACTAGACATGTAGGATAGGTAACCACAATGCGTACGCGTTATAGAACTACAAAACGTGTACGCATTATGTAGTTACAAAATGTGTACGCGTTATGCAAATCTAAAATCAATTTAAAAACACAGTACCGACCACCCCCGAACACCCGCAGCGCTCTTCACGCATCAGAAATGTGAATTAGAGGTTGGACGAGGATGGTTTGTGTGCCCTGGAGTATCTGTGGAGCTCGATTTAGTTTGAGGGGAGGAAAATTCATCGGTGGATTGTCATCTAATCAGGTAATTCATTCACCCATACCATTTTTTTGTCATTTCTTAACCTAAATTACCATTTTTTTATTGTTTAAAAGAACCTAGTTTTGTAATATTTATAAAATTGGGAATAACCTAAGCTCTAATAAAATTCACATCTCCCTCAACCAAGATAAGTGAATAATTAAAATGAATCCTTTTTCAAAAACTTAAAAATTCCTAATCCAACCAAAAATTGAAAAAAAAGAACTCCTCCCATTCTACAATGTATCCATCCACATGAAACCCAAATTTCCAACCCTCAAAGGCCATTTCCAAGCATTTATTGACAATTTCAGTCTGACAATGTATTTGTGGGTGATACCCTGAACTCATCTTCAGTTTGGTGCCAGTGTGGCGAAATAGTTCTGTCCAAAAATGACTGGTGAAAGTCACATCACGATCTGAGACAATGGAAGAAGGGATGCCATGGAGACGAAAGATCTGGTCCAGAAAAATTTGAGCGACGGAGGAGGCTGTATAGGGATGGCTTAGAGCACAAAAATGACTATATTTGGAGAGGCGATCAACCACAATGAGAATCACTGTCTTCCCTCCAGATTTAGGGAGCCCTTTAATGAAATCCATAGAAATATCTGTCCAAATCCGTGTAGGTATGGGCCAGGGTTCAAGCAATCCTGGAAGGAGTGTTGTTTCACCCTTGTTGTGTTGGCAGGTATCACATTCGGCCACCATCTGTTGAATTGTCCTTTTCATGCCCTGCCAAAAGAAGTTACGCCGTGCTCGTTCATACGTTTTGAGGAACCCAGAGTGCCCTGCCGATGGAGAAGCATGGAGTTCATAGAAGACAGCCTGTTGAAGATCTGTGCTTTGGGGAAGCACGAGACGACCCTTGTATCGCAGAGAAGCACCATCCCAAGAGTAATGTGGTACAGCCGAAGGGTTGTTGGTCAAGCGTTGGATGATTTGAGATAAGGAAGAGTCATTGACATAACCCTGTTGAACAGATTGCAACCAATTGGGAACAGGCATAGAAATAGCTGAAAGAGAACCTTGGGCATCAAATGTGCAAGAAAGGGCATCTGCCACAATATTGTCTTTACCCTTCTTGTAAGTGATCTCATAGTCATAACCCATGAGTTTGCTAACCCATTTCTGTTGTGCTGGGGAGGAGACACGCTGGTCCAAGAAATATTTTAGATTATGGTGATCAGTCTTGATGCAAAAATGATTCCCTAATAGGTATGGGTGCCACTTTTGTACTGCATGCAAAATATCCATCATTTCCTTCTCATAGGTAGAGGCAGCTAAGTTCTTACCTGAAAGGGCTTTGTTGGTGAACGCAATGGGGTGTTCATCTTGAAGGAGAATAGCACCAAGTCCATTGCCACAAGCATCACTCTCAATAGTGAAAAGCTTGGAAAAATCGGGCATAGCTAGCACATGTGTAGTACACATAGCTTGTTTTAGTTTTTCAAATGCACACTGAGTAGCAGGTGTCCATGTAAAAGCATCCTTTTTCAATAGAGCAGTTAATAGAGCTGCAATCTTCCCATAATCCTTGAAAAACTTGCAGTAGTAGCCAGTCAACCCCAAAAAACCACGAAGGCTCTTAAGTGTCTGAGGATGCGGCCAATTGTTCATGGCATCGATTTTTGCAGGATCCACGCGAACCCCTTGTGATGAGATAATGTGCTCGAGATACTCAACTTCCTTCTGTCCAAAAACACATTTAGACTGCTTGGCATGGAGATGATGGTCAGAGAAAAGTTGCATGACAAGATCCAGATGCTGGAGATGTTCATCCCATGTTTTACTGTAGATGAGGATATCATCAAAGAATACCAGAATGAATTTCCGCAAGTAGGGTCGAAATATTTTATTCATTAAGGCCTGGAATGTGGAAGGAGCATTAGTGAGGCCAAAGGGCATGACCAAAAACTCATAATGGCCATCATGTGTGCGGAAAGCTATTTTAGGAATATCATCCTCATGAACCCGAATTTGATGATACCCAGAACGAAGATCCAACTTGGAGAAAAAGTGAGCCCCATGAAGCTCATCAACAACAGGAATTGGAAACTTATCCTTGATGGTGAGTTGATTAAGTGCTCGAAAGTCAATGCAGAGGTGCCATGACCCATCTTTTTTGCGGACAAGAATAACTGGAGAAGAAAAGGAACTGGTGCTTGGGCGAATAATACCTTGCTTCAATAAGTCCCAAACGAGCATTTCAATCTTCGTTTTTTGGTGAAATGGGTAGCGATAGGGCCTGATGTTGGGAGGAACGCTGTCAGGAAGGAGCTGAATACGATGGTCTTCTGGCCTGGAAGGTGGAAATCCCACTGGTTCAGCAAAGACACCTGTATATCGATCCAGAATTTGTTGTAGATCCAAAGGAGTAGTGGAGACCGCTGATGGTTGCATCTGTATGGAATGGATCTGAGCAATGACACCATGTGAATTCTTCTTGAGGAGTTTTTCCATGCGATGTGAACTGATGATGCTGAGAGAACCTAGTTGTAATCCTGTCAATGTGTGTTTTTGTCCATTGAGGGAAAACTGTATCCAAAGTTCAGCAAAATCCCATAAGATAGGGCCAAGTGTGCGTAGCCATTGAGCGCCCAAAACCACATCACATCCGCCTAAGGGCAAGGCAAACATGTCAGAGCGCAAGGTATAATCTCCCATAGAGATACGCACATTTCGACACTTCCCTTTGCAGGGTAAGGTGCCCCCTTTGGAAACCATGACTTCAAAGTTGGAGCAAGGATGGATAAAACAATCAGCTTGTTTGGTGATCCGAGGGTCAATGAAATTATGAGTGCTACCAGAATCAATGAATATTGTAAGAGGAAGCTTCTTGAAGTAACCCCTGAACCGCATTGTTTGGGGGGTGGTGATTTCAACTAAAGCATGGAGATATATCTCTGGCTGGTCATCCTGAGATGGAGGGTTAATAGGTGGTTCCTGAATGTCGACTGGAGCATCCAGTGTTTCTGGATCTTTGTCACCAATTTCAAAGGCAGGCGGAGACTCCACATCCAAGAGATAGAGCTTTTGCTGGACACATCTATGTCCCCGAGCGAATTTCTCATCACAATTATAGCAAAGCCCCTTTTATCCGCGTGCTTGCATCTCTGTTTCAGACAAACGCTTGATAGGAGTCGGTCGAGGAGCCTGCCGTATAGGTGGTCGCTAAGAACCCATATTTTGGAAGGGAACAAAAGTGGACTTGGAGCGTTGTTGGGCTGCAATCTTGTCTCTTCCAACTTAGCCAACCCTAGGGCTTCCATCATTGTGTTGGGACAGAACATTTTGACCTCAGAGCGGATGGCATCCTTTAGACCACTGATAAAACAACTCCGGTAAAAGTCATCGGACAATCCTTTGGTGTGGTTGGCTAGATTCTCAAATTCGGTTTGGTACTCTTTCACCGTGCCAATTTGGCGAAGTTTAGTGAGGGCTCCTGTGAAGTCATCAAAAGCACTAGGACCAAATCGTTGCAAAAGGAGCTAGCAAAAGTCTGGCCATTTGGGCTCTGGATGAGCCTTGATGTACCAACGGTACCATTGAAGAGCTTCTTGTTTCAACTGAAAGGATGCCAGCGAAACTTTGTTGACATCAAAAGTATTATGCAGGCTGAAATATTGTTGTGCACGATAGATCCATCCAGTTGGATCAGTACCATTAAAGCAAGGAAAATCAAGCTTCGGACCATAGAAATTGCTGGAAGAGGAGAACCCATTGTCTGATGAAGACTTGGACTGTCATTTGTTGTTCATAACTGAATGTTCAAGATGGAGGCCGAGAAATTTTTCATCCAGATCCTAGAGTTTGGCTTGGATGGCTGCAAGTGCTTCCTCCATAACCAGGAGTTTTTTTTTTTTTTTTTTTTGCTCCTGCATGGGTGACAACCATAACTAGGAGTTTTTTTTTTTTTTTTTTTTTGACTGGGTAGGAAAAGAAAAACAGAAACTACTTCAGTAAGGGAAAATCTAGACTAGGGAAAAAATCTGAAGGGTAATTGGGGTTTGACTAGGTTTTAGACACTGTTGAATAGACAGGGAAACAAAAATGAGGATTCCAGAAGTGGGGTGAAAGAATGAGAAAATTTGGCAGAGGGGAACAAAGAAGCAGAATTCAGAAATGAACTCTGTGGTAAAATTTGAGGGTGATTGGGTGAAATATGAGGAAGTTATGGAAAACCCTAAAAATAGACAATTGTGGGATTTCGGGCTTTGGGAAGGGGAACTATGGATGGGGTCCTCAGGAATGAAATATGCAGAATGGGGTGACAAGGGTTCTCCGAAAATTTCAAGGGAAACAGAGTGAAAACAAGCTCGAAAGGGATCTGAAACGAGGCTGACTGGATTGAGAATGGCTGGATCTGGAACGGCTTGCAAAATGGATCTAAACGACTGGATGTAAAACGGCGCAGCAACGATCGACGACAGTTCAGCTGAAATTAGATATGGACCCCAAGTATGTGCGGCTTCCTAATAGTTCAAGGGTTTCACTCGGCCACCAATGATGTCTGACAGCTTGCGTATTGGGGCAGTACCCCTCACTCCACGGCTCAGGTAAAACTGATAACTGCTTTGCCACAAACGACATCTCTTGGTTTACCTCACGGGTGGCAACTAGTCAATCAGGTAGGGGTCGTTGCCCTTTTCCCTGGAAGGTCCTCTCAATGGGCCAGCTACTTCGGGGTTCCTATGGTACTCCTCACAATGAGTTTTAGGGCTTATGCCCAAGTACTTCCCACAGTTAAGCGGATAGGGATTATTCCCAAATCTGAATCTGCAACAGATGTGAAAAAAAAAAATTGGCAGAAATTTCACCCAGCGAGCCCAAGAAAGTGCTCTGATACCAGATGTGAGGCACCTGCAACAATTAATTAATACAAATATGCGAAATAGCAGAAATGACAGAACTCAGAATCACTTTTATATTGATCACAGGCCACTTCGAGGGGGCAACCTCCTATGATCAAGTTCAATACAAATAACTTCACGGTGCCTTCATAGGTCTCAACACACACTTATATACTAATTCTAGGCACCAATACTATGGGTCGAAACCATGGGCCGTTACAAACTATGGATCAACAATACTACGGGCGACTTACAAAGCATATTCGCCAACAACAATAACACAAACTATTGATCAACAAATACTACGGGACAACTTACAAAGAATATGTGTCCAACAACAACATACTAACAAAGTAAAGACATGGGTTCCTAACACTCTATTTTTCTCTCAAAACATCTACTCTAAGGAAATGGATCTCATCATATCGGTTTTAAAATTCTCCAGTAAGTTTCTTATTTCTGCTCGAGTGGCTCCTACACTAGCTAACTTTCGTGTCCTAGTGAAGACACCCTGGTCTCGATCCTTGTCCTGTTTGTTAGTTCTATAGGATCCCCTTGAATACCCTTGACATAATTCAATGATCTTCTGGAAAGGTTCCTTTGAGATATCCCCTTTCCCCAACAAATTCAACATATCAATGCAATCTTCTCTAATTCCTCATAGCAAGATAATCTTGAGTACATCTTTTCCAATTGCAGTGTGGCCATACCTTTGTAAATTATACAACAATCTTTCCACAAAATCTTCCAAGCTCTCCTCTTCCTTCTGAACCATTTTAAACAACTCTTCCTTTCTATCTTTGGTTCTACAATATTCTTGATGTTTAGAAAGAAAGGTTTGTTTCATTTGATCCCATGTAGTAATGGTCTCAAGACCTAGACTCATGAACCAACGCAAAGCATTGCCTTTCAAGGTGGCTGGGAATAGTTTCAGATTCTGAGCACTAGAGGTATAGTCATAACTACGAAAGAGGATGTCAAACTCAAAATAAATTCATCGGGGTCTTCAGAAGAATTACCATGGAATTTCAGAAGAACTGATGGTGAGATATTTTTCATAGGAGCTTCCCCAAGTGTCTGGAGGATAGGGAATTCAAGTGTGACCACAATGTCACCAGGCTGATTATCTTCCACTTTTTGTTCACAGTTCTCCTGGTGTTCATTCTCTCCTTCATGTTCTATATTAGCCATGTTGTTCCAAAATTCAATGGATTTCTTTATTCATTCTTCCTCTGCTTTTGCTTCTTCTGCTTCCCTCCTTTATTCTTCTCGCCTTCTCTCTTCCTATGCTTCTCAGTGAGTCTCCAACCACAATTCTTTAGTAACTCTGGGCCCGTTAATCTGATAAATATCCTCTCTATCTGGTGCACCCACAATGCTTCCCTTGTCTTCAGGAGGTTTCTTCTCTGAAATGGGAGTAGATGGTCCCGTTGCGTTCTCCACAGTTGATGCTGAATTCTCAAGATTGGGAGGAGTAGAATTTTCTCTTCCAGTAGACGTCTGTGGTGGTCTGGTGGAAGAATCAGCTCGAGCAATTATATCGTCGATAAATGTTTGTCTTCCCAGACCTGTATTACGACCACGACTTCTTCTACCTGCAATGTTAGTATTCAAAGGGAGTTCTCGATTTGTTTTTCTTGTATTCATGCATGCTGTAAATAATCAAACCAAAATGAATCACTAAACCAACTACTAACTATGTCTATCAATTACCATCCCCGGCAACGGCGCCAAAAGGTTGGTCACCCTATATGCTAATTAATTACAACTAACACACAAGATGCTCAATATAAATTGTCAACCCAGGGAAGTCTTTTATTTCAATGGAAATAAGCACAATCTATGCATAAACATTTCAAGTAGTTGATTAATTAAATGGAGATAAATAATCCTACCTATCTGCTCAGCCAAACTCACCTCATAACTAAAACTAATCTAATTTATCTATCTAGGAATTCAAAGTTCAACTACCTTCCCACAGATATCAACCCAGCAGTTACTGATCTAAGAATAAATATGAACTATATTACTTTTGCAAGAAGTTAAATCCTATCAATTATCAAACTACAGTATTCAATCTCTAACAAATTGACTCATCTAGCAGCTACTGTAACTCAATTACAATATGTGTAATATAATGAATTCAGGAAAGACACAACAACAACCAAAACTAGAAATAAGCTTGAACTCTGATTTGATTAATATTGGAAATCCTAGAAAGCATAAATGAATAAAAGGAATTAAAGTTGAGCTTGGTTGTAACAATTAATTCTAACACACCATGCATCAATAAACTAATCTACACAGTCGATTCTCACACCACACAGCTGCAGCTATTCAGGATGAAATCATAAACTACTGGAAAAGAATGCAACTGTTAATCTACTGTTGCAGCTTGCAGTAACGCATCTAATGGGATTCCACACCACACAACATAAAGGAAATTAAACTACCTACTTAACTCAGAAATCTTTGTGAGAAGGCGGGCCCTAGCCTTCTAACAGAGACACCATGAACTACCACAAATTAAGACACATAAATATGAAGAACTTTGCTCTTTATATTAAAGATGGTAATCCACAGTCTCAATTCTCTGTTAGAGCCCGTACAAAATGATAATTAACCAACCCCATACTTTGAAAGCCTTCCCATATTTATACATGCAAAATACAATTTGTGATCCACTAATTTTGTGTAGTAATGAAGATCTCTGAGCTTCATGCTGCAGAGTGGCAACTGAACTGTTACAGCCGTATTGAATGAGGCCATTGGACATGAAGGATGTTGTTGCTCTGGAAATCAATGGATCAACATACTAACCAATTGGGAGATGTCCTGTATGTTGCAGCAATGCTCCATTTCAGTGAAGTCCTGTTACAACTTCATGTGGAGAGGTGCGTTGTTCCTTATTAATGTGAGGAACTAAATCTGAAGCATAACAACTGGAACCACCTGTGATTCTTTCCCAAGGCATTTCGGCTGATACACCTATGCTTTGATCTTGACTTAATGAAATCAACACAAGTTAGCATAAATCAAGGGCTAGAATTCATAACCATAACAATCTTAGGCATTAAATAAATGAAGCAATAATGAATTATACTTTGTCAGGATTCTTGATTGATTTGGAAGAAAGGCATGTATATGGTTTATGGAAGTAGGGTGTAACAGGGAAAAACGATGTAATAAGTGTTGTAAAAATGGGCAATTCCAGGGCCCAACAATGACCTCTTTGATCAAATGAAAGGGGCGAGAGTCTTCTCAAAGATCAACTTGCTATCAAGTTACCACTAGCTACGAATTAAGGAAGTTGATATACCTAAGACTGCTTTTCTAACAATGTTTGGGCACTATGACTTTGTAGTGATAACCTTTGGTTTGACCAATGCCCCAGCTGTATTCATGAGCCTCATGAATAGCGTGTTAAAAAAGTACTTAGATCAGTTTGTGCAAGTATTCTTGGATGGCATCCTCATCTACTCCAAGAATGAAAGTGAACATGAGGAACACTTGCGGATAGTGTTGTCATGCTTAAGGGAGCACCAGTTGTACAGTAAGTTGTCCAAATGGTTGTTTTATCAGAAGGAGATCCATTATCTAGGGCACATAATTTCTGGTGAGGGAATTTCAGTTGACCCTGAGGAGGTGAAGGCCATAATGGATTGGCCCGTGCCAAGAAATGCGCATGTAGTAAGAAGCTTAATGGGGTTAGCCGGGTATTATAGAAGGTTTGTTGAGGGTTTCTCAAAAATCGCAAAAACCATAACTACCCTACAATGTAAAGGAACTAGGTATGAATGGACATATGAATGCGGTGTCACATTCGCTGAGCTGAAAAGACTATTGACAAGTGCACCGATTCTACAAGTTCCAAATATGGAGAAGGAATTCATAGTTTGCAGAGATGCCTCAAGGCATGGTTTGGGCGCAGTGTTGATGTAGGAAGATGGGCTAATAGCTTATGCATCGAGAAAGTTAGAAACAAATGAAGAGAATTACCCTACCAATGACCTAGAGTTGGCTGCGGTGATGTTAGCTTTGAAGCTTTGGAGGCATTACCTTGTTGGACGAAGCTTCAAGTTCAATTATGATCACCAAATATTAAGGTATACCTTCACTCATAAAGACTTAAATGCTAGACAAAGGCGATGGAGTGACTTCATGAGTGAGTATGATTTTGGGATTTCATACATCAAAGGGAAGGAGAATGTGGTAGTCGATACAATAAGCAGAAAACCAAAAATTTTCTCTCTTATACCTTTGAAGGTTGATTTGAGGGAAAGAGTTTTGGGATAGCTCATCGGGGATAGTTGGTACCTTAAGGTCACGTCGTCACTCCAGAATGGGAAACCGCTGGGACCTAAGTTTGAAGGCTATGATTTGGAAGCCGATGGGTTGTTATGATATCAAGGGAGGATGTATATTCCTGAGGAGGGAGATATTAGAGAGACTATCCTTAAGGAATCCCACAGAGCAGTGCATTGCGTAAACCCAGGTGTAAAGAAGATGTATGCAGACATGAAGCAACTCTTCTTTTGGGAAGGGATCAAAGGCGACATGGTCAAATTCAATGCTAGGTTCCTTGAGTGTCAGCAGGTAAAAGTTGATCATAACCACCTGATAGGACTATTGCAACTGCATGACATTCCTATGTTGAAGTGGGAGGTTATCTCCATGGACTTTGTGGTGGTATTGCCTCTTACTGCTCATAGGAATGATGCCATTATGGTCATCGTTGACAAACTGACCAAACTACTCACTTCATTCCAGTTAAGGAGACCTATGATGTCACGGATGTCACTCGTGTGTTCATAAATGAAGTAGTTCGTCTCCATGAGTTTCCCAAGAAGATAATCTAAGACAGGGATTCTGGGTTTACGTCCAGGTTTTGGACAAGTTTGTAGTCCGCGTTGGGTACTCAGTTGAACCTAATCACCGCATACCGTCCAAAGACAGATGGGAAAATAGAAAGAGTGAATCAGGTGATGGGGGACATGCTTAGGATGTATGTCATGGATCAGCAGACTCATTGGGAAAAGCACTTACCTTTGGTAGAGTTTTCTTACAACAAAAGTTACCATACCTAAATTGGGATGCCTCCATATGAAGCGTTATATGGAAGGCCATGCAGAACGTCATTGAGTTGGGAAAGGTTATAGGATCATGTAATTATAGGACCTGAGTTGATTCAAGAGATGGAAGAAGCTTAGGATAGATAGAAGAGCTTCAGATTAGACAATGGTTAAAAGAAGAATAGGGTAGATAGAAGAGCTATGCCGATGTGCACAGGGTTGACGAAACTATAAGGTTGGTGATGCAGTGTTCATCTGCATTAATCCTAACAAAGGTACCATTTGGTTTGGGAAAGGGACAAAGTTGTCACAATGATTTATAGGACCCTTTGAAATTTTAGAGAAGGATGGACCCATCGCATATCATCTTGTTCTTCCACCCCATTTGTACAAAACTCGTAATGTTTTTCATGTATCTGTTTTGCGACATTATGTAGCTGATGAGTCTCCTAAAATAAATTGGAAGGAACTGCAGGTTTCGGACGAGGGGACCATCAGGGTCGAACCGTTACATATATTGGATCGTAGGGTTAGACAACTCAGGCACTATTTGGTGGACCAAGTTAATGTTGATGTATATGTAACTTCGAAATGTATTTCATCCATGTATTTCATTTATAGATTATTGTGCTCCTATAGAGATGTGTGGGGTCGGCTCTTAAATATATATATTATATGGTTGATGTACCTAGCTAGATAAGTCAGCCCCATAAGGTCACTAGGAAAACAGACAAGTATAAATAGAGATCGGGAGATCTCTATTTTCATCATTCAGAAACTCACACTTCTCTCATTCAAAAAGTGGCCCACTAGTGAGGAGGAGGATCATCTGCTACTAGGAGACTATCTCTATGTATTTTGGTTGTACTTTCGTTGAGCCATTGCTCTCTCTATCTCTGAGAAAGTTGTGGGGTTTTTCACCTTGGGGTTTTCCCCACAGAAACTCTGTGTCTCTTGTCTCTCATGCTTTTGATTCTTGTGATGATTGACATGCTTGTTATGATTGATATGCATTGATATATTGTACATGTTACTCTCTCAGTAAAGATCCTAGAGTATTGTGAATTAATGCTCAAAATTTAACATGGTATCAGAGCTAACCTGAGAAGAAGACATTGTGTAGTGACAGAAACTAGGGTTTCTTGTTTATTGGGTTTCTCTCCACAGATTTTTGAAAAGAAGTATAGTAGATTGACTCTACTCATCAAGGAGAATCTATCTGTCCAATCATAATTCAATTCTGAGCATTTTCAGATTTGGCCCTAAACATTATGGTTTCCACAAAAATAGGAATTTCTGGAATCTGAAGAGATAGCTAGAAGCTCCTTGCAAAAATCGAATTTAAGAGCTTTGAATCGAGATTTTTGGCTAGGTAGATCTTCGGGAAACTCAAACCCTAATTCAAGGCTCTCCTCAGTGAATCCGGGAAGACAAAAATGTAGTTTTGAAGGGTGAAGCTTTGCAGATCTCAAATTCTGAATACATCAGGTTGATCAGCTCATCAAGGTGCATATTTCTATCCTTTCAGAAAGTTGAAATTCACATTTTGAATTTTTAGGGTTTTTTTGACAAACCCTAATCTGAGACCAGATCCAGTTTTCAGCAATTCAAGTGGTAAGACCTAAATCTTTTCTATTTCCATTTGAAGTACTCTTTAAGATGTCTCAGCACACCAAGCTTGAGGACAAGCTTGAAGGAGCTGATAATTTCTGAGCCTAGAAGTATAGGATTGGGTTAATCCTAGAAGACGATGAGTTGGACTCATACATAAAAGAAGACATCCCTATCCCAGAGGATGAAGAGGCTAAAATATTGCATAAGAAGAACTTGGTCAAGGAAAAGAGAATCATTGTTGATTCTATCAAAGACCATCTCATACCACATGTGTCATCTCTGAAGACACCCAAGGAGATGTTTGACTCTTTGACCAAGCTATTTGAAGGGAAGAACATAAATCGGAAGATGACCCTGCGGAATCAATTGAAAGGGGTCAAGATGTTGAATGGAGAGACAATTCAATCTTACTTCTCCAAGGTCTCTCAGATCAAGGAACAACTTGAATCTATGGATGAAGTAGTGGACAATGGTGAAGTTGTTATGACCACTCTAAATGGCCTACCTAGGTCATGGGACTCCTTTATTCAAGGAATCTGTGCAAGAAATAAATTGATCTCTTTCAGTAAACTGTGGGAGGAATGCTCTCAAGAAGAAGCTAGGATTTTAGCTTGAGAAGACAAGATGGGAGGAGAAGATCAAGCTCTTGCAGCTCACACCAAAAGAAGCAAGCCCAAGAAGGAGCACTCTCACTACAAGAAGTCCACTCACTATAACCAAAAGAATAAGAAGGATCTAAGGTGCTTCACATGCAATGAGAAGGGTAACTTTGCTTCAGATTGTCCCAATAACAAAAGGGACAACAACAACAACAACAACTTCAACAAAAAGAAGAAGGGTAGCAAAAGAAGGTACCATGCTCATGCTGTCGAAGATGATGAACCTCCAAAGAACAAATCTAGGGAAGAAAGTGATGATGACTCATCAAGTGAAGAAGAGTATGTTCTAATCTCTTCTCTCTCAGGTACTATCTCCCATGGTTGTAATGATTGGTTAATTGAAAGTGCGGCTTCCAAACACATGACTGCGTTTAAGGAATCTTTTGTAAACCTATCTGAACATGAGTCACCCCATAAGGTGAAACTTGGGGATGATTATCAATACCCTATCAAAGGAAGTGGTGAAGCCTCCTACAACCTAGATTCTAGAAAATCTTTGAAGATGAAAGAAGTCCTTTATGTACCTGGGCTCAAGAAGAACCTACTCTCCATCTCTGCATTGGATGCAAAAGGTATGAGGGCTGCATTTGTAGATGGCCAAGTCCTAATGTGGCCAAAGGGTAAAACATTTGATGATGCAGTAGTGATTGGAGAGAAAGAGGGAGGTTTGTACAAATTAAAGGGACAACCTGAACATGCTATGAAGACAAAGATTCATCCATAGTCATGGATCACATAGAGGTATGTATAATTTGTTTTTGCAAAGGTTAACTAATGAGTTATGCAGGTCATTGAAGAGACCAAGAACACATTACTAGACATAACTAGCAAATATGATGACCATGTATGTTTTTGTTATATATATCGTACACTTGATAATGATTACTCTTGAAGTTACAAGTTTGAGTAATCTAGGGCTTATGCATATTATGTTTCTTACCTTAATTGATGATATGACTAACCAGAAAAGTCATAGGTTTGAGTAATCACGGGTTTAGGTATATTATGTTTATGACTAACCATAAGAATGCTTATTATTTATGTTTGAAATGATCTTGACTATACATGCTTGAGATTATTGTGTTTTGATAATATTTGATTATGTATGAGACCTCGAGGATAACTCAATGATGATACTAATAAGCATGCATAGGGATCAAGAATGAATATAAGTTCAAGAACAGGTAATCCAGGAAGCAAAGATCAAGAGGGAGCACACTCCAGTGGTTTCTGCAAGGATGCAGATATTTAGAGGGAGTTGACCATCTCTCTACATTCCACAACAAAAAGGTGTAGAAGAAGCTGCTTCAGATTAGGACTCCAACAGCTCTTGCAAGGAAGCAAAGACTCAGAGGGAGTCCACCCAACAAACAAACAAAGATAAGTATTTTAATTGTCATTTCTTGCATATTTGTTTGTTTAAATAATATTGTTCAAATGATGTATATGCTTATGTTCCTAGATTTAGGATGTGTATTATGCATATTAGAATGATTGCATTAATTAATAGCTTACTACTAATATGCATTTAATGGGTAAGTAGGCCTATGGCACTATACAACATTCCATTTCTACTTATCTAGAATGAAACCTCTTTGCTAACATGTTGGGAGCTATGCAAACTCTTAACAATGTTCTGGTAGAGATTGGAAGGCATCTAGAAAGTTATGGAACATGGATAAATGTTGTATTGAAGCATTGGCTAAAATATTGCATGACTATATGACATATTTCCTTATGTGTAAGAATTTGTTCTGAAAATTATGAGATGTTTCTAATCATGCAATTTAACTTGTTTTGTAGGAAAGACCGTATACCTTCACCTACAAAAGAAGGACTACAACATTTGTTCCAGCAACAAAGATATCTATTGAAGATATTAAAGTTCCCAGGATCTGGGATGAAGATATAGAAGAATGCCATGATCCTTCGATCATGAAGAATGATGTTTGGGATGCAGTACCAAGACCTCAAGTGGAGTCTGTAGTGACTTCCAAGAGGATCTACAAGATCAAGCATGTTGTAGATGATAGCATAGAGAAATATAAAAGTGATGAAATAGAAGATACACCAGATAGATTTCAAGATAGCTTTCTTGAATGGTGTAGTTGAAGAAGAAGTATATATGGAGCAGCCACTTGATTCTGAGGCACATGACAGGGAGTCATATATGTGCAGAACTTGGTAGGATAGACAGCTTTCTATCTAGTTGGGCTTTACCAAGAGTAAAGTGGGTGCCAACCTTTACTACAAGGTTGAGGAAGGCAATCCAGTGATACTACTTTTGTATATGGATGACCTGTTTGTAACAGGAGATGATAGATTGATTTCCGACACGCAGTGGAAGATTGCTGCCGAGTTCGAGATGAAGAACTTGTGGATGATGCACTACTTTCTAGGCATGGAGGTGTGGCAGAGTGCAGATGGAATCTTCCTTGGACAAGGGAAGTATGCAGTAGAGATCCTGAAGAGGTTCTAGATGATGGACTGTAAGGCCATGGCCACACCTATGGCATCGAACCTGAAACTTCTGTGTGATGCTTCATCTGATCTGGTTGATGTCACTGTGTATCGTCAGATGATTGGGTCCTTGATGTACCTGACGAACACGAGACCAGATATTTGCTTTGCAGTGAACACATTGAGTCACTTCCTGACAGATCCGAGGAGTGTTCACCTGATTGCTATAAAGCATATTTTGAGGTACCTGAAGGGTACAGTTGATTATGGGCTCAAGTATGAAGCAAATCAAAAGTTTAACCTGCAAGGTTATGTTCATTCAGACTGGGCAGACAGTGCTGCAGATAGGAAAAACACATTTGGATGTTGCATCAGTATGGGATCAAGTGTAATCTCTTAGTTTAGCAGGAAGCAGTCCTGTGTAGCACTGAGTACAGCTGAAGCAGAGTATGTTGCAGCCTATTCAGCTAGTTGTGAAGCAGTATGGCTTCGGAAGCTACTGTCTGAGTTATTTGATCTCCCATTGGATGCTACTGGTATCTTCTGTGATAACCAGAGTTGTGTGAAGCTGTCTGAGAACCCAGTGTTTCACAACAGGTTGAAACACATAGAGATCAAATATCACTATATCAGGGATATGGTGCAAAGAGGAGCGGTGAAACTCCTATATGTTGCGACGAATGAGCAGATTGCAGATGTATTGATGAAGCCATTATCGAGAGTGAAGTTCGAGTACTTCAGGGAGCGGCTTGGTGTTCTTCAGATCGATGACACTTCGAGGAAGAAGTGATGGAGACATTTGCTGAAGCCATTCCAAGATGTTGGAAGGAGGATCCTCCACATGGCTGTGGATGTAAGCACTGGATGATGAGCATCAGGATGATGTTCTAATTTCTGCTCTGTATGATCAGTTGGATCATTTACATTTGTGTATGTATGCATCATGTTGATGTTGGATATGATAAATTGGATCATTTATATGTATGTATGCATCATGTTGGATGCTTGGACCATGTATCTGTATTTGTATCAGGTGGATACAATGTATGATCAGGTAGATCATGTATGTTGATATGTATCAGGTATGATTAGATGTATCATGTATTTGGTTGTATCAGGTGGATACATTGTATGATCAAGTGGATCATGTATGATGATATGTATCAGGTAGATACTTGGTATGCATCAAGTAGATGTAGTGTATGATCAGGATGATCATAGATGACGAGCTTCAGGATGTTGCTCCAGATGACATGCAGCAGGATGTTGCAGTGATGATGATCAGGATGATCATGTGTACATCAGAATGATGTATGGTGAGTATCAGGATGATACTTTGTGGCCATGGATCAGGTTGTGCAGATGAGCATGTCTGGGAGATCCTATAGGTCGAAGTTGTGTACCCGTAATAACCTGGGATGCTCTTTTGAGACATTGCTCTGGGAGGAAATGTAATTTGTGCCCTGGGAGATTTCAGGTTGTAGTTGTGTACCTGTAACATCCTGAGATTCTCTTGCGAGGTTTTGTCCTATGGCATGTAATTTGTGCCCTGGGAGATTTCAAGTTGGAGTTGTGTTGTGTACCCATAACATCCTGAGATGCTCTTTCGAGGTTTTGCCATGACCACATGTAATTTGTGCCCTCGGGAGATTTCAGGTCAGAGTTGTGTACCCGTAACATCCTGAGATTCTCTTGCTAGGTTTTGTGGTGACCACATGTAATTTGTGCCCTGGGGAGATTTCAGGTTGGAGTTGTGCACCCGTATCATCCTAAGATGCTCTTGCTAGGTTTTGTGGTGGGGTCACATGTAATATGTCCTGGAGATCTGGACAGGATGAAAAAGGCCTCAGATGCTCTTTAGGGTTCTTACTAGGCAAGAGACTCTTTAAAGGTTTTGTGACGCACGTAATAAGTCCTGAGGATTCCACAGTATGGCCAATGATGATGAAGACCTGCAGGTGGTGGGCCTACATCCAGTATGAAAAAGGACTAACTCTATAGAACTTCCTATGACGAGTAGATTCAGAGATTGGTTAAGATAACAGTAGCATCGATGATGACGATGATTCGAGGTTGATGCATCGATGACGATGATCCAGAGAAGAAGATTTGTGCTAGCAGATCTGTGTCGAGAAATACCTTTCTAGTTAAGAGGGAGTGTTGATGTATATGTAACTTTGGAATGTATTTCATCCATGTATTTCATTTATATATTATTGTACTCCTATAGAGATGTGTCATTCCTCTATACGGAAGTGTCGTCATGTGTACTGACAAGTGTCGCAAGTGTGTGAACTTGTCGATAGGTTATTAGACCACCATGTGTGGGGTTGGACCTGAAATATATATATTATATGGTTGATGTACCTAGCTAGACAAGTTGGCCCCATAAGGTCACTGGGAAAACAGACAAGTATAAATAGAGATCGGGAGATCTCTATTTTCATCATTCGGAAACTCACACTTCTCTCACTCAGAAAGTGGCGCACTAGTGAGGAGGAGGATCATCTGCTACTAGGAGACTATATCTGTGTATTTTGGTTGTACTTTGGTTGAGCCATTGCTCTCTCTATCTCTAAGGAAGTTGTGGGGTTTTTCACCTTAGGGTTTTCCCCACGAAAACTCTGTGTCTCTTGTCTCTCATGCTTTTTATTCTTGTGATTATTGGCATGCTTGTTATGATTGATATGCATTGATATAATGTACATGTTATTCTCTCAGTAAAGATCCTAGAGTATTGTGAATTCATGCTCAAAATTTAACAGTTAAGGTCCTGTGGGACCGGTACAGCCCAAGTTCTGCCACCTGGGAGCACGTAGAGACTATGCATTGTTATTATCCCACACTATTTTGAACATAACTTCGGGATGAATTTTCTTGAAGGGTGGGTGTATGTAATGCCCTGTTTTGACATTACTACCTAAACTACTATTATATGTTGTCTTTTCTTGATTGTGAGACTTCGTCGGTTTGACAACACTGTGGACATATGGTTCTATTATTTTGCTGAGATACATATGTGTGTGTTACATTAGTGATATGATATATAGTCATGTTTGGATGTGTGCATCATCTGTTAGTTATGTCTCAGATATGCTAGAAAATGAATTATGGGTACGTGGATACCGTTAAGTTATATGTTGAATGAAGGAATGTTATGCCAAGTGCATGGTGAATAAATGAATTGATTATTGTTTTATTGTGATGAAATGTATGTGTACATGTCAAGGATTTATGCACGATATTCTAGATCGTATGTCGGAGACTAACTTATAGGTTAAAATGGCTAAGTGATAGTTGTATCCTATGAGGTGGGAGAGCCTCAGGGACATGGAATCCGAAAAATAAATGGTATGCAAGTGATACATTATTTATTTCCACTAATTATTATGATGTATGGGTGAGGTAGGGTTTCAAGTTACTCAACTACCCAGATTGGTTATACGATGACAAATTGAGTACAGGAGCAACACAGTTATTATGTCGAGTAGACATAGTCCCTTGTTCCATTTGGGGGGTGGAGGCTTTACCCATCGTTTATCCTCGAAAGCCAGAGTCATGGGAGGGTTGTGCTACAACGTGCTCCCCACGGTGTGTGATGATGATTGGTGGTTGCTTGCTAGGGAAGCTTGGTCGATGTAGTCGACACTTCCGCTTACGGATTCTAGCTACAGCCGGTCACGGCTTGACACTTCAGGGTAGTCCAGCAGAGGAAAGGATAGGATGTGGAAGTTCGTTGTGATTAGCTAGATGATGTAGGTAGATAGGTGTAGCTTGAAGTCAAGAAGAAAACTTGATCTAACTGTGTATGTTGAAAACCTTTGATTGATTATGTGTCATAACTAAGTAATGTATGAATTGTCATAACATAAGAAGATGCAGTTAGGTAAAAGATGGTACCTTGTAAACTATGTTTAAACATGTGTCAGTAAACAATAAATTTCATGATTATGATTGATGTGTGTGATTCAGTACTGTTAGTGTACTTACACGAGGTATGTAAGAAGTAGCTACGCTTGAATAACTCGCCTACATATTTATAAATTGCGTGAAATAACACTGAACTATAATGATTAGGCATTAATTACATTATTACTACTTATCTAACCATGAGATTAAATTAATACACCGAGTTAGTAATTTAATGATTAAAATAATAGAATAGGTCGAATCGGTAACATAATGATAGATATTGTCGAATATAATGTTAATATTGTTGATTAATGTTAAATATTGTCGATTAATGTTAATAATGTTGATTAATGTTAATTATTGCCGATTAATGTTAATAATGTTGATTAATGTTAATTGTTGTCGAGTAATGTTAATAATGTTGATTAATGTTCATTATTGCCGATTAATGTTAGTAATGTTGATTAATGTTAATCATTGCCGATTAATGTTAATAATGTTGATTAATGTTAAGTATTTTCGATTAATGTTAATAATGTCGATTAATGTTAATTATTGACGATTAATGTTAGTAATGTTGATTAATGTTAATTATCGTCAATTAATGTTAATATTGTTGACTAATGTTAATAAATGTAAATGGTATAAGTTAGTTTAATTAATTCATCATCATAGGTTAATGGTTTTAATAGTACTAATTAAAAATGTTATTAACTTGATTCCTTAAATTAATTATGTGTTAAGAATGTTAATTAATGTTAATTAGACTATGGAGGGGAGGATGAAGGAGGAGGGTTTTACGGTGTTGGAAGAATAGAATGTCAGATTTAGAAGCACTAATCAAGTTTGGATCTGGTTCGGATCACCTGCAGTTGCAGGGTAACTAGAATGGAGGCACAAGGGGAGGGGGAGGTTCAGCCCCCTGACCCCGGAGTGGTTGACAATAAAGGAAAAGGGGTGATGGAAGCTCCGAAAACTATGGAAGGTCAGGATAAGGCCAGCCATAGTGGATTAATTAAAGAAACTAATCAAGCTTCTGGACCACGAAAACCAGGGCAATGCATGCCAAAATAAAAAAAGATACCAAGACTTCAGATCAAGTCAGATTGAATCAGAGAGGATATATAGCACATGAGAGAGCATGCTCTCATTGGCAAATTCATTGGAATATGGCCATTTGAGAAAGCCCTATTATGGTGAATAGATACCACATGGAAACCCCAAGGTCACTTCGATCTCCAGCTCAGAGCGAAAGGATTTTTCACGGTGGTATTCTTTAATGAAGTTGATCGAACCATAATTTTTTATAATGGCCCATACTTCTTTCACTCAACAGGACTATATTTAAGGCATTGGAAAGAACGATTTAACCCGGACAAGGAGAATCTCACCATTGCGCCGGTATGGATATGTTTGTACTCCCTTCCAACGGAATACTGGAAAGAGGAGATCCTCACAGAGATTGGAAATATGTTGGGAGTATTTGTTAAAGTGTCTGAACAAACAAAACAAATGAAGTACACCTCGTATGTTAGAATATGTCTGTATATGGACATTTCCCAGGATCTTCCAGAAGGAATTGAGATATCATGGGATGATGAGGATTGGTTCAAGGGCATTGATTATGAGAAAATACCTTTTAGATGCATATGGTGTCATGAACATGGCCATCTCTTCAGGGATTTCTCCCTAAATAAAAACCCAGGAAGGGTTAGTAACCAGGAGAAGAAACAAGAGGATGGGTTCACCAAAGTCACTAACAAGAAAAGATTATCCAAGAGGGTAGCACGACCTGAGGTGAACAAGAAATCTCAAACCCACAACAGGTATGTCGTCCTGTAGGTTGAAAAGGGAGATGAAACCTCTCAAGGCAATCAAACTCAAGAAAATTCGGGAGCCGAGGTAAATCCCATATCAGATAAAGTTCAGGAAGAAGCAATGGAAGAAGAGGAAAATCGGGATGAAGAAGGAGAGGAAATGACTTTTGAAGGGTTAGATCTGGAAATATTAGAGGTGGTGGTCTCGGCAAAGACTCCAAATCCTCTTTCGCAAAGTCAAATCTCCCTGTTAGAGAAATCCATACTCAAAACTAAGCAACCCAAAGGATTGGGAATTACGTCGGATCCCATGAAAGAATCCGGGGGGGGGGGAGAAAGTAAAGAAGGATAAACGAGGAAGACACAGGAATGCGTAGAGGATTCAGCTTCTTGGCTCACAGCTGTTTAATTCAAGTCAGTAACCTACTATCGTTACAGCTCTTGCGACAATCCCCAAATAGTTTAATAATGCAGATTACAACTTGGAATATAAGAGGTTGTAAAAGCCCTTTTAAAATCCGGCTTCTGAAAAGGAAAATTGAAGTGGAGAAACCTATGGTAATGTTTCTTCAAGAAACGAAATGTACAATGGAAGAACTTAAAGATATCGGTAGGAAGGTGTGGCATAACTACAAAGTTATGGAAACGGGAGCAAGAGGAACAGCAGGGAGCATGGGTATTCTATGGAACCCAAGGAAAGTGGCTCTGTCAGGCTTCTTTACCTCCCAGTTCTATCTCACGGTTGTGTTTCAGGTTTTGGGAATGAGAACCTGTGGATTCCTTTCAAATGTGTATGGTCCCTCAACGCTTAATTTCAAACTATCCTTCTTGAATTCCTTGCAGTCCCTCAAAGATCAGGTGGGACCTTCTCCCTGGATCTTGGGAGGAGACTTCAACCTGATTCGCCATCTTGAAGAAAAAAAAGGTGGTATACGTCAGCTGAGTCCCATCCATGAACACTTTAACAATACTATTGAAGCTCTGGGCCTGGTGGATATCAGAGCAACTAATGGTATGTTTACCTGGAATAATAAAAGGGCAGGGAACAGAAGTATTGCTTATCGGTTAGACCGGTTTCTGGTTACAGAATCTATCATGTTGGCGGGGGGGGGGGGACCTTACAGTGGCTATCCTCCATTCAGCGGGTTCTGATCACTGGCATGTCAGTCTGGAATGGTCGTAGATCAGGGAAAATATCCGTAGACCCTTCATATTTGAACAATTTTGGTTGCTCAACAAGGAGTTCCCCGAGAAACTCAAACAGTGGTGGATGGATACTCCAACTTTTGAGGGTACGTTGATGTACAAATTCCAACAAAAGCTAAAAGCCTTAAAAAGTAACATTAAGCATTGGAACTTGGAATCGTTTGGGAACATCTTCCAAGAAAAAATGCAGCTAGATATAAAGATGAAAGAAGTTCAGATGAAAGGTATTTCCCTGGGCTTCTCAGAGGAATTAAAGTAGGAAGAACAAAATTTCCTACAGGAATTTAACGAGCAGAAAAGATAGGAGGAACTCCTATGGAAACAAAAGTCTAGGAACCGGTGGTTGAAGGAAGGTAAACGAAACACCAAATTCTTTCATATAGCTTCCATCTAGAATCGCCATGCGAATCGCGTAGTGCGTCTCAAAAGAAGGAATGGCACTTTTGTTGAATCACAGGTAGATCTGGAAGAAACTCTAAATGAATTATTTAAAGATCTACTGGAGGAACCAGAGGTATTCAGGGGTGAGGCGCAAGCCCAAATACGACAGGTCACTCCCAGGGTGATTAATGACGACCACAACCTGACACTGATGAAACCTATAGAGATGGAAGAGTTGGAGGAAACAGTCAAACAAATGGCGGAGGACAAAGCGTCGGGCCTAGATGGTTTCACCACTAATTTATTTCACGCTTGTTGGGCTTGGATTAAGGATGAAGTGCTAGCGCTGGTGGAAAACTCTAGAAAGTCAAGGACTATTCTTAAAGCCCTTAATGCTACCCACATGTCGCTCATACCAAAGGAGTCAGGGACTAAAGACCCAGGGAAGTTCAGACAGATTTCCCTCTATAATGTGATCTACAAGATAATAACCAAAGTTATAGCGAACAGGTTATGCCCTCTTCTCCTGCTTATTATTTCCCCTGATCAAGCAAGTTTTGTGGAAGGGCACCAAATAACTGATGGGATCATTCTAATACATGAGATTATTCATTCCCTTAAAGCTGATAAAACCTCTGGTATGTTACTAAAGCTTGATCTTTCCAAAGCATGTGATAGAGTTAATTGGCAAGTCCTTGATAAAATTATGAGTAAATTTGGGTTCAATAGGGATTGGACTAATTGGGTGATGAGTTTGGTTTGTTCTGCCTTTTTTTCCATCTTGGTGAATGACACTCCTTCCAAGCCTTTCCAGGCTTCAAGAGGTATCGGGAAAGGGGATCCCCTTTCCCCTTTCTTTTTTATTATTGTGGTTGAAGGTCTAGGTTGTTTGCTTAAATCTTTGAAGGGAAGAAACAGAATTAGGGGATTGTCCCTGTGTGATGGGCTTGAACCTCAAACCCATTAGCAATTTGTGGATGATACTATGTTAATGGGCCCTCCCAGTGTGCAAGAAGCCAGAGGGATTAAGGAAGGACTAGATGTGTTTTTATTAGCTAGTGGCTTGGAAGTTAATAAGGAAAAGTCTCAAGTCTACTTCTTTAATACCCCGAGAATTACCAGAAGAAATATTATCCGTATTCTTGAATTTTCGGAAGGGTCCTTACCTTCTAAGTATCTGGGAGCTCCTCTGGAAAAATCCAGCATTCGTCAGATTTCGTGGAAAGACCTTCTGGATAAAATGAAGGCTAAATTGGAGCAATGGACCTTCAGATGTTTGAACCTCCCAAGTCATATCACTCTAGTGAAATCAGTTCTCCAAGCCATGCTGGTGTACTTGTTCTCTGTCCTGGAAGCGCCTAAGACTGTTCTCAAGCAAATTCACAACATCCAGAGAAACTTCCTCTGGGGAGGCTCTGAGGGTCATAGAAAATGGGCCTTGGTAAATTGGGAAACCCTGTACAGACCAAAGATAAATTGAGGGTTAGGCCTTCGTGACCCGGTGAGGTCCAACAGTATCATGGGAAGTAAAATATGGTGGAAGTGGATTAATTACATAAAGGAACCTTGGGGTAGATTATGGCACATGAAATATGCCCCTCGCTAGTCGAAGCATAAGCTTATCCGTTTTAATACAGAATGTCTGGGGTCAAGCATTTGGAAGGCTACTTTGGAGAACAGGGACATTATCCATAAACATAGCTTCTAGGAAATTAGAGATGGGGCCTATGCTCGGTTTAGTGAGGATGCATGGCAGCAGATGCCCTGTCTTGGAAATTTGATCACAAACCAGACTCTTTGTTCATACCTTGGAGATAATCAACCAAAGATGGTGCAAGACTTCTGGGAAGCGAATACGGAAGATGTCCACTTCAGAGTGTGGAAAAACAAGGCATGGTGGCAGGCACTATCGCCGGGTGAGAACATTGAGGAATTCTACTCGGAACTAACTAAATGGAGAATCCCTATCCTGGAGGGGGCAGACAAGATCAGATGGGGTTAGTCCTCTTCAGGGAATTTTAATATAAAAGAAGCCCTGGGGATTTCGACAGGAACCCATTTACTAGAAGCAAAGGAACGATGGAAGAAAATATGGAATGGTCAATGGTGGCCCAAAGTGGTAACTTTCTATTGGCTCCTTCTCCACCTTCAAATTTTAACGTGGGATAATTTGACTAGGAGGGGTTTTGTTGGTCCGTCCATGTGCCCAATGTGCAGGAAGAACCCGGAAACTATTAATCACCTGCTGGACTCATGCCTGTTTGCCTCATTCCTTTGGGACAAAGGATGTGAATTCTTCGGTAAGACGGCTAGGGTTAAAGATAGACCTAACCTTTCGGTAGCAAACTGGCCTCCTAAAGCCTTTAAAAATGACATCTTGAATAGGTTATGGGAGCTTTTCCCTAGTTTTGTGGTGTGGGTAACCTGGAAGGAGAGAAACTGACGAATCTTTGAAGGCAAAAAACACACCCCTTCGGGGTTGGGGAGTATTCTGGAAAATTATCTACAGGAATCCCTCACCCTGAGACAGTGGAACTAGGAGGTTATGAGCAATGATATTCATGAAAGAATAATTTTAAATGCCTGGGGGATTATTGACATACCTGTAAGCATTTGTGGTCCACGTAATCTGAATCCTCGGCCTCTAAGTCTGGAGCATTGGAGTTGTCCACTTGTAGGTGTGTTCAAGCTTAACTTTGATGGTGCTACGAAAGGCAACCCCGGAGATGCTGGCTATGGGGGGGTGGTTTGGGATAACTCCGGTAGTATTCTCAGGGTCTATTTAGGTGATCTGGGGGAAAATATGAACAATGTGGTGGAGTTGGAAGGCATGTTCAGTGGTTGCAGTTGGGCTATTCAGAAGGGGTGGATGCTGCTGGAAGTCAAAGGAGATTCTTTCATCATAATAGCTATGGCAAGAAGGGTGTAGTGCGGATCCGCATTGATAAAGTTGTGAATAACTGGAGATGGGAAAGTCGACTCAGGAGATTGCAAACACTGGTGCATGGATCCTCATATTTCCAGTTTCTGCATATATGAAGGAAAGGTAACAAGGTGTCAGATGCATTAGCCAATAAAGGTGTTAATGCCGGCATCTCTTTTCACGATGCAACCTTACCGAAAATAGAGGACGAGGACCTTAGAGAGAAGTGCAAAAATTTAGCGGCAGAGGATAGAAGACCCATTAATGACGGTAGATGGAACCTATGAAGGCTTACATCATAGTCAGCCAGAAATGCATCAAGAGGGGAGGAATCCCGAGAGCAGCAGAGGTGAGGTGGTTAATAATGTGATAAACACGTGTGACCCCATCAATCTGTTACAGCCAGAAAATAATACCGCAAGGAATGAATTGTTATCAGAGATGAAAGTGCCGGTGTAGTGGGGTGGGCAGGCTTTTCGAAGGAGTTGCCAGTGTAATGATTGTCCAAAGTTGCTATGAGTGCCCAACAGGTATAATCCTCCCCTGTACCCTGGATGGGAAGCTTAGCAACTCTTCACATAAATGGAGGAAAGGGATGATCAGATTTCTCCTGTGGCGAAGTACTTACAGTGGAGATCTTGAATTAAGGAGGATGTAAGAGTTATTGGAAAGAATTTTTATGGTCATCGCGGGAGTAATGGCTTGGTATCATTTCCCTAGGTGGATAGTAAATGAGCATCCATGGGCTCCGTGTATAAGAATGGTTCATGTAGCTGGTTTTAGTAGCATTCCCTACAGTTTAACCTGGTTGAGGAGCAATTGTAGTGGTTTTTTTGTTCTCTCGCCTCTGTTTGTGTTGTGGGAAGTTTGGTTTTGGTATTTTATTTGTGGTGATACCATGGCTACGTGGAAGAGAGCATGTAGTCGTAGAGGAGGAAGGCGGGGTGGGAATTCTGGTCACCCGAGTGGTGAATATTTGGAGGCTGGTATGTCTTCGTCACATCGTTATTCTAAAAGATGGGACTCTTTTGATCCCCAACCGTTCAATTGGAGTGCTCTGTATCTGGAGGAAACTCCGTCCAGTGTTGCCTCCAGGATTGCTTATAAGGAAATCGGTTTGGTGAATGAAGTTGAGGCCCATCAACTATATTATAAACCAACTATGCCATAGTATAGTATGGACTACCACAAAGTTAATGTTTAAACATTACATTTAAATAGATAGGCTATTTGCTTAAGGTTAGGGTAGAATATTACTTAACCTTTACACCCTATTGAAAACTAGGGTTTGATGTAAACTCTACTATGTTATATACTATATATCAACAGCACCTTGATTCATTTGTGGACGCAATACAAACGTCAGTACTAGCATTACAAAACTTATTACATTGCCGCCATTATTCTAGGAGGATCAATTATTATATTGATGACACTATCTTTCACATAAACCAAACATGTTACAAATGTAGACAGTTAAACTAAGCCATATTACCACTGATCTCACCAATAGTTACAACGAGTCTAGTGCTTAAACATTGCCGACGACACGTGCAATCATAACCATAAAAGGTGATACAAGTGACAAAGTTAAACTGAAGATACATACCATCGACATCTTCATGCACAGCAGATTTTATAATTATCTTAAACATAGAGACGACAAGCTGAAGCTTACAACTTGTCTTGTAAAAACTGGAATTACTCTATAACCTTACCTGCAAATCTCCGAAAGAAGAATCCAATGCTTTAGCTTTCAAAGCTAAGTAAACCCAAGGGCACCCGATAGGAACCTCTTCAGAATTATGCAAACAACTTCATCAGTATTGTTACCAAATCCTTACACATAACAAAATAAACATTGTTCTGTTGCATCCTACTTATAACCAAGTACATATTCATGTTTAAAACAATTAAGACAAATTGAATGAGGCAGTTATCATTGTTAGCTAATTATTATCATTCCACAGTTAGCAATTATCTTATAAAATAGGTTACATCAAAATTTTATTTTTGCGATTTTTGGGATGTTACATGTGGTATCAGAGCGCAAGTTCAAACTCTCGGCCTGAATGAGGCTCATGTGCACAAACAGAAAAATAAATAAGAAATTTTATGTTACTAACTTTTGCAATTTAATTTCGTTTTTGCACAGAACAGATTTACTTTTAATTGTAGGTATGGAAATACCAGAGGAATCAGCAGAGGACAGATCTCCTCATAATGAACGAATTAATCATAATAACACTAAAGGAATTTACGTTGAGTTAAATAACCAGTCTTCTGAAATTTTACGCACTATGCAGGATTTACAATCTGAGTTAAAAGCTGTTAAAGAAGGAAATGAATGGATTTTTAAGGCACGGGAAGAATTACAACATAATTTAAAAGGGAACTGTCATAGTGATGAAAGAGGCAGAAAATCAGAATTTAGAGCTGATTCTGAAATCATGTCCCACCAACATTAGCATAAGAAAACAAGAAACGATAAAAGGAACAGTTACTCAACTTCTAAGTTTGATTCAGGTAATGATGATGTAAATTATGATAGCAGTAACAGTGCATGCTGCTCTAAAAAGAGAAAACATAAGCATCATGAACATATTACCAGTGAATTTAAAAAGATTAAGCCACCTACTTTTATTGGTGAAAGTAAGAAGGGTGAGACAGCAGAAGCTTGGCTGTCTGGAATGAAAAAGTACTTTAATATTTATGACTACTCTTCTCAACTGAAAGCCAAGATGGCCATTTACAATCTGACTGGAAAGGAAGATATCTGGTGGCAGGATCTTAAAAGAATCAAGAGCATAAAAGAAAAAGAAGTAACTTGGACTGTGTTTAAAAGTTTGTTTAAAAAGAAGTTCTTGTCTGAACAGTATTTTGAAGATAAATCGAAGGAGTTTTACGACTTAAAGTTGGGTACAATGAACATGAAAGAACTGCGCAGCAAGTTTCTTAGCTTCCTGAGGTACGTACCCTACATGGTTGAGGAAAAGCCTAAAGTGCAAAGGTTTCTTAGTTGTTTACCGTTTAATATAAAAGATTGTATTGAGTATGATAATCCTTCCACTTTGGAAGAAGCCATGAGGAAGGAAAATTTTTGTTTTGACCAAAACAAAAAAAGAGAAGGAACAAATGGCTGGAAGAACAGTAAAACTAATCAGTATGACTATGAAAAGAAGAACTTTAATCAGAATGCTGGAGGTTTTAAGAAAAATTTTAATAACAGAAATTTTCCTAATAATTATCGGAATAATACATCTCAGAACACTACTGCTACAAGAAATGTACCTAATAATCACAACAACAATAATAATAACAATAACAACAGGTATGTTGAATAGAAAGGACCCATAAAGTCTTATGAATGTGGCAGACCACACAAGAGAGCAGATTGCCCACGCAACAAGAGGACAACCAACAACATACATACTATGCAAGCAGAACCTACAGTTGGAGACATCGCAAGAGAAATGCCCAGGATAAATGCAGCATTGGAGAATCGTCAAGCGGACCATCAAACATCCATGGTCGAAATTGAAGGTATGATACAAAACGAGTCTATTTCTATTTTAATAGATCCTGGTGCAAATCTAAGTTATATTTCACCTACTTTAGTAAACCGTTGCAAGCTAAAACCAGAAAAATTCGATAATGCATAGTTAGTTCAGCTTGCAACAGGAACTAAAAGAAAGGTTACAGATTATGTTCAGAATTGTGAAGTATTTTTAAGTCAGCTGAAAACACAAATTCATCTGAATGTTTTACCCTTAGGTTCATATGATCTATTAATTGGCATGGATTGGCTCGAACATCATAGAGTTACATTAAATTGTTATGATAAATCTTTTACTTGTATAAATAATGAAGGTAATTCAAAAATAGTAAAAGGAATTCATAGGAAGATTTCAGTAAGGCAGATTTCTGCCTTACAAGTAAAGAGAGCTGCTAGAAAAGGTTGTAAATTTTTTGCTGTTAATGTTGTTAATGACTAATGTACATCTAAAGAAGACAAGTTAAAACTAGAGGATATTCCCATCCTTAGGGACTTTTCTTATGTATTCCCGGAAGAAATTCCAGGATTACCTCCGAAAAGAGAACTTGACTTCACCATTGAGTTAGTACTCGGTGCGGTACCAAACTCAAAGGCCCCCTATAGGATGAATATTCTTGAGTTAAAGGAGTTAAAGTCTCAGCTGAAAGAATTAATAGATAAAAACTGCATACGGCCTAGTGTGTCCCCTTAGGGAGCACCAATAATATTTGTTAAAAAGAAAGGCGGTACCATGCGTTTGTGCATTGACTACCTTCAGCTTAATAAAATGACAATTAAGAACCGGTATCCCTTACCCCGCATAGATGATCTATTTGACCAAGTACGCAGAGAAGAGATATTCACTAAAATTGATCTAAGGTCGGGTTATCATCAAGCCCGGATAAAAGATGAGGACATATTCAAAACTGCATTTAGAACGTGTTATGGACACTACGAGTTCATAGTTATGCCTTTTGGGCTAGCTAACGCACCGGCAGTGTTCATGTGTTTAATGAACAACGTTCTGCATAAATACTTGGATAAGTTTGTAGTGGTATTCATTGATGATATCTTGGTTTACTCAAACACTAAAGAAGAGCATGATGAACATTTAAAAATCATTTTACAAGTACTTAGAGATCACCAGCTTTACGCTAAGTTCAGTAAGTGTGATTTCTATAAAGATAAAATTCAGTATTTGGGTCATATTATTTCAAAAGATGGTATTTATGTTGATCTTGATAAGATAAAAGCAATAAATGAATGGCCTGTCTGTAAAGATGTAACAGATGTATGGTCATTCATGGGAATAAGAGAATATTATAGAAAGTTTATTGAAGGGTTCTCTAGAATTGCTAACCCCATCACTTCTTTACAAAAGAAAGGGAAGAAATTCATATGGGATCAAAAGTGTCAAAACATCTTTAATAAGTTAAAAGAATTCTTAACTACTGCACCCATCTTAAAAATTGCAGATCCTAATAAGGATTTCGTCGTATGCACTGATGCATGCAGTGAAGGACTTGGAGGGGTCTTAAGTCAAGAAGGTCATGCAATTGCTTTTGAGTCAAGGAAGTTAAAAATACATGAAAAGAATTATGCAACGTATGATCTTGAATTGGAAGTCATCATACATGCTTTGAAAATGTGGTGCCATCACTTGATCGGAAGAAAATTCATTTTAGTGACTGATAATAAGGGGGTTAAAGTATATTTTGGATCAAACAAATCTTAACGCAAGGAAAGCTAGGTGGTTGGCTTTCCTTAGCAAGTATGATTTTGAGATCCATCACATTAAAAGAAAGGAAAATAAGGTTGTTGATGCATTGAGCAAAAATGCTAGATTAAGCTTTGTGGCAGCAATCAGTATTTTTAAAACTGATTTGGAAAATCAGATTGAAGAAGGAATTAAGCAAGACGAAAATTATCAAAAATTACATGATAAAGTGGCTGAAAATTCATCTGAAAATGTTATAACAGATTACAGTATTAATGAAAAAGGCTTCTTAACTTACAAAAACAGAATTTATGTGCCTAATTTTTCGAAGGTTAAGTTAATAATTTTAGATGAAGTTCACAAGAGTCCTTATTCAGAACATCCTAGTTATCAGAAAATGATAACTATGTTAAGAAAGGAGTACTTTTGGCCTAACTTGAAGAGTGAAGTTGCTGAATATATATCTAGATGCTTTGATTGTCAGACTATAAAAGCTGAACATCAACATCCAGCTGGGCTATTGCAGCCCTTACCAATTCCAGGATGGAAATGGGAAATCATAAGCATTGACTTTATTACAGGTTTGCCTAAAAATCAGAAGCAGAATGACTCAATTATGGTTGTTGCTAATAAACTTAGCAAAACTGTTCATTTTATTCTTATTAAAACTACTTTCAAGGCTTCTAACATTGCAGATATTTTCATGAAGCAAATTTTTCGCTTGCATGGAATTCCAAAGGTAATTATTTCAAACCGAGACTCTAAGTTTACTGGTAACTTTTGGACAACACTGTTTAAAGGATTAAATACTAAGTTAAATTTCAGCACTTCTTTCCACCCACAAACTGATGGTCAAACAGAAAGAGTAAATCATATTTTAGAAAATATGTTAAGATTATATGTTAAAGATTAGCCATCTAAATGGGAGGATTACTTGCACTTAGCAGAATTTGCCTACAATAAAAATTATCAAGCATCTGCTAAGTTAAGTCCATTTGAAATTTTGTATGGAAGAAAGTGTTGTACTCCAATTTCGTGGGATAATCCTGTAGATAGATTGATGTTAGGACTATATCTATTGAAATAAATGGAGCTAACCGTAAAACAGGTTCAAGGTAACTTAAAAGTTTCCCAAGATCAGCAGAAAAGCTATGCTGATTTGAAATGCACAGAAAGAGAATTTCAGGTAGGAGACCATATTTTCATAAAGGTAAAGCCCAAGAAAAGTTCTTTGAAGCTTGGGAGTTGTGCTAAATTAGCACCAAGGTATTGTGGACCATTTGAAATCCTATCTAGGATAGGAGTTGTTGCATATCAATTGGCATTGCCATACAATTTAAAAATCCACAATGTTTTTCATGTTTCTGTTTTAAAGAAGTATGTGCACAATGCTACTCATGTGCTGAATTGGAATGACATACAGGTGGAACCCAAAGGAGATTTTCAGGTGTAACCGGACTGTATTCTAGACCAGAGGGAAATTATGCTTCGGAATCGCACCATAGGGTAGGTAAAGGTGCAATGGAAGCACCTTAGCCCTGATGAAGCTACTTGGGAACTGGAAAGTAATATGTGGGTGGCATATCCAGTTATGTTCCATGAGGAACTTGATGATGAATAAGAAACATCGAGGACGATGTTGAGCTTAAGAGGGGGTGTTTGTAACATACCCTTTAAGCTGGAAAACATTTTGTGTTTAGAAAACATTATAATAACTTTTATTGTAAAGTTTGTATTGGACAGGTGTCTAAGGATGATTGTAATTTGCACAATATATTATTATTTAATAAATAAAATAGGAGACAAACACCTAAGACGACCGTTGAAAGAGTGGCTATTGATCCACTAGGTGGAATGGAATCTGGGGTAGAAGGCAATGGACAAGTGGCAGCATCATGATGCAACTAACTAGCTGTTGGTATGGGACAACTCCCTTGAAATGTGGTCATAGTGCCCTGAAAGATGGGACTGGAGCTTGAGGCTCATTTATTCCAAACTGACCACTAAAAGACCTAGGCAGTCTATATAATAGCCATCAAATATTGAACTGAGGTTCATCACTTTTCCTGAAGAGGAAATTTACCTTGGGGTTTTGTTGTGTTTGCACCCAAGAGATTTGATGAGGGGATATGCTGTTGTTGATCATGTTGTGAGTCTGCCAAAATATTATTGAGTTCAGGAGGTTGATGCTGAGTGGAGAAGGCATTTTTCAGGAGGTTGATACCGAGTGGAGAAGGTATTTGTGACTGCCTTGCTTCTACACAGATTCCACCCACTTACTGGATTAGTAAGAAGGCTCGGGGGTTCATTAGAAGTCAGCAGTTGAGCTGCTTCTTCTGAAGCAGGTTGGGAGGAACAGGCCTCCTTAGGTGTTTGTTGGCCCTATCATCAGTTACAGGTTCTAATGTCTTATCTGTTTTTATTTTTAAGTTCTGTTATCTATTTTGCATATTACAGTTATGTTGCTTATTAAACTTTCATTGTTCAATTTAAAAGTTATTTCAGTTTCCTGTATAAGTTAATAATTTTGTATAAATGTGAAATGATTGAATAAAATGGTTTCTGTATTTTTCCCCATGCAAAAAGGAACAGCATCGTACTCCAGTACAGAAACAGATTAAGATAGATAGGATATGATAGGAAAATTGCCAGGGTGATGGAAGTACTATTTTTATATTCTGTTTAAATTATCTACTGTTATTTAATTAACAATATCTATTGTATTCTACTCACAGCACTATTTTTATTTCCATTCTCTTCATTTTTGTTTTCCAAATGTTTATTTTTCAAAAGAATAATTATAGTTTGCTGTTGTTATCATTATTGTACATATAGGATAGATAGACAAATAAGAAGCATCATATTACCAACTTAGGGTTTGAAATTCTACATTTAAATCCTTTCAAAGTTTACTGTTATTACTAGTATTCCTATTATTGTACACACAAAATAATTAAGCAAACAAAGTCTTTTATCATATAGCTAGGGTTTAATGTTTTTCTTTTACATACACTTATAACCATAAACATACAATTGAAATGTTGTTACAGAGTCGACTTAGATAAATAAAGCTCTCTGTCATTTTCTTGTTTTTACTCACAATAGACAAATCAAGTGTGTTTTTTTTACATCAATAATCATTACTGTAGATCGAACTTATCGACTTCAATTATCAATTCAAAGTTTAAGACATTTCAATGACTGTAGGATCAAACATCAAACAAAATACACAATTTCGATTTGATGCTAAACGTATCAATAGTTATCATCGTTTCATCCAATCTAAACTTAACTACAACCCTAAACCCTGACAGGATTATAGTTGTATTACTTAATCATTTACACAGTCGAAGATGAGGCATTTGGCCGAAGCATGTCACATAGTTTCAACACTTAGCGAAAGATCAAATGACAGTAACATGCATTTTCTTTTCCCTAATTGTGTAAACATTTTCATGAACTCACATTTCCTAAAGAAACAATAGCAACAGTGATATCGAAACCCAGTTTTTAAATATTCATCATACATAATTCATAACCCCACAGACATTAAATAAAACAATGTCGCGGGTGTTCATAAATTTAGCTACACAGCCACCCTTTCGTATCTCATCATTTTCAAACGTAGAGGTGTGTTGAAATACTTAGTATCACATCCACATTTTTATTAGACGAGACACAGTTTTGTTCATGGGCCAAGTCCCAACACATTGAAGCAAAAACAACTATCATAACACAGGATTGATAACGTTTATTTTATTATCTCAACAGAGTTTGAAACACCAAATTTAAAACAAAGGAACATTGCCCAAGTTCAAAACCCAGAACTCAAAACCCTATACATTAACTTGTCAGCTATTACATCAACTCTAAAAACTAAGAAACAACCCCAGATTCTCAACCACGAGTTCTTGAACAGGCATTACAAGTGCTTGCCAAATTTCTGCCACGAGAACCTATGAGGGTTTGCCACCGGGATTACCATTTTGTTTCGCATTGCTATCAGATGATACAGAACTTCATTACCTCCAAACTCAGAGCTATGAATACTGCATGATGGCATTACCTGCCACAAGGAACTGCGAGGAGTTAGCAACTTTATCATTTAACTGTTAAACAAAATGAATAAACATATTATAGAACTAAGAAACGAGAAGACTTACCTTACGTTCACAGTAGATTGGAATGCTTCTGGCTTCCAAAACCTTCAACCAACGCTGCAACGTTTGACATGCAACTAGACTACAACCAAACTCGAATTCAAGACCTCACCACTAACCTATTTTTACCACCGAAAGAAAGCCACACTGCTTCAACACTATTGTCTCAGCAAAGCTCAAACACTTATACATTATTTCCACAACAGAATTATAGAGATCTAACGCATAGTGCCATCCACAATTGCCCAGGGTTGAGCCCTATAAACCAGCAGCCTATCGGCCTTCTTTCTCCAAAACAAAACCAAAAAGTGAATGCACAAAGGCAAAATTAATGTTAAGGCAAGTCTAGCTAGGGTTTACACATATCCACTATCGAGGTATTGAGATCAACGATTGAGATCAAGCCAACAAACTATGGAGGTACTACGTGAGAGATACGATCAAGTGTTGATCATTGAACTACATTTATTACTCAGAACATTCGGATGCAATATCACCAGAGCTAAGCTTACACCTCGGTGGTGTATCACCCTTCCTTACCATTGTTATCACATGAATCTAGACACGTAAATGTCAACGTTGCAACATCTGACATCACAATAGGGTCGAATTCAATGCTGAGATCTCATGGAGATTTATTCCAAAACCTCGATTGCAACAACATTTAATTCAATTCAGAACCAAGCGATGGTAACAGCATGATACCCGGGATATTTGACGTTGCCTTACAACTGTTACAACCATTTTTTAAAGCCATCAAACCATAGAATAGAGTTATATCAAAACCATAAACAACGATATATAGTTATGTTCATAAGGTAGCATCACGACCTTTCATTTACACCATAAGTATAACGTTTGTTTTAAGTGCACTTAACACTTATACATTGCACGTTTATACTATAAGGTCCATATACAAAACATTCAACAATGTTATTATTATAGTTTCCATAAGTTACAAACGTAGAATCGATATAGTTAATATATCAACTATATTATAAACCAACTATGCCATAGTATAGTATGGACTACCACAAAGTTAATGTTTAAACATTACATTTAAATAGATAGGATATTTGCTTAAGGTTAGGGTAGAATATTACTTAACCTTTACACCCTATTGAAAACTAGGGTTTGATGTAAACTCTACTATGTTATATACTATATATCAACAACACCTTGATTCATTTGTGGACGCAATACAAACGTCAGCACTAGCATTACAAAACTTATTACATTGCCGTCGTTATTCCAGGAGGATCAATTATTATATTGATGACACTATCTTTCACATAAACCAAACATGTTACAAATGCAAACGGTTAAACTAGGCCATATTACCACTGATCTCACCAATAGTTACAACGAGTCTAGTGCTTATGTCCTATGGAATCATTAACAAAATTCCTCATTTTCTCTCGGTGTTGCTCTCACTAAGGAGCCTTCTTCCCAAGTTGGACCGACTTGTTTAAACTAGTGGTTCTGTTTTGGTTAGCTCTGGTTTTTTGGTCGAGTTCCATCTTTACTCTTTCTATCTAGGTTTTCTATTTACAGTTACATGGCAATTTTGCTTGTTAGTATGAAAGTAAAACTCAAACTCAGAACAGTCTTGTTTACCCATGAGGAAGACTTCTATTAACTCTGTTTCTGGGTTTGTTTTCTTGGTTATGAGAGGGCCCTGTATGAAAATATAAGGATTCACTCTAGCTTAACAAGAACAAAAAAAACATTCCTCATTTTTAAAAGTTGTTGTTTTATTACAAGCATATATATTTTATTTGTATGTGTAGGTATGGTTGACCTTTTCCTCTAGATTGTGGTAATTAGACTTATGATTCTTTGTAATTGTTAACATTTGTGTCATGATTGAAGTCATTTTTCAACTAAGACATAATGATTCTTTATCTAAAAATATATTATGAACATACTTTATACTAATTGCATGGCTGAATTTTTAGGTGTCTCCTCCTATAATTGTCGAGTTTCAAACCTTGGGTTGCCTAACAAACAAAACCTTTAGAAACCAATTGTGCTAGTGAGACTTGACCTTGCAATGTCAATGTTATCATAATGTACCTTAATATTTGGCTTAACATTTGTGTCATGATTTAAGTCATTTTTCAACTAAGACATGATGATTCTTTATCTTAAAATATAATATGAACATACTTTATACTAATAAAATTTATACTAGTTACATTTGAAGTTTAAGTTTCATCAACAATATCATAAGTGATAGATTAGTTTTTCTCATTTAGTCAAAAATGAATAGTTTTTAATTACTTTTCTTAAGTAAAAAAGAAAACTCAAAAGATGAGATAGATGTTTAGACAAAAAGATATTTTTAATTACTTTTGTTAAGTCAAAAAGAAAGCACAAAAGATGAGATAGATGTTCACACAAAAAGATAGTTGAAGAAGTAGGCATGATATCTACCTAGAAACTTTTTTTAAATGGTGATTCACCATTATTATACATGAACTAAGACATGATGATTCTTTATCTTAAAATATAATATGAACATACTTTATACTAATAAAATTTATACTAGTTACATTTGAAGTTTAAGTTTCATCAACAATATCATAAGTGATAGATTAGTTTTTCTCATTTAGTCAAAAATGAATAGTTTTTAATTACTTTTCTTAAGTCAAAAAGAAAACTCAAAAGATGAGATAGATGTTTAGACAAAAAGATATTTTTAATTACTTTTGTTAAGTCAAAAAGAAAGCACAAAAGATGAGATAGATGTTCACACAAAAAGATAGTTGAAGAAGTAGGCATGATATCTACCTAAAAACTTTTTTTAAATGGTGATTCACCATTATTATACATGAACTATTTTGTTTATTACCAATGAAAGCTTATTAAGTTAATAATAAAAATTTCACTAACTAAATCAATAAAATATTGAAAACATTAATTTTAATTTATTATTATCAATTAATCAAATATTAATATTCATTTAAATATCATTTTCAATTTATGATTGTACACACAAAAATAAATTCATTTTACATATTAAAATGAAATAACTTTGTAAACATGTAAAATCCAGAAGTGTTATTTTAAAAAAAAAGAAAGATCCATACCTTTTTTCTAAATTCAAATGAACTTTTTGAAAAAGACTGAATTTGTAAAAAATAATTCATTATTGCATCGAAAATCTTGAATGCTATAAGAAATGAAAGTCCATCTGGATTTGTGGATCACTTTCAGATAATCAAGTCAGCTCGCCACTCAACCTAGGGTTTCTCGATTTACATTTTCATATGCCTAAAACGACAAAAAAATCAATGATGCGATTTACATTTTCATGTCTAAAACGACAAAAAATCAATCATGCCAAAGAAAATTCGAGTAAAATATTGGTGCACAAAAATATATCAACAAAATTTACTTCACAAAAATATATCGTGTAATTTATATTTGATTCGGTAAAAATTTGGTTGAAATTGTAGTTTTAAGTTGTTAAAATTGTATAATTATATCATGATTTATATCACTTTAACTTTTTTTTATTCTATTTAATTAATCATTTTTTTACAATTTTACTTACAAAATAAAAAATATTAAAATCACTTCAAGTTTTCTATGTCTATCTTTTTAATTTCTAATCACTATTTCAAAACTTTTAATTATATTTAATACTTTTCACAATAAAAATAACATTTAAAAAAATTTAAAGTATTTCAACTCCGCATTTTAATTTGAAAACATTTTAGTGGTTGGATATTCCCTTTCTATAAAACATATTATAACAAATATGTTGATTACCAAATTTAGGTGGTGAGATATTTAGGAGGTGAAACAAGTGTACTCGTTGTTATGTGTTTAAAATATTTTTTTAATCCATAAATAAATTCAACACCCTCAAATATTCCATGGCATTTAAATTATACAATTTCCACAACTAATATATGTAATTCTAAGACTTTTTAAAGATTTCCAACGCAAATAAGAACAAAATTAAATGGAAATACAAATATTTATATTACACCAAAGAAAAATAACTAATAGTTGATGCATAGATAATTGGTAGTTCATGTATACATGGACAACTCGTAGTGAAAGACAACCTATTTATCTAAAGAAAGTAATAGGTAGCTAAGGTAAAGACAACAAGTGATTACAGCTAAGCATGGAGAACAGGTAATAAATAACTTGTCCATGGCACTTAACTTATAACCTATAAATGTGCACAAACCACAAATTAAGTAATTGAGCTAGTAGTAATTTGCTAATTTTTGTTGCATAATAAATCTTACTTGTATTTATTTTGATGAAAAATTGAAAATGATAATCTATCCATCGTTGTCGATTGTCAATATAGATTGACAAATATATATTTACATATTGATATAGATTGAAAAGTAGATAATCTATCCATCATTGTCAATATAGATTGAAAAGCATAAATCTTAAATGCATTTATTTTGATGGAAAATTCAAAACAATAATCCATCGTTGTCAATGACATTGATCTTATCAGATATCGAATGTGGGCAGAGTGGAAGCTGAAATGGGAACACCATGGTTTTCTGAAGAAGATTGGGATCCATATTATCGACTTTGATATAATGGAGGGCATGCAATGGCCGCCATTAATGGAGGCCCTGAGGAATGCTGGAAATCATGATGTCGGTCACATGAGAATCACTGCAATCAAATGGGCAGAGGATAGAAGACGAGGACGAGTGTGTGCTCTATTATGGTAACAGGGTCCTTAATCAGCTGTTGAGAACAAAAGTTTCCTTGAGTCGGAGTACTTCTCTTTTCTCAAACCATAACATAGCATGTAACATGTAAAGAGTGCTTAAACTTATTCTATCCCAAGTACGTGTGGCATTCATAGTGTTGAATGAAAAATCAAAACATATATTGTTGTCATTGGCATTCAATTCTGCCGTAGGGTACACAATTAGAGTGACAAAGAAACTTGCTATTAGTTTTCAATCCAATCCAACTTCTTTGTTGAATTGTTCTCGCTAATATACTTGGGTGAAGGAGGATTATAAATGGAAATGCAGTTGTTTGATGTAAAGAGTGCTTAAACTTATTCTATCCCAAGTACGTGTGGCATTCATAATGTTGAATGAAAAATCAAAACATATATTGTTGTCATTGGCATTCAATTCTGCCGTAGGGTACACAATTAGAGTGACAAAGAAACTTGCTATTAGTTTTCAATCCAATCCAACTTCTTTGTTGAATTGTTCTCTCTAATATACTTGGGTGAAGGAGGATTATAAATGGAAATGCAGTTGTTTGATGTAACGCCCCATATTTTGACTAGGCGTGTTTAGGAGTTAGACACCTTTCACTTTATTTGCTTATTATCTATTGGACTCAACTAGATAGATTGAACTATATTTTCGGCATGTTAGACGTGATGATATGTTGCTACTATGTTTAGGATGTTACTATGCCCATGCTGATACTGCGATTATGATATTATGATGTTACCATCCTCATGATGTTATTAGGTTTATGTGGTTACTATGTTGTAGTTATCATGAGATTCTTTTATTTCATCATGACAGTGTATGTTTAATAATCGTCCTGGATGAAATGTGATATAGATGATGTGGTAATTATGTTGTGATCGATTTAATGATTTTATGTGATGAAATAAATGATGTTGACAATATGGATCAGACGATGATAGAATGGAAATATTGTTATAAATGTATGGCTGCAAAGTACTAATCCGCAGGACACCGAGGCTATGTAATAGCCAGATACTTGATATGAAGTATGGTATAGTACCTATTTTGCAAAGAGCCTTGTTTACCAAAGTTGATGATATGATGACACAAACCAATAATCTCGAGAGCAGCAAAGTATGATTTGATAAGGGTGTAGACCCAGTATGTTGAGAGGGATGGATGTATTTCCCACCCTATGTTTCTATGATACCCGGGGTCGTGGGAGGGTCGTGCTGAGACACGCTCCCCAAGTGGTTGTGATGACGATGGTCGGATGCCTGCTAGGAGAGGCTAGGTCTGCTAGTTAGCCGATGCTAGCACTCTCAGGTTCTATGTGGTTGGGTCAGTATAGCTGGCACCCACTTTTGTACTAGCAGAGGAAGGATAGGGAGGATGCGGATGCAGGTTAGGATGGGGGGATATTTTAGTTAGTACTGTTGAGGGTTGGGTATTCCTTGATCTTGAGTTAGTGGTAGTAGGTATATTTCCTTGTACTTGATTGATTGAACTGATGTAATCATAAAAATAATGAAATGAAATCTTAAAAACTCATAAAGATAACTGATGATGTTTTAGTAATGTTATGATAAATGTAATATACTTGTTCTATTTGCATGAAGTATTATTAGTATTAGTTAGCTGTTAAGCATAGGAAATATGACGTATGTTTATAGTACCTGTTAGACCTGTGCATACACTGGCCATGCATGCACATTTTGTACATGTGCGATAGTATCGGTTTACGACATACTTATCAGTATTTAACAATGTTATAAGTTGTCATAGATAACTCAGTTAAGGTTTGGGTAAACGACATGATTAATAGATTATCGATTTTTTTATGTATAAAATAAGTTAATTAATCTTATATGTAAACATTGTAATGAACAATTAAAATAATTGCCGCGAATTGTAATTCTCATCAAGTGAAGGTATCGGAAATATGAAGTATAGCAGATAAACATTAATGCTGGAAGCGTGTATTATCTAATTGTTAATATTGATTAATTAAACCCTTAAGAGTACTTCGTTTATCAATGAAAGTATGTTAGATTAGTGCTAAGGTACTTAAATCACCATTAATATTTATTATTATTATTATTATTATTATTATGATTATTTAATATTATTATTATTATTATTTAACTAATGTTAATAATGATAATGTGTCCTTATTGGAATGAAAGAAATCATAAGTGGGCAAGTGAACATGTTTGAATTATTAAATTAATTAATTTATTGTTATGAAACGAGAAAGGAGTATTATTAAATTATTAAATGAGGAAGGTTAAGATAAAACTCAATTAAATTTATATTCATAAATTACTGTCATGTCACAAAACTGATGAGATTGAATTTTATATATATTTATAATTAAAACAAACTACCACTTCAAATTTGAAAGGGTCAACATGATAGTATTTAATTATTATTTATTCAACATATTAAATGGAGGATAAGACTAATATTGAATCCACCACCTCATGAATGTCTTAAATTGAATATTTCGAGAATCATTAAATAATGTACATTCAACCCATCAAATCCAACCTAACTAGTCTTAATACCATTGAACTGCTCCAGAAAAGAAGTATTATAAAATAATATTTATTTATGAATTGGATTGTAAAACAAGCAATCAATTTAATGTTTTGGGGACTCGAGGGTTTTTATGGAGGGCGGTGGAGTAAACAGGAAGGCAAGTGAAGGAGGAAAATGGATCTATAAAGCAATGGTTTCACGGAGATGAGGGGGGGGGGTTGGTTTTCTTTTGGGAGAGGTACACTTAGTATTTTAGTATTTTGATGAAAAGGAGGAATGCCGAGGAGGGGGAGAACTCGAAGCTTTGAGGAGGTGGGAAACTCAAAGACTGAGGTGGGGTTAACTCAGAGAAAAATTACTATTGAACTATGGAAAGGTAATAAGGAAAGTTGATGTCGGGATTATTGGTTTGTGGGCTCGGGGGCTAGGAAACCCATCGGTTTCCTAGGGCCAGCACGATAAGAGCTGGTTGGCAGGGTGGTTCATCCATTTTTGGTATAAAGGCTTGGAACGGAAAGTCTACGGGAGCAAAAAGCTTGGACGGGAAAGACTTCAGGAGCAAGGGGACAATCTACAACCTACATCGGTCCAGGTATTCTACTGGTAGTTAGAAAAATGATTTATATTTCAATATACTGAGTATTATGCAAGAAATTACAATTATATGTATGTTGTTAAAATTACTATATGTAGGTGCACTGTATGCTACTAGACACTTCCTAATCACTAAAATTATGCAAAAAATTAGCATAATGAAAGCATAATGATACTTATTTATTATTGAAATAAATAAAAAAGAAAAACAACTCCGTAGAAGCTAGTTACAAAACTGTCATCAAAATCTAGAACTTCGGTGCCCTTCCGGATAGAGGGGCACTGCATTTGATAGAGGTGCATGAAAGTGAATTATGGTCCTCAATTCAACAAAGTAAAAAAGAGTTACCATTCATATTCTTTCCCTTCACCTTTTTTACTGCCTTTTTGCATACATCTCTATTGTTCACTAATTTAGTAATAGATACAGACCAAACTCAAGATCCAATGTTTTTGGCTTATGAAACAATTTCTTCCCTTTTTTTTTTACATTATCATTTTTTCCATTGTTAAGTAGGTTAGATTTTATGTAGGCTAGAATTTATATTAGTTTGAAGAACGCTAGTGATTTACAAAGATTGAACTTTTCCAAGAATAAGCATCATATGCCTAGGACCCATTTTAAGAGGTTAAAAGTTGGATTGGAATTGAGCGAGCAAGCTAATTGTAGCTTGATGCAGAAAAAAGATCTATAAATTTAGTTATGGCAATTCACACTGAACATCTGGAAAGTGGATTTTCTATGTGTTTCCTAAGTTATGTTTCACTAATAAATTCCTGATGTTCACCCAATCATGACAAAGTAAAATAGTATTAATTTTGGCTGTAAGGATGAAAGTTGGATTGGAATGTGGTTAGCAAGTTAATTGTATTATTATATTGGTTAAAAGTTTAAGAGGCAAGATCAAATTGGGAAACTGCAAAGATGGCAAAGGTGGCATAGTGGCCTAGATCGAGATGAAATATAGTTGTGTTATATGACATATATAGCATTCAGTGCTGCTATAACCACTGCAAAATAAAGCCTCTCAACTTTACTACTTAAGTAAACATTGAAATTTTGATTTACTAGTACATTTTCAAATAAAAAGAATGACTTATTTTTACATGGCAGCATTCATGGGCCTTCAAAGTGACTTCAAAGTGAAATGGAACCCAGCCTTCAAATTTGATCCCTGGTTGTCAATATAGATTGACAAATACATATTTACATATTGATATAGATTGAAAAGTAGATAATCTATCCATCGTTGTCAATATATAGATTGAAAAGCATAAATCTTAAATGCATTTAGTTTGATGGAAAATTCAAAACAATAATCGATCGTTGTCAATGACGTTGTTGTTAACTGTTCATTTGGCATTGGATCCCGAACAGGAGCTACCTTTATTTCTTATCAGATATCGAATGTGGGCAGAGTGGAAGCTGAAATGGGAACACCATGGTTTTCTGAAGAAGATTGGGATCAATTAATATTCAATAATCATTCTGCAGCAGCAGTAGAACAGTTGGACATGGATTTGGATGCGGCCGAATGGTCCTCATGGGATCATTTGATCATCGACCACATTGATGGCAGCTACTCTGCTAATAATCTATCGCTGCCAGCAGACCTGCAGACAATCGACGAGTATTTAATTGATGCAGAGTTGCAAGAGGACAATAATAATATACATAAATATCCAACCATTGTCGATGAATGCCCAGTCATTATTGAGCATCCTGCTGTAATAGCTGCAGATCAAATGGTTCCTAATTTTGCTGTGTCCACAAATAGCAGGTACTCCGCTAATAATCTATCGCTGCCAGCAGATCTGCAGGCAATCGGCGAGTATTTAATTGATGTAGAGCTGCAAGATGACAATAATAATAGACAGAAAGATCCAGCCATTGTTGACGAATGTCCAATTATTGAGGATCCTGGGGATCAACTGGTTCCTAACTGTACTGTTGCCGTCACAAACAGCGGCAGCGAATCAAAACCAATGGAGATAGACAATCCAGGATCGTCCTCTTTCCATGCCGATCATGGAGCCCTTGAAGAAATGGAATACAAAGGATTGAGGCTCCTACATCTCTTGACAGCATGCGCAGAGGCAATGATGCACGAATCACACGATCTAGCAGAGGTCTTACTCTGCAGGCTGCGAGGGCTTGTTTCTCCTGTAGGCTCCACCATGGAGAGAGTGGCTTACTATCTCTTCGATGCTCTGTTTCACTCGACTAATGTCAATAATTCCGGCGTCGCCCATTTGGAGCCCATTGAATATAAGAGCACTGAGGACCATTTTCTGGGAGCTCTGAAGCTGCTGCATGTAGCTTATCCTTACATACGAATACCTCACTTCACTGCTAACCAATGCATTTTAGAAGCAGTAGCGGCCGCTGGCGGCGCTAATACGGGAATCCATATTATCGACTTTGATATAATGGAGGGCATGCAATGGCCGCCATTAATGGAGGCCCTGAGGAATGCTGGAAATCATGATGTCGGTCACATGAGAATCACTGCAATCAAATGGGCAGAGGACGATGACGAGTGTGTGCTCTATTCTGGCCACACCGGAAGAAGGCTGTCGGAGTACGCAACCTCTGTGGGGATCCCGTTTACGTTCGAGGAAACGGATTTGAAATGCCTGAAAGAGGTGGAGGCTCAGGAGGGAGAGATTGTAATAGTGAACTGCATATGGCAATTGCCTCACATGTTCAATCTGCGAAAAAAACCGCAGTTATTGGAATTCCTTGTGGGCGCACGCCACCTGAATCCAGCGGCGGTTACGCTAGCTACAGGCCCACACGGTGCCGAGACTAACACGGCCGATTTCTGCGAGAGCTTCGGTCGCTATCTGGCGGAGCTGTGCACCATTTTCGACTCGCTTGAAGCTGGACTACCGCAGCATGGACTTGCAAGAGCGATGGTGGAGCGCATATTCTTTGGGCCGGCCATGTCCAGGAGAGTTATATTGAGTACTGTGTGTGATATTCAAGACCCAGTGGATACCAGCGAATCCAGCATTGTTGACCTTCCGCTCAAGTGTGGTTATAGCGAAGGCAGTATAAGCAACGACAACGTTATGTTTGCAAAATATAGTCTGGTCATGCTGTGCAACGGGGCCAGCCAATCATATGAAGTAGAGTTGGCGGGGCATCATCGACTGGTTCTGAGATGGGCTTCGACTCCTTTGGTTTGGGTTTCTACATGGAAATCGCCCTGATCATCGACATGCATATCTCCAACTTATGTTTGTTGGTAAAGAATTACTGAAAAATAGGAGAATTGTTTAATTATAGGGACCGCCGGGAAGCATTACCTTGTCACGCAGTGTGGCTCAATTGCTATAGTGCTTACGACTTGTTTTGATCGTAGGCTCTGTTTGCATTTCCTGAGATTTGAACTCATATCCATCTCAAAAGTTATATGTCCTAATTACTGGATACATGTATCTCTTTTCGGCTTGCCTAAAAGATTTCCTTCTCCAGCTCAAAAGTTGTCTCTTGATGTGCTTATGGGTAGAGTAAACTCATGGTTTTTTTTTGTAATAGCCAAGAATATATAATGTTTAACGGCTCGTCTGTCTGTATGAATTTTGGGAGCATGCTCCTTTTAACGCACTTTTGTCAGCAGCAATTCTGAGGTTCTGTGATTCCAAATTACCTCTGGGCAGCAATGCGCCTTTTACTACATGCTGCAAGGAAAATTTGCTCAGGACATTTAATTTTTGAACTCCAGATTTAGTGGATATGAGTACATGTTGCCTATAAAATTTGCATAAGACTTCCCTGATTATTGAATTCCAGCATCATGGGAACTACTGTAGCTTACAGGACTTTTATTGCCAGCATCTTTATCTTTATGGATTACTGTAAGTACCTATTGTTTTCACGATACCATTTACTAAGAGTTACGCTGATAGACGTTTATATTTTAGATTTTTAGATATGGAAGACGAAGTATATAAGATTTATCTAGATTCAAGGCTGATGCCGCAAGTGTATGATCCGGATGCATTTGATGCTCGCAGTATTTTTGTTAAGCTTAACTAACTCTCGCTGTTTCTTAACTTTGTAATTAATGCAGAAACGAATGGTTTATCCTGCGCTGGCGGCGGTTGCGCTGGTGGCAGTTGTGATGACTGTGCCAATGTTGGAGGAACGGTTGTAGCCAATGTTGACACGGCAGGGGAGGTGCCATACCGTGGCAGCCGTTTAAAGTTCCTCCTTGAACCTTATATGAAGCTCCCATGGCGAACGCTAACAGCCCAGGCGCCCAGGAAAGAGAAAGCCCCGGTCAGACGAACAGATCCCCCAGCCCAGTGTGCAGGAGCAGGACAGGTTACTGCCCATCGCCCACATTAGCCGCATCGTGAAGAAGTGGTTGGCAGCCAAGGAGACCGTTCAGGAATGCCTCTCAGCGTTGATTAGCTTCATCACCAGCGGGTATCCTTTTCCTTGCCTTTCTTTTCGTTCCCTTCTTTTTGGGTTCAATGAGTGGTGTGTTAAGTCATAATCTGCATAGAAGCTAAAGCCATAACCCTACCTCGGCCCGAGCAATCAGCGCAGCTAAGATCATTGTGCTACCTTCTCGCTCGTGTCCCGTATGGAGGGCCGAGGAAGCAGGGCAACGAGGGTTATAAGAGATGTAGCCAAAGAAATATACGCGCTCATTGTTTCACTTTGCAAACCGTGAAGATAAGATTTGGGTTTTTTCATGCCCATCCAGACTAGCTCCAATTCGTTCGGCTTCGGTGCACAGTAAAATCTTAGCATTATTTATGTCACTTTTTTATTTTGCTTTTTAATCAGGTAGGCAATCCCTAGCCTTTTTTATTGAAAGCTTCGAAGTATGCTTGGCTGCAGCGTCAAGTAAATATCTGAGATTCTGAATTATGACAATGATATGATTAGGTCCTGGCACCACCTTTATCCGACCACGTTTGAAGGTACTTTAGGAGAAAAGCATGAGTTTAATATTAAAGCTAGATTGCTGTGCATTTCACCTATGTGTTTACATCAATGGCTCTTGTAATTTGTTTCAGCTACAACGCCCTTTAACAGTATTCAATCTACAACGCCCTTCAACACTATTCAATCACTGGAGAGAACTAGATCGTACAAGTGCAGCAGAATCCCCAGGTAGCATTGTCAAGGAATCCCCAGCTAGCATTGTCAAGGAAGAGGATATAGTTGAAAATAATAATTGAACATTATGATTACTGAAAATAATAATTGAACATCATCATCAATACTCTAGCACGATTATGAACATCATCATCAATACTCTAGCACGGTTATTTATGCTATGCTTTTCAATAATCTTTATTTACATGTATTTTTATTATGTCCCTGAAGGGGATCATATATATATCCCATATTAATTTGGCTAAAATTAGAAAAAACATTTATTTGAATTGTGATTCGTTTTAATTTGATTACGTTTGCTTCGTTTTTCTCTTCCAGGGAGGAGGGAAAACGTCAGCCTCGAGTGTCTGAGTTGCTGGTTAAATGCTTCACAACAAAATTTTAACAAGTAGACGGGATGATAGCTAGTTACAAGATGAGTGTTGAGTCTCGACAAGCTAATGCCTAATCAATAAATAATTTCTTGAACTTCATGTTTTCTAGAGGCCAATATAGAAATTTCATTATGAGATTATACAGTTTAAAGTTGAAGTTGAGATGTATAAACATTGAGTTTTAATTCATAAGTGGTTGTAATGCAATCCTAGCATGTATTTAATGTGGGTTGGAACGTTAGTTGACACGTTACTTGGCACATTTGGTACTTGACAACTCGTATACAACTATTAATCTCGTGCTATGTAGACGTTAGTTGACACGTTACTTGGCACATTTGGCACTTCGCACCTCGTATACAACTATTAATCTCATGCTATGTAGATAGTTGAGAAATTATCATTATTCCTACATACATAAATTAGATGGTGCCACTGTATTTGTAAGAACGGGTGGTACTTGATTCTTTCATCCAAGATCACAGTAGGCATTCTTTTCCAATATTTAAGTACTCCATCCGAGGCACAGATTTTTGTGCCAAATTATGTTTTTCATTTCTCGAGAGGCTCCCACTTTTAGAACAATAGCATTTGGAGATTGTGTAGATTGTGTGATTCGTGCAGGTGTAACCTCGAGCAAGACGAGGAAACTATGAGGGAAATGTCATGTGATGTGATACAACCATTGATGATATTGAATTTATAATAACAACAGCTTCTCCAAGACCAATGACCCACTTCAAGGTTGCTTCTTTGTTTTATGAAATACATGTGTTTGTATGCACACTGCTTTTAATGCCTAATAGTCAAAATTGAATGAATACTGGATGACTTTTCGAATTATGTTTAGGGTTTGAGAATGAGTTATGGTCATTCACAGACACGTTGCTTACTGCCTCATAGTCAAAATTGAATGAATACTTGATGACTATTTTGAAATTAGGTTTAGGGTTTAAGAATGGATGTGTTGATAACTGAGGCTGTGCAGAATTTGAATGTGTCTATTTTAGGTTGCAGGTGTTTATTAAATAAATTTGCAGCAAACTTCACTGCATGCTAATGCATATGAAGAATAAAATAATTTGCAGAATTATACATCAACCTACATCTGATTTTACGGCATGTAAATAATATCTTTATTTCTATGCAATGTAATCTATATAAGTATGTAGTTGTGCAAGTCTAAAGATCAATGTGAGAAAAATAATCCAAGGTTTTCTTTTCCTGTTTTGAATAAAAACTTCTCTCTTGTTTTCTGTGTTGTTTTTCATTGTGTTATTTTAAATTAGGCTATTTCGTAATCTTCTTTTGGTGTCAAAGCACGTATTTTGTTTAAAGTTCATAATGTCAAATTCTAACTCTTTGCGCATTCCAGAATTTGATGGAAGTGATTATGATTATTGGTGCATCAAGATGATGATCTTTTTGACAGGAAAAGATTTGTGGGAGATTGTAGAATCAGGTTATGAAGAGCCAGAAGATTGGAACACCCTTACAGCCAATGATAGAACAACTAAGAGAGAAACCAAGAAGAAGAATGCCCAAGATTTATTTCATATTCAAATAGCTCTAGATAAGAGCTTATTTTCAAAGAATTGCAGGAGCAAAGTTAGCTAAGAATGCTTGGAAGACTCTACAAGAAGCTTACCAAGGTAGTGATCAAGTTACAGATACTGAGGACAGAATTCAAGAATTTGAAGATGCAAGAAGGTGAGAAGGTAAGTGATTATTATGTAAGAGTAAATGATGTTATCAATAAATTGGCTACTCTAGGAGAAATTGTTGATAAATAAGTTGTGATTAAAAAGGTGTTGAGGTCTCTAACACCAAGATGGAACCATGTTGCTATAGTCATTGAAGAAAGAAAGGATTTGACTAACCTTCACTTTGATCACCTAGTTGGATCTCTTACTTCTCATGAAGACAAAGTAAAAGATTCATTTGGAGAAAGTGATGAGAAAACTTTTTCCACAAAGCTACAGATTACAAAGAATGCAGATGCTAGTTCTAGCTCCAGAAGAAACCAAGCCCAAGGTAAAGGTCAGTATCATATTTTTCCAAGAGGAGATAGAGGAAGAAGAGGTGGTTTCAGAGGAAGAGGTAGAGGCGGATTTGATAAGAGAAACATCCAATGTTATCATTGTCAAAGGTATGGTCGTTTTGAAAGGGATTGCAGATTAAAAGAAAACAAAAGTGTTAATTATGCTCAAGAGAGTGATGATGCTTCTCCAAATACAACGCCCAGGATATCAACGCCCAGTTTATACAACTCTCCTGCGATGAGATGGAAGTCTGCAGCCTTAACTACCCATTGCTTCTCTTGACAGGTGGTGAACTCATCTGGTGCAGTGCCCATTGTCAGAGACTAGATGATGTCATCAAAATAGTCATCATTGACGTCAACCTTAAGTAGTTGGGCATTCGACAAACCATCTTCGATATTAGTCGGTTCCTCCCATGTGTCAATCCTAGATAAATGATCTTGTCCAGCATTCAACCGTCCAGGTTTCACAGTGACTTCAAAATCAAATTCCTGAAACAAAAGTAGCCAACGACATATCTTCCCCCCGAACACAGGCTTATTGAGCAAGTATTTCAACGCAGAATGATCAGTGAACATTTTAAAGTGCCCACCCAACAAATAGTGCTTGAACTTTTGCAGCGCGTAAACCATTGCCAGACCTTCCCGCTCCGTGGTAGTGTAATTTCATTCTGCAGAGAACAGCTTTCGACTGGCAAACACAATGGGATGATCAAGGTCGCCTTCTCCAGGTTGAGCCAACACATCACCCAATGCAATTGATGAGGCATCAACATGTACATGGAATTCCTTACTCCAGTTCGGAAAGACCAAGATCGGTGCCGACGCCATCTTCGCCTTGAGCGTTTTGAAGCTATCCTGACATTCCGGGCTCCACTAGAATGCCGCATCCTTCTTCAACAATTTTTCCATAGGGGCAGTAATCGCAGCATAACCCCTGATAAACTTGCGGTAATATCCCATATGACCCAAAGTCGCTTGCAACTGTTTAAAGGTGGTTGGCAGTTGCAAACCCAAAATGAGCGCAATTTTTGCTAGATCAACCGGCAATATCCCAAACGGTGCACAAAAAATACATTTCTTCAAATTCAGCGATATCTGGTGCTGTCGGCATCGCTCAAGCATTAACCGCAGATTGGCTAGATGATCACGAATCAACCCATAAACTGTCCAATCATCCAGGTATACTTGCAAAAACTTCTGAATAAAGTCTTTAAATGCAGCAACAATGACCCGGGAGAATATCGCAGGTGCATTCTTCAAACCAAATGGCATGACTGTGTACTGAAAGCAGCCTCATTCAGTAACAAAAGTTGTCTTATGGCGATCTTCTTTGGCAATGCGAATATGATGGTATCCAGAGAACTCATCCGTGAATGAGTACATTTCCTGGCCACCCACCCCCTCAAGTACATCGTTGGTAAATGGGGTCAGAAAAGGGTCGTGCAAGTAGGCATCATTCGACTTCCGCAAATCAATACAAATGCATATCTCACCAGTTTTCTTATCCTGTACGACCATAGGACCGATCCATTCGGACTCTTCAACAGGTTCAATAATACCAACGTCCAACATGCAATCAAGTTCCACCTTGACCTTTTCCTTATGTCATGGATTGAGTCGTTAAGGTCGCTGTCGGACCGGCTTAGCATCTGGTTTTAAGGGAATCTTAATCTCTCCTAAATCACCCAGGATTCCCTTCATTTCAGAAAACTTCGTGGGAAACAAGTCTTGAAACTCATGAAGTAACTCGGTGACCTTACTCATCATCTGATCATCCCAATAATCCCCAACATTAGCAAACTTGCGAGTAGCCTCTGTGCCGATATTCATCTTGGGAAGCTGCAATGGTTGACCGAACGGATTACTTGGCGTAGCAGGTGGAACCACGTTGCAACTTCCTTCCTATTCGGGAATTTTGACATTCTGGGGATCGTCCTCATCCTTTGGCCCACCGCTAATGTTGAAGAATTCCATGAGAGACTGCATCTGACAGTATGTGTGCGGGTCGACAGGGTAGGCTGCCAGAACAACCTGAAGTACCACATCGCGGATAAGCTGTAAGGCATTATTGACATCAGGGTTGGCATCCGCAAAAGTGAACATATGAGTGAAACAGACCGTCAACTCCCCCCATGTTGTAATTTCTCTCTGCAATTCGGTTGCAGTATACCACTAGCATGGCATCTCATCTAAGGTATGGATAAAAGCATGGACCCACTCATCTCTGGGTCGCGCTACCCATAACAAGATGATGAGTAAGGTCATTGATTTACTCCATGAGTTTCAAGACTTGTTTCCTACGAAGTTTTCCAATATGAAGGGGATCCTCGGTGATTTAGGGGAAATAAGGATTCCTTTAAAACCAGATGCTAAGCCAGTCTGACAGTGACCTTATCGGTTGAATCCGTGACATAAGGAGAAGGTCAAGGCAGAACTTGATTGCATGTTGGAAACTAGTATTATTGAACCTCTTGAAGAGTTCGAATGGATCAGTCCTATGGTGGTACATGATAAGAAAACTGGTGAGATACGCATTTGTGTTGATTTGCAAAAGTTGAATGATGCCTGCTTGCACGGCCCTTTTTCCGACCCCATTTACCAACGAAGTACTTGAGGGGGTGGGTGGCCAAGAAATGTACTCATTCACGGATGGGTTCTCTGGATACCATCATATTCGCATTGCCAAAGAAGATCGCCATAAGACAACTTTTGTTACTGAATGGGGCTGCTTTCAGTACACAGTCATGCCATTTGGTTTGAAGAATGCACCTGCAATATTCTCCTGGGTTGTTGTTGCTGCATTTAAAGACTTTATTCAGAAGTATGGAGGGCCGAGGAAGCAATGCAACGAGGGTTATAAGAGACGTAGCCAAAGAAATATATGCACTCGTCGATTCACTTTGCAAATCGTGAAGATAAGATTTGGGTGTTTTCATTCCCATCCAGACTAGCTCCAATTCGTTCGGCTTCGGTGCACACTAAAATCTTAGCATTATTTATGTCACTTTTTTATTTTGCTTTTTAATCAGGTAGGCAATCCCTAGCCTTTTTTATTGAAAGCTTCAAAGTATGCTTGGCTGCAGCATCAAGTAAATATCTGAATTATGACAATGATATGATTAGGTCCTGGCACCACCTTTATCCGACCACGTTTGAAGGTACTTTAGGAGAAAAGCATGAGTTTAATATTAAAGCTAGATTGCTGTGCATTTCACCTATGTGTTTACATCCATGGCTATTGTAATTTGTTTCAGCTACAATTCCCTTTAACAGTATTCAATCTACAATGCCCTTTAACACTATTCAATCACTGGAGAGAACTAGATCATAGAGGTGCAATAGAATCCCCAGCTAACATTGTTAAGGAATCCCCAACTAGCATTGTCAAGGAAGAGGATATAGTTGAAAATAATAATTGAACATTATGATTACTGAAAATAATAATTGAACATCATCAATACTCTAGCACAGTTATTTACGCTATGCTTTTCAATAATCTTTATTTACATGTATTTTTATTATGTCCCTGAAGGGGATCATATATATATTGCATATTAATTTGGCTAAAATTAGAAAAAACATTTATCTAATTTGTGATTGGTTTTAATTTGCTTACGTTTGCCTCGTTTTTCTCTTCACGGGAGGAGGGAAAACGTCAGCCTCGAGTGTTTGAGTTGCTGGTTAAATACTTCACAACAAAATTTTAACAAGTAGATGGGATGATAGCTAGTTACAAGATGAGTGTTGAGTCTCGACAGGCTAATGCCTGATCAATAAATAATTTCTTGAACCTCATGTTTTCTAGAGGTCAATACAGAAATTTCATTATGAGATTATACAGTTTAAAGTTGAAGTTGAGATGTATAAACATTGAGTTTTAATTCATAAGTGGTTGTAATGCAATCCTAACATGTATTTAATGTTGGTTGAAACGTTAGTTGACACGTTACTTGCAACATTTGGCACTTGACAACTCGTATACAACTATTAATCTCGTGCTATGTAGACGTTAGTTGACACGTTACTTGGCACATTTGGCACTTCACAACTCATATACAACTATTAATCTCGTGCTATGTAGATAATTGAGAAACGATCATTATTCCTGCATAAATTAGATGGTGCCACTGTATTTGTAAGAATGGGTGGTACTTGATTCTGTCATCCAAGATCACAATAGGCATTCTTTTCCAATATTTAAGTACTCCATCTGAGGCACAGATTTTTGTGCCAAATTATGTTTTTCATTTCTCGAGAGGCTCTCTCTTTTAGAACAATAGCATTTGGAGATTGTGTAGATTGTGTGATTCCTGCAGGTGTAACCTTGAGCAGGACGAGGAAACTATGAGGGAAATGTGATGTGATGTGATACAACCATTGACGATATTGAATGTATAATAACAACAGCTTCTCCAAGACCAACGACCCACTCCAAGATTGCTTCTTTCTTTTATGAAGTACATCTGTTTGTATGCACGCTGCTTTTAATGCCTAATAGTCAAAATGGAATGAATACTGGATGACTCTTTTCAAATTATGTTTAGGGTTTGAGAATGAGTTGTGGTCATTCACAGACACGTTGCTTACCGCTTGATAGTCAAAATTGAATGAATACTTGACGACTGTTTTGGAATTAGGTTTAGGGTTTAAGAATGGATGTGTTGATAACTAATGCTGTGCAGAATTTGAAAGTGTCTATTTTAGGTTGCAGGTGTTTATTAAATAAATTTGCAGCAAACTTCACTGCATGCTAATGCATGTGAAGAATAAAATAATTTGCAGAATTATACATCAACCTACAGCTGATTTTACGGCATGTAAATAATGTCTTTATTTCTATGCAATGTAATCTATATAAGTATGTAGTTGTACAAGTCTAAAGATCAATGTGAGAAAAATAATCCAAGGTTTTATTTTCCTATTTTGAATAAAAGCTTCTCTCTTGTTTTCTGTGTTGTTTTTCATTGTGCTATTTTAAATTAGGCTCTTTATTAATCTTCATTTGCTATCAAAGCACGTATTTTGTTTAAAGTTCATAATGTCAAATTCTAACTCTTTGCCCATTCCAGAATTTGATGGAAGTGATTATGATTATTGGTGCATCAAGATGATGATCTTTTTTATAGGAAAAGATTTGTGGGAGATTGTAGAATCATGTTATGATGAGCCAGAAGATTGGAACACCCTTACAGCCAATGATAGAACAACTAAGAGAGAAGCCAAGAAGAAGAATGCCCAAAATTTATTTCATATTCAAATAGCTCTAGATAAGAACTTAGTTCCAAGAATTGCAGGAGCATAGTTAGCTAAGAATGCTTGGAAGACTCTACAAGAAGCTTACCAAGGAAGTGATCAAGTTAAAATTATCAAGTTATAGACACTGAGGAAAGAATTCGAGAATTTGAAGATGCAAGAAGGTGAGAAGGTAAGTGATTATTGTGTAAGAGTAAATGATGTTGTCAATAAATTGGCCACTCTAGGAGAAACTATTGATAAATAAGTTTTGATTAAAAAGATGTTAAGGTCTCTAACACCAAGATGGAACCATGTTGCTATAGTCATTGAAGAAAGCAAGGATTTGACTAACCTTGACTTTGATCAGCTAGTTGGATCTCTTACTTCTCATGAAGACAGAGTGAAAGATTCATTTGGAGAAAGTGATGAGAAATCCTTTTCCGTAAAGCTACAGATTACAAAGAATGCAGATGCTTGTTCTAGCTCCAAAATAAATCAAGCCCAAGGTAAAGGTCAGTATCATTTTTTTTCAAGAGGAGATAGAGGAAGAAGAGGTGGTTTCAGAGGAAGAGGTAGAGGTAGATTTGATAAGAGAAACATCCAGTGTTATCATTGTCAAAGGTATGGTCATTTTGAAAGGGATTTCAGATTAAAAAAAAACAAAAGTGTTAATTATGCTCAAGAGGGTGATGATGCTTCTCCAAATAATTTGTTTTTATCTTATGGAAAAACTGAAAATACAGTTAAAGATGTTTAGTATTTAGATTCAGGTTGTTCTAACCACATGACAGGAAATTGCAAGCTTTTCTCTACAATGGATGAAAGTTTCAAATCTAATATCAAACTTGGTGATGAAAAAACCTTAAAGGTTTCTGCAAAAGGAGATATGGCAGTCCATACAAAAGAAGGTATGAAAAGTGTCGAAGATGTTTATTACATTCCACAGTTAAAGCATAATTTATTAAGTGTTGGAAGCTGTGTGAAAAGAATTGCAGAGTAGTGTTTGATGATAGACAATGCACAATTTATGATAAGAATCAAGGCAATAGGGTGGTTACAGTTGTGCCTATGTCAAAAAATCGAATGTTCCCATTGAAGTTTGGAGAAACTAGCATCAACCTTGCTAATATGGCATACGAGGACAAAGGTTGGTTGTGGCATCTCAGGTATGGTCATTTGAATTATCATAGTTTGAAGTTTCTAACATCAAAAGAATTAGTTTATGGTTTTCCTAAGGTTGAAGAGCACAAGGAGGTTTGTGAAGGATCTGCTAAAGGAAAATATGCAAGAGAGAAATTTCCTAGAGGCAAGGCATGGAGGGCTCATTATCCACTTCAGCTAGTTCATTCTGATATTTGTTGTCCTATGTAGACAAAAAGTTTTGGTAATTCATCATATTTCATTACTTTTATTGATGATTACTCAAGAATGTGTTGGGTTTATTTTTTGAAGAGAAAGGGTGAAGCATTTGATACATTCAAGAGGTTTAAAGCCCTTGTAGAAAATGAAAGTGGTTACAAAATAAAATGCTTAAGGACTGACTGTGGAGGAGAAATTTGTTCAAGAGGTTTTCAGAATTTTTGTGATATGAATGGCATTAGAACACAACTCACCACTGCTTACACACCTAAACAGAATGGGGTAGCTGAAAGGAAAAAACGTACACTGGTGGAAATGGTAAGGAGTATGTTACATACCAAAGGATTAAGCAATTCCTTTTGGGGTGATGGAGTTGCTATAGTAGTGTACATTCTCAATATAAGTCCCACTAGTGCACTTCACATGATGACTCCTTCTGAATCCTGGTATGAGAAAAAGGCTAATGTTAATCATTTCAAAGTTTTTGGTTGTTTAGCCTTTGTTCATGTAGCTGATCAAAAGAGACAAAAGTTAGATCCAAAAAGTGAAGCATGCATTTTTGTTGGATATAGTGAGCAAAGTAAGGCTTATAGGTTGTATAATCCTCTCACCAATCGTAGTGTTGTGTCAAGAGACGTAATTTTTTATGAAGGAGGAGTTTATGGTCATCAAAAAGACCATGTTGAGAAATCAAAATCTGGTTTGGATGGTGATATTATTGATGATATTAATAATGAGAATCCCACTAATGTTTTAGTTCCAAATTTGACAAATCCACCAAGTAGCCCCTCATCTAGTTCTCCATATTCAAGTCCAAGTACTGCAAGGAAGGTGAGAAGCTTGAATGAAATTTATCAGAGAAGTACAAGTCTGGCACATGAAGAAAATCCAAGAGGTGAGACTGTAAATTTTGCTTTATTTTCACAAGTTGATTTGGAGCCATCAAGTTTTGAAGAAACTTCTACTAATGAGGTTTGGGTGCAAGCTATGCAAGAAGAGATAGATTCAATTCATAGGAATGATACTTGGGAGCTTATAGATCTTCCACATGATAAGAAAAAAATTGGTACTAAATGGGTCTACAAGACAAAGTATAACAGTGATGGGACTGTTGAAAGACGCAAAGCAAGGCTAGTTGCTAAGGGATTCACACAGAAGTATGGAATTGATTATGAAGAAACCTTTGCACCTGTAGCAAGGCAAGAGACTATCAGAATGTTGATTTCACTGGCAGCACAAAAGAAATGGAGCATTCATCACATGGATGTGAAAAGTGCCTTCTTGAATGGGTACTTAGAAGAGGAAGTATTTGTAGAGCGGCCACAGGTTTTTGAAGTGCAAGGAAAAGAAAATCAAGTCTACAAGTTGAAGAAGGCTTTGTATGGCCTAAAAGAAGAACCAAGAGCCTGGTATGCCATGATTGATGGATATTTGCAAGAGAATGGCTTCAAAAGAAGTAAGAGTGAACCTACCCTTTACTATAAACAAGAAGGTAATGATATTCTTATTGTCAATTTATATGTTGATGATTTGTTGTATATGGGTAGCAGTTCTAAGATGAAGGATGAATTCAAATTTTCTATGATGAGTGAGTTTGAGATGAAAGATTTAAACCTCATGCAATATTTTATTGGAATGGAAGTTTATAAAAGTGAAGATGAATTTTTTGTTTTTCAGACAAAGTATGCAAAGGATATGTTGAAGAAATTTGATATGGCTGATGGCAAACCATCTCCTACTCCAATTGCTCATGGAGTTGTGTTGTGTAGAGATGATGGTGCTGAAATGGCTGATGAGACAATTTACAGAAGTATTGTTGGAAGCTTAATGTTTCTAACACACACAAAGCCCGATATTGCTTATTCAGTTTCACTTGTTTCTAGGTATATGACAATGCCATCTGAAATGCATATGAATGCAGCTAAAAGAATTCTGAGAAGCAAAGTATAGTTTCTCTTTCTTCTACAGAAGCAGAATATGTTGTAGTCACCTCAGCAGGCACACAAGCATTATGGCTTAGAAAAGTTCTTAAAGAAATTGAAGAAAAACAAATTCAACCTACAGTAATTTTTTTGATAATATGAGTGCCATCAAATTGGCCAAGAATCAAGTACACCATAGCAGGACAAAACATTTTGACATGAAGTGTCATTTTATTCGACATTTGGTGCAAAATAAGCAAGTTGAATTGAAATACATCAACACTCAAAAACAACTAGCAGACATCTTCACTAAGGTAGTCTCAAATGCCCAGTTGTTGAAAATCAGAGATCTTATTGTGAGCCCTCTCAACATCAAGGGGGAGTATCTTGATAGTTGATGCTGTGCAGAATTTGGCAGTGTCTATTTTAGGTTGCAGGTGTTTATTAAATAAATTTGCAGCAAACTTCACTGCATGCTAATGCATGTGAAGAATAAAATAATTTGCAGATTTATACATCAACCTACAGCTAATTTTACGGCATGTAAATAATGCCTTTATTTCTATGCAATGTAATCTATATAAGTATGTCACTGTGCAAGTCTAAAGACCAATGTGAAAAAAATATCCAAGGTTTTCTTTTCCTGTTTTGAATAAAATCTTCTCTCTTGTTTTCTGTGTTGTTTTTCATTGTGCTATTTTAAATTAGGCTCTTTCATAATCTTCAGGATGATGGTCATTTTATCAAACTTAGAATTGGAGCATAAAATTATTTTAGCTCAGTACCAGAATTCATTTGGCCTGGTAGTTTCTTGAAGTATCCATTGCACGTTTGCAAAGACAATGGTTACGGGAACTTAGGGTTCTAAGGTTATTCTTTGCACAATATGTAAACTCGCCCCAACGTATGGATGATTTTTCCATTATCGTTCCCTGTTATAGGACATAATTATAGTTTGTGTGAGGGTCAAATAGGAATAGTATCGATGCCTTTGATGGCCTTTGATGGTCTATGCAGTATACAATCCTTAACTTTGCATTCCAGAAACTTCTTGCCATTTTTTTATTGAAGGCTGAATATTGATTCCACTTTTTTGTACAATATTAATCTTTGTGGGTTTGATTTATGTACAGGCATGGAGTTTAGCACGCATGGATCTCTCAATTGGCTTCAGCTAAAACACTCTTCTTTATTCTTAAAATTTGTAATATCAATTTTAAAAAGGCAATGGATTTTTGTTTGATTTGCTTTATGCTTAATAGACTCCATAAAATTCAACTTGCCAGCTCTCACATGCTCCGCAACTATTATAGGACTAACTAACCGTGCAATTTTTTTACACGGTTATAAGATTAACTAACAGTGCAATTTATAAAGTGAAAAACAACTTATATTGGTTACTTTCGGGTTGTCATTTGGTGGAAAAAATTATATACATTAAGTACTATTTTTATAGTTTACATGGTAAGTTTTTAGTTTTTTTTTTTAAATGAACATTATTACTTATAATGACTCTATACTCTTCTTAACTAACAATTTTCAATATTTTTTTGAACTAACAAGTTTTTATGTGAAGATAGATAAAAATTGATTTAACGGTATATAGATATAGTTATGATAACTAACTCTAATCATTAGAAATACTATTATTACTGTAATCCTATTTAGGCACCTAAAACATGGACTATTACATTATATAATATGAATAGATATAAATAATTGTATATATAAAAATTCTCTACTGCATTTGTATTTATCATAACATATATATACAATGATACAGTCGAGCAAAATGTACATTAAATTGTTCTCTGAGCGATGTCTATCTTTGTTGGAGCACATTCGTGATAAAATAATGTATCCATAGCAGTCAAATCCATAACCTATTCCCTTTTATAGAATAAAAACTGATATCTCAAAATACGCATAACTACTTCATTTATTTACCTTACCTAGTAGCACAAAAGTTATGACTCCAATTTAATGGAATCCACAGATGGTTTCCCTCTCAAAAATGTATGTCAGATGCTTGCAAAACCCCGCTTTTGAGAACGAATTAAGTTAGATGCTTGTTGAACATTCCCTCCAGGAACAGTTCAAACCACCACCCCACTTGAGGACTGTGTCTTTTCAATAAGTGTTAGGTAGGCTAGCCCAAATAGAACACAAATTTGATTTTATTTTATTTAATTTTAAACTGAACCATTTCTTAATGTATAATCAAATACAAACAGTTTGATTGATCACTGAATATGTGAGAATTGGATGTGATAAGAAGATTGTGTATCGAAATATGTTTTGAGATTAGCCAAATTATCCTTTAAAGTGAAAACAAACAGGTCGATCAAATAGGTCGACTTATCCTTTAAAGTGAAAACAAACAGGTCGATTGAAAGTCCTTTATAATACACATCATAGTTTAAACCTTCTTGTATATAAGGTAGTTTATTAGTTTATGGGAGAGTATTCTTTTAAATCATTGAACTGGGCTATCCCAAATCGAGAATTACCTCAAATCAGAGGTTTTTAGTTCTTAATTTAAGCAATGTCGTGTGAACAAAGAGGGTGGTTGGGTAAGCCACTATTAATGAAATAAATACAAATTGTTCTTCGGTTAAAACTTTTATGTGTTATACTAGCAATATTCTACTACTAATATAAAATACCATTTGTTATTATGAATAGGCTAGGTTTAAGGTATTATATTAGCTAGCTTGTTTGTCTTTTGTCTTTGAGGTTTTGTAGATGTTCTAGTGGATTTTGTTTTTTTCATATATGAAATTAAAAAATAGATATTTGGAACAATAATAGTGAAATAGAAACAACGATGTATACCCATGAAAAAATTATCAGAATAGGTCCTTCGTAACAAAATATACAACGTAAAAGGTTTTTAAATTAAAGTCATCATATAACATTATATAGTCCATGGGTAATAAAATGGTAAATAAAAGGATGTCCAAAAAGATAAAGCATCAAGACCATGATAGTTATAGAAGTACTTGAGAGAAGTATTCATCATGCCTTTTCTATTTGGGCCCATTGATCTGTGAATACATTCCTCGGTTTTCATTTAGAGTGCTAATTGTTGTATTGCTCACATTTAACATGTTTTTATTGGTTGTTAAAATCTCCAAAATTAAATACCATTGTAATAACCTTACTCCAAACATAATATTTTTTTGTTTTGTTTAAAAACTATTTAAGTAGCCAAGGATGACCCAATCAATATGGTGGCAACAATTGTCAATATGCATAAAATCCACAGTGTAATTGCTTCAATAAAATTCCTTTAAATCTATTTTACCTCTTTACATTTACATTTGTATTAAATATAATGGCAATGATAAATTAGTTGAAACCATCTTACCTTTGTATTCATTATAAAAATAATATAGTGTTATTTCCAAAAAAACATATATGCTATACCATCTATAGTACATTTCCCTGGCTAATTATACACATAATATAGTATTGTTTCCAAAAATTTATGCTATACCATCTATGCAGGTCAATACAACCATGTTATCAACTACATATACAGATAAAAAATTCATTAATATTACTTTAAGGTTAACAACAAAAATTAATAAAAGTAGGCTCCATAACTTTTGCATGTCTCTTCAAATATCATATTATTTGAGAGCATAACATATATATAGTAAGAAATGCGCTAAAATCATGCTAGCACACACTTCCATTTTTCATTTTTTAGTTTGGGATGCGTTATCATCAACAGTCACATAGTATAAGCAAAGCAATTATAAGTACACTAAATAAACATCTCCCTCGCTCGAACGCATCGGTGGAGATGGTGGCAATTCCTCTTGCCATGATGAATTTCCTAGTGCCTCCCACCACCGATATTGATTAATCTGAGGGATAGTGATAATATTCCTCTTTACTAGATAATATTTAGAGATTAGTTTTTTTTTTTCAATGTAGTAAATATTCAGATGAGTTTTGTTTTTGTTCTTCTTCAAAATAGAAAAGAGTTATTTAGATTTATTAATATAATTTCAAGATCTCATTTTTATAGTTTTTTTAAATAACTTATTGATAATGTACATAATCTAGTAGATTTACCAATTTTTCTAGTTCTTGGGTTATTAATATGTGTTTTTAGCAAACTAAATTTCTTGAAATAACCTATTGATGGTTTATATGGGGAAAACTAGCAAAATATCTAGTTATTGAGAAATTAATATATATCTTTATATCAAAAGAAGACAAGCGACCAAAAGACAATTTCAAAATGAAAATTATTTATTAACAAATACATTATATAAATTTTTTTCTTATAATCTTGTTAAAATGACTAGTATTTATTACCATATATTATTGAAATGAATACAAAAGTAATCAACATTATTTGATCGTCAAACCAAATTCCATTTATTCATTAAAATATAAAACAATATAACATTTATGATGTTTCAAAATTATTCACATAACCATATTATGAATTTTTAAGTTTATTTTAATAAGTATGATTGAAGTTGGAGGCTATGTGATAGGGAGCGCGAGAGGCGGATGGTTTCACGGTGACCTAGGGTTTGCTGGTTTGATTAGTCTATTGCTAGGGATGCAAGGGCCTGACACCTGTTCTTCCTCATTGGGGAAGGGCCTGTCAGTATGGATAAATCTACGGGTGGGGAGGAACCGCTTCCTCCCCCATACTAAATAATGACAAAAGGAAAAGAAACAATGGGATATGACACACATGCTGGGAAGGGAGGAGCAAGGTTCAGCAGGGTGAGCCATGCACCTCTGGAAGCAGAAAACAGGAGACTAGGGCAATGCATGCCGAAATCAAAGACGGTTCCCAAACTTCAGATCATATCTAAACGAGAGCATATTCAATACATGAAAGACCATGCTCATATTGGTAAGTTTGTAGGAATTTGGCCGGTGGAGAAGGCTCTAATATGGTGGATTAATACCACACGGAAACTGCAAGGCCACTATGAACTCCAGCTCGGAGCGAAAGGCTTCTTTACGGTAGTTTTATTTAATGAAGCCGACCACTCAAGAATATTCGATAATGGGTTGTATTTATTTCATTCTATAGGCCTCTACCTGTGCCCATGGAAAGAATGCTTCAATCCTGATAAGGAAAACTTAGCTATAGCCCCAATTTGGATCCATCTATATTCCCTCCCCACGGAATACTGGAAAGAAGAAATCCTCACAGACATTGGCAATATGTTGGGAGTCTTTGTAAAAGTATTGGAGCAAACAAAGCAGATGAGATACACTTCATATGACAGAATATGTCTGTATATGGATATCTCCAAAGACCTTCCTAATGGGATTGAGTTATCATGGGATGATGAAGAATGGTTTCAAGTAATTAATTATGAATGGATTCCCTTCTGATGCAGACGGTGTCATGAGCATGGGAATGTCTTCCGTGATTTCCCTCTCAATAAAAGACCAGGGGGAGCTAGCACTCATGAAAGGAATAATGAAGAAGGATTCACGAAAGTGGATACTAAGAAAAGAGTGGCCAAAAGAACACGAGGACCTGATATCACCAAAAAAATGGATACCCATAACAGATTTGAGGTTCTCCAACCGGGAAAAATGAGTGAAACCCTTCAGGAGGCTCAGATCCAAGACGATCAAGATCCAGAACCCGCACCCACTTCTTCAGAGAACATTTCCCAAGATCCTGAAAAATAAATAGTTAGGGCGGAGGTACCCCCTCAGGTAGAAGAAGAAGAGGAACTGAAGTTTGGCGAATTAGACTTGGAAGGTTTGGAAGAGGTTGTTTCTGCAAAAGTCTTGGACCCCATTTTGCATAAGCAGGTTTCCCTGCTAGAAAAGGCAATCCTAAATACCAAACATATCAAACTCTTGGGAGTCAATGCGGAATCCCTCAAGGATCTGGATGGGAAAAAGAAAGGAAAAAAGGAAAAAAGAGGAATACATAGCAATGTGCAGAAAATCCAATTAGTTGGATCAAATCCAATCACCTCAGGGAAATACCCTACCATTGTAGCAGCTATGGCCTCAATCCCCAAGTAGTGACTTGATGCGGATCACAACCTGGAATATAAGAGGCTGTAGGAGGCTGTTGAAGATTCATCTTCTAAAAATAAAAATCGAGTTGGAAAAGTCGATGATCATGTTTCTTCAAGAAACAAAATGTTCGGAGGAAGAACTAAGAGTAATAGGTAAGAAATAGTGTCCAATATGTGAGGTCATGGCTATTGATGCAAAAGTTGTGGCAGGTGGGATTAGTATTCTTTGGAACCCGAGGGAGGTCACTCTCACTAGCTTCTTTTCCTCTCATTTCTCCCTCTCAGATGCATTCTAGGTTTTGGGATCCAAGACAAAGGGATTTCTCTCTAACATTTATGATTTCTCTCTCGATCGTGGTCAATGGGACACCGTCTCATCCTTTCCAGGCTTCACGGGGTATATGCCAAGGAGATCCTCTATCTCCCTTCCTTTTCATCATCATTGCGGAAGGTCTGGGGTGAATCCTCAAAGCCATGCAAAGCGATGGAAAGATACGTGGGCTTACTCTTAGTGATGGACTCGACCCTCAAACTCATCAACAATTCGTTGATGATATGATATTGATGGGGCCTTCAACTATTCAGGAAGCCAGAGGCATGAAGAAAGGGATGGATACTTTCCTTGAAGCCAGTGGCTTAGAGATCAATAAGGAGAAATCTAAGGTGTATTTCTTCAATACCCCAAGAATCGCAAGAAGAAACATCCTCAGAGTTCTCGAATTCTCAGAATGGATTCTTCCTTCTAACTATCTGGGTGCCCCCTAGCTGAATCCACCATCCGTGGACCAGCAACTCAAGCAAAAAATGGGTCAGTGGACCTTCAGATCTCTCAATCTCTCGAGTCATATAATCCTAGCAAAATCAGTTCTCCAGGCCATGCCCCTCTACTTGTTCTCTGTTTTGGCTTCTCCCAAGTCTATCCTCAAGCAAATCCGTACCATTCAGAGGGATTTCTTGTGGGACAGTAAGGATGGGAACAGGAAATGGGCCCTGGTAGATTGGGACACTTCATGTATGCCAAAATATGCCGGGGGTTTAGGTCTTCGGGACTTGGTCAGCACTAATAAGGTTCTGGGGGAAAAAATTTGGTGGAGATGGATCACTCACACTAAAGAACCTTGGGGTAAACTTTGGCACCACAAGTACGCATCCCAATGGCCAAAACAACAACTGATAAGATTTAAAGAAGATTTACTGGGCTCGAGCATCTGGAAAGGGGCCCAGGAAAACAAGGGCCTTATCCAAAGACAGTTTCTGGGAGATCAGAGATGGTGCCTCATCTCTTTTTAATCGAGAAGCTTGGCAACAATTACCCAACTTTCCCAACTGTGAGGATAGCCTAGAATTGCTCCTCTAACTACAAAATAGTCCCATGGAATGGGTAAGGGACTTTTGGGAGCCGTTCTCAGCTGATGACCAATTCAGAACTTGGAAACCCAAATCTTGGTGGCAATCCCTTCCTCTCGAAGAAAATCTTGACAGCTTCTATGAAGATCTATGCAAACGTAGGATTCTCAAGCTGGAGGGATCAGATAAGGTTCGGTGGGTATACAGGAACACCAGAAATTTCAGTATTAAAGAAGCCATGGGGTTGCATATGGAAACCTACAGAATGGAGCCCGAGGAAAGATGGCACAAGATTTGGAAAGGAAATTGGTGGCCAAAAATTGCCTCTTTCAATTGGTGGAGAATCTTCAACATCAGGGGATCATGGGACCTTCTAGATGCAACATATGCGAGAAAGACCAGGAAACTATAAACCACCTTCTTGACTCTTGTCCCATGGTTTCCTACATGTGGGAGAAGGGTGAGGATCATTTCCAAAAGAGTGCCAGGGTCTGTGATCATCCTGATCTATCCATAGCAAATTGGTCGCCAAAAGGGTTTAAAAATGAAATCTTGAACAGGATTTGGGAATTATTTCTGGGTTTTGTGGTCTAGGAAATTTGGAAGGAAAGGAACAGGCGCATCTTTGATGACAAAATGAGAACAATTGAAGCTGTCTGGAATGTGCTGGAAACACATATAAAAGAATTGCTAACCTTAAATCAGTGGACCTCTTAATCTATGAAAATGGATAGTGCCAAGAGACAAATTTTGAATGATTGGGGCCTTTTTAACTTACCTTCAAGCATTGGTTGTCCCCGCAAGGTGGTCGCGCCTCCTCTCCGGCCTGAAGTTTGGAAACGCCCGAGCAAAGGTTCTTTCAAGCTCAAATTTGATGGCGCCGCGAAAGGAAATCCTGGATCGGTTGGGTTTAGAGGAGTTATAAGAAATGATGAGGGATTTGTCTTGAGCACCTACTGGGGTGACTTAGGCAAAAATACTAACAATGTTGCGGAATTGGAAGGGATGGTCAGCAGCATAAGATGGGCCTTTCAGCAGGGTTGGACACCTTTGGAGGTCGAAGGGGATTCCCTCATTATCATCTCCACGGCGAGGTGTATCTAGCATGGCTCGGCCATAGCCAAGGTCTCATGCAATTGGAAGTGGGAATGTAGGCTCATGGCTCTCAGATGGCTGCTGGACTCCAATCTAGCCATTCTTTTTTTGCATATCCATCATAAAGGTAACAGGGTGGTGGATGCCTTAGTTAACAAGGGGGTTAATGCTCAAATTTCCTTCCTTGGTGTTTTGCTACAGGACATTGGGGACGTTGATCTGAGGAGGAGATGTGAATTGTTAGCCACATAAGATCTTGACCATCTAGCGCTCTGCATGGACAAGGACCGGAATGCATAGACATGTCAGGAAGCCAGCCGGTCATCCTCCGGATCGCATGCGGCCTCGAACCCTATTTCTACCCCCCCCCTCGTCTCTACAGGGATAGCTGGCAGATCATTTCCTGATCTTGAGGAAATCAACGAGGAGGTGGATGATCATGTTCATCGGATTGATCTAGCAGCAACTCATTTCTCGACCACGGAGGAACCCACTATAAACTATCATGATAGGATTTTTCGGACAGGTGCAGGCACAGTTGAAGTGACTGAAGTGGAGAATGACATGGGGCATGGGTAAGCTAGATGTCTTGAAACGTCAAGCTCCCATTAAATGGAGCTCACAACCATCATTCTGGGGTTGTTTCGATCCATTCGTTCTCATCATTGTTCTTTCACGGTAGTTGGATCCTCAATGAATAAATGCCTCCATGCTTCTAGTAGTAATTCTAGTGGTACTTGGTCATTGCGAAAGTACTATTACCACGAGGCCCAAGCGTACGAGATGGATTTAACCATTGGGTTTGAGGTCATCAACCTGTACAACTCCATGAATGCCAATATCCTCATCTGTGCCGGCATGAATGCTGATTTTCTAGCTTCAAGTTGGATCTTCTCCCTACGTGTCTCAAGAATTCCTATAAATATCCTCAACATTGCGGGAAATCTCCATCCAAGAAAGCTGCATTCTAGAGTTTGGCGGAATTATCCTATGGTTTTCTGGTGGTTCAGTGCTACGAATTGGAATATGATGCCCCCCCACATTAAAGCTAGCAATTGTAGAGGTTCCAGTAGGGGTGGTGGTTCCACACGGCCTGGGGGGGAAGGTCATTATCAGGGAGAAGGTTCCTCCCACCAACATTCCCTTGAGCTAGAGGACTCTGACCCTCTGACCTTCAATTGGGGTTCCTAGTACCTCGTTGAGACACCGACCCCTATAGAGGTGCAAATAGCTCATAAAGAAGTTTCCCTTCTTCGAGAATATGAAGCCCACCTGGGCCGAAAACTGATTGCCAACCCCTTCTGAGCGGTCAGGATTCTATTGGCCTGCAATATTCAGGCAAGGTAGTAATTGGCTCACGGCCTCTATGAATCCATACAGATAATAAGAGGTCGTCAATAGACCAATGCAGCCAGAGTGCTCCTGCTCAAGTTAGCTTTGAAGGATTATATGAACACCTCGAGGGATGTCCCTCGTGAGGAACCTGTATCTCCTAGGGGGGAGCATCTGGCTCCTTGATCGGTCATGGCGATCTGCGTTCGTGCCAGTGGCTTCTGGTCTTTCGTTGGTAAAATCTCTTCTCTGCTTTTTGTGGATGTTGTCTCTAGCTTATGGATTTTCGGTCTCGTTGCAGACTCTGGTTACTAGTGGGGTTTTTTTTACTATGAGGGATTCCTGGCTAGGACCCTCTACCTATTTGACAGATTTTTTTTTTATTACTAGTCCATGATGTGGGTCTTCAAAGGTTCTCTCTACGGCTACATGGTTTTCGACTTTGGTATCTTCAATCCATGTCTAGTCTCTAGTTTTTGTGAGATTCCTTTGTTTTAAGGGTTGTTAAGCCAGGTTTATTCACTTCCTTGTTTGAATATCTCTTGAATTCCAACCATACCCTATATAGCACGAGTAGAGGTTCACTCGTTTGTAATTGTACTTTGTATTATTATTCAATTTTCAGTAATAGAATGGTCCCAAGCTTAATTACAAAAAAAAGATATCATTGATGAAGTAACTTATTTCAATGTTTAAACAGGCACATTTCCCTCTTGCTTTCCCATGTAATTAGGGTATTGTCTCGCACCCTCAAAGGTCATTAATGCGCATGTAATTCTTACTTTCGACTTTCCGTCAAAACCCCTAGAAAAATTGTAATTGGTACTCCCTTCGGTATCTCTTAGGCCAATAATGACACCTAGTAATTATTACTAGCTTCACAAGACATCTCTCACCTTTAATCTCCCCCTTAGTGGATTTATTTATCCTATGGTTTAGTTGCGTTATCGTTTTCAGTCTCCTAGGTTTACAGTTTACCACTTAGCAATTGAACCATATAACTTACACGGTTTTACTGGTTGGGCCTTAGCCTTGAGCTCCTCACCAAGGTAATTTTTAGGGGCGAAATTTCGATTGGCTATTTTTTGGGCCTTCTTTCAAAAAATAAATTCGTTATTTTGTAATTTTAGATTGTAATATCGCCTATATTTACATAAAATATTTTTTTTATCATAATATTCGCCAAAATTTACATGTTTCAGTAGTAAATTGTAGGTTTTGTATTTAATATTCGCCTACCTATCTATATCTTTGTTTTTTCCAATCCAAAATAATCGCCTAGAATACTATACTTAAGTGTAATATTAGAATCCTTAAAAAATACTCTACTCCTCACTAGAAACTAGTACAATAATCAAATATATCTACATAATAATAATACAAAGAAGGGATATTACACGGTGAGCTATCCAAGTAGTGTAGTAGGGCGCATTAGTCTTCCACGTCAGGAAAACAAGGCACATTAGGTAGGTAGGAGGGCTCCTGAGGGCTAAACACATGCTCTAGGGGGCTGAACATAGGCTCGAGGTGCTGGGGAGACTACCATACTGATGACTGGATGCATGCATGATGATTGGATGCATGAAGAATGCATGGAGACATGCAAATATAAAATGATCGTGAGAATATTCCAAAAGAAGAAGGGCATATTAACACTAAATTCTTTCACAATTATGGCAATGTTAAGAAATGTGTAAATACAATTTGGTCAATTGGTCTTTCTAATGGGTCAAAGGAAAATAATTTGAAGAGATTGTAAAAGTTAACCAGATTCATTTTCGATGTAATTTTGGTTACATCACTATTACATAAAGTGCTTTTTATTACCAAAGAAATGAAAACATTGGCCTTGAAATTTGTGAAGAGTGATATATAATTAAATTTGTCTATTTAATATGAATATAGTAAAATAAATCAAATATCATACAAACAAAATAGTCATAATTGTAGTTTGGTCATAAGAAAGCAACTATCTGTCTTAAAAATAGTCATAATTGTAGTTTGATCATAAAAACAACTATTTGTCTAAAAAATAGTTATAATTATAATTTAATATTAATAACTTGAAATATTCGTCTAACAAAATAGTCACAATTATAATTTAAAAAAATATATATAATAATTTAATTAATTAGACTTAAGTAATATTGGTTTTATATGATCTATCTATTATATATTATACAAAAATTTAAGGTAGTTTTGGTTTCCTTCTTAATCCTCTAATTATTTAACGAAAAAAACCATATTGAATGCAGGAGATATTCTATATTTCATAAAATTTAGATTGCAATTTATTAAAATTTTAACTTATAAATTAATTTTATTTAAAAAATAAAAACATTTAACTTAGAAATATTTAAAATGGAAATTGAATAATACAATGAGATTTAATTGTAAAATTATAAAATATGTAATATTTTATAAATTGTAAAAGGATATAACATTTTATTTAAATTGACTTCAATTACTTCTATTTGTGAAAAATGTATTGAATTTTTTTAATGATTTATATCTAAACAAATTTTGAGATGTCAACACCTTTCTCCACACACAAACACATATCTTTGAAGTTTGAATCTAAATTATTGTAAAAATTATATGCATGTAGAAGGTGTTTGATTTCTATAAAGAATATACTATGTAAGAAATTATATTTTTGTTTAAATATAATTTCTTTGTTGAAAACATTTCATAAGAACTTTACATTGCCATCTTATATGTCATTTATATTTAATATTTAAAAAGATTTAAAATCAAGTTTGAATCTAAATTCTTGTAAGTTTTATTTAATTAAGAGGTATTTGATTTCCATAATAAATAAACTATGTATTAAAAAATTCAATTTTTGTTTAAATAAAGTTTCTATGTTTATAACATCACATATAAAATTTAAGAACTCTACATTACGACACATTCTTAATTTATATGTCATATATACTCAAATATTTAAGAAGATACATAGTAAATGTTATCAATTAATGTATATAACAAAACAATATTAATAAAGATGTTAAAAAAAATGAGTAGTGCATTTTGTTAAGAATAAAATAATTGTTTTAAAGTGAATAGATTAATACATATAACTAATAATGTAGGCATAATTATGTAAAATACAATCAAACTCTACTTTAATTTTGTTAATACAAGTCACTACTATTTAGTAATTAGTAAATTATTAATTTTGTTTGGAATGAAACTAAGAGTAAAAAATTGGATATGAATAATATTATTTAGTAAATTACTAATTTTATTTTTATAAATTTTAAGAATAAAAAAATAGATTTTTTTTTTTGCTTTTCAATCTTAGTACTATTCCACACAGAAATAATTTTATTTTTATGATTAAAAATAAAAATAAAAATTTAGAAATGCTTTTCATTTTATTTTACTTTTATCAAAAATAATTTTTTAAAATGTAGATATAGTAAAGATAGGCTATAACTCTAATACTAATTGGAGGATAAATTTTATATAAATATATAGTTTTTTCAATTAATTTATGACATCTAGCATTGATGCATAGCATGCATGCATTAAATACAATTAAGGTGGAAGGGTTGTAAATCTTCACTGATATACTTGATCTAGTTGGATCATAATAATTTATTATTTATTCATATATATGTAATCATTAGCTTATTTTAGGTAAAGGACTTGATCTTGAACTTCAAGACAGTGCAATAAAAATAATTAAATTTACCATATATCAACGATTAAGCAATGCCATGTTGTATGATGACCCAAAGTGCCCTAAAAAAGATGGGAATTCTCTTATCATAGCTATGCTGGAACACTTGAGCTAGAAGAATTGAATCATATAAGGTGTAGGAGGAAACTAAGCCAATGAGACACACTAGGATAAGACAATAATGCCTCATAGGAGAAACCAAACCAAAAATAAGAGATAGTTTTGGTGGTGTTGGAGATGACATGAACAAGTAGCCGAAGAGAATGAAAGAGGAGTTATAGATGTATATCAAGAATTGACAAAAATCTAGTAGGGTTCCTACAAGATATTTTTAGAATAAAAGAGTATCGAGGAGGATTTATGAAGAGAAGATGAGTGGTGTAAATATGCAAGGAAATTACCTCAAGGAGTAAGTGAGAATGAAACCAATCATTGGATAGAATTTTTTATATTAAAGATTCTTATCGCAATTTTGTTTTTGGGTATGGTTTATATCTCATCTCATACCACAAGTATTTTCTTCAAATTCTATATTATATGATTCACAACTTAAAGTCATTATATGCCCCCTAAGAGTCATTGTTCAGTCAACATTGATAAATCATAAAGGGTTAAGGAAGCTTTGACAATGTGGACCCAATTAAGTAACCTAAAATGGATTTGGGTCATTGAGAACTTGAAATGGGGTGTCTTAACCAATTATGGGAAACCTAAGGGGATTAGAGATCCATACATAACCTAAATACCAAATAAATGCTCCATGAGTTCCCAAAAGGGTCTAGCTAGTCAAACTACTGACAAGGGTCAATGACAAGAGATGAGGCAAAAAGGTAGAACCCTACCTAAGCAGTAAACATCCCAAGATGAGACTAAAGCAAGGTGACTCAATGACGAGTGAACCAACATATAAAGGGATTTATAATAAATAATGGTAGGTAAATGAGCCATTATAAGGTAGGTCATGCATGTCCACAACAAAAAAATAAGTCATATCACGACACCCCTAATGGGTGGGCATATGTGCATACTAAAGTGTGAAATGCATGTACTACAAAACACCAAACTCAAAAGCTAAAACTATGATCATATTGTAATATCTTCAAATATATATATATATACTCAATGATGAGATGAAACACTCCATAACACCTAAACTTAAAATTCTTTATTTAGATGATTGTCTATAGATTATAAGTTTATAATGTTGTATAATTTGTGATGATTATGTGGTATAAATTTGTGATGCTTGACTAATATGTAGATTTACATTCTAGTATAAAAAGTCGGGTTATCTACTTCACTTCATCTACCCATCATATAAGTTTTTATGTCGATTTCCTCTTACATAATTGTTTAATGATATGAATTACTAAAAGTTATCACATTACCCTCTATTTAGTCGTATTATACTCTTTGAAATTATTCAAAGAAGTTCCTTGAATTTCTAGTGGCGATATATTGAGTTTGAAACTCAAGGTTATATATAATATTTATAATTCTATGTGAGTTATTGTTTAACTTTTCTTGAATGTCATAAATATAATATTCGAAGTTCTAGATTAAGTTACCCTTTTATCCTTTTCTATGTTACAATATTTTATAACTAGCAATTGCCCCATGAAAGGAAAAAGAACACAGAATGTAAAAGAATAAAAACAAGAAAAAGCGCTTTGCCTAAATTAATGGCAAAAAGTTCTAAATCTTTCAACAAAATAAATTTTAATTAGTGGGTAACTTCAACATATGTACCCTTAAATTAGTATTCCATATGGAATTAAATATTTTTCTATATTCAATTGAGGTTCATTTTTTTCAATTCGTTGTGACATTTGAATCAAATTCTCATGGAATATCAAACCTTAAAGGACCATTTGGCCAAGCACTTTGAGGAATTTTCCAACTCAACATGTCAAAAGACTTTGGAATATGTGATTATCAGGCTAGGAATATGGTTTTAATGTATAAATTAAATATTGAATAAAGAAACATAACATGGGATTATAATGAAAATGACTACGAGACACCCCTTAAATGAATAAGCAACTCAAGTAACAAGTAGCATCTTCAATAACAACCTCATAGGATTAAATGAGCCATTAATATGTGCAACATCAAATCTTTTATTACAACGGAAAACTTAACAATATTCAAGATTACATCAATGACTGACCAGGCTTGGGAACCTCACACTTAATCCCTTCTCATATACAAAGACTTAGCGATAAAAACATTGGCCACTATAGCATAATACCATAATCATCTAAAAGAAAAGACATGGATGATGGAAGCCTCACATATACTTGTTGATACCTTTACTTCCTTTTTGTAAATGTTCAAATAATTGAAATACAATATAGATTTAAACTGAATAATTATAAATATTAAATATTAATTTATTGAAAATATCACTTTTAACAATTTTGTTTAGACTTATTTTAAAAATATAAAATTGAAATTGATAATCACAAATAAAAATAGTTTACCTCTTATAATAATATAAAATTGTTCTTCTTAAGCATAAATAAAAATAATTCCAAATGAGACTTGGATGGATCTCACCTCAAAAGGTAAAATATAAAAATATATAAGTTTTTTTATTATTTAATTTTAAAATTATAAATGTGAATGGTTTAAAAAACATCTAGAAGTAAAGAATTATGTTGTTTTTTATATTCCAGCATTGTTTCTTATTTTTTGTATAGAATTTGACTCACATCTAAATATATGATGATTTTGATATTTTTATTATTATTTATTTAACAATTTTATCTTCAAGTTATTGAATTGTAGATATACGCTATTTTATTTTTCTAACAATTTAATTTTCAAAATATTTAAAGTATAGATATAAACTATTAAATTTCATAATTCTAATAAAATATACACTAAATCTATTTTTCCAATAAAAATGAAATTTGAATAATAAAAATAAAATAGTAAAAATTTGAAAACTAGCAAAAAAGATTATATCATGCAATTTATTAAATTATCAGTGAAAAAATCCAAATCTTCATTTTTCAACACTTTGTCAAAAACACCATCAAAGGTGTGAGTTAAGTATGAACATGATGCCCAGCTAGCTTGCTTCAGCAACAATGATTTCAATTGACTTGACATTTCTCCTTCCAAAGAGATATTTGCCATTTATATGCTTCCACAAGACAAAAATGGCCCAAGCTTTGCTTTCACCATAACACAATGCTATGGGTTTTAGATCGAATCAACGTGTGTCTTTGAATCCTTATGTCAATTTCCATTTGGGCATTTTCGATTTCACACTAAGGCTGCTATGTAAGGTATGTTATATAAACATCCATGCTTTCTCTACAATTGAGAGACACATGGTCATGATGTTGTGATATAGATTATTGTGGTTGAAAGTAGAAATATACATTAGACTAAGAGGGGCAAAAGGAACACTGGGAGGAAAAGAGGAAAGGTACAAAAAACAATTGCAGTTGTTATCTAATTTCAATGCATGTGCTAGACTAATGTATGATTGATGTATATCCATATCCATGTGTCAACTATTGTGAATACATCATGGCTTGGACTAAGTTTTGATCAAAGAATTGGTTATTAATGTTCAAGGATGTTTCTGAAATACAAGACATTAAGAGAGCATGAATGGGCAACTTTAACAATTTTTAGGTAGACAACCAATTTGAGATGAAGAGCAAAAGGACTCTGAGCAAAGCAAAGATATTGGTAAGCATATGGTCAAATCAAATGACCAGAGGTCAGCTTATGAAAACAACTATCATCCATAACAGTATTTTTTCTTATTTCTTGAAAAATGGTGATGGCCAATCCCTTAAGAGGGTAATGCAGTAGAAAATTCACTACTGAGGAACATAATGAATGCATAAAGGATTTGAGGTGTTGTATCTTTGAATTTAGTGGTTAAAATGCAATCCATGAAAGTGCTTGTAGCTACAGAAAGTTTTCATAAAGTTGTCATAACTGAAAACATCATTATATGTTGGTATCATTATCCAGATACATGCACACTTCCATAGTCTTCACATAACTATACATGCGCAATGCTTTCACACACCTTCACACTTTGCCTTCCACATAAGCAGGTTCATATAGCCACCCATGAGTAGCACAGATTGTAAATGATGAAGGGATAAGTATCTGAGAAACCACCCCATAAGCATCTCCCTCTATTCACATATCATAAATAGAGGAGAGTATAGAGAAGATCACTAATTTACGAGTAAGAGAATTGCACTGGAATTGCAAAATGGTGGCCTTGCATAGGATAACAATCAAATAATAATATATTTTCATTAATTCAGTTTGTTTTACAAGGAATATGGCCCAGTAAATTCTATTGAAAGACAAGGAAATGCAACTCTTTCACTAATTAATATTAATTAGTTTTAATATATTATAATGAAAGCTACAAAGTGGCAATGTCCCTACATTAAAGTAGTTTTTTTCCCTAAACGTAGCAATTGCAAAGAAAGTAAAACAATTCCAATTTTTCCATAAAAATAGATAAACATTAGAAGATAATATTACATTGAAACTCATACTGCTCATATCCATTGATAAAAGAAGACAATAAAGAATATGATGTGAACCATATTGTATTATAATTCTAAATTTTACATTGAAACTCATACTGCTCATATCCATTGATAAATGAAGATAATAAAGAATATGAGCTGAACCATATTGTATTATAGTTCTAAATTTAAATAAGAAAAAAACACATAGTATATCTATCTATGAATAAAATGTTTTTTTGCTAAATTGAAATGTTTACAAAAAGCTCTGAACACAATATGCACATTCACATAGACTATTGATGGAACAAGCAGACCAAAAGAAAAATCAGAATGAATCTTTAAAGCTGGTATTGAGGGAAATATATACCATCATACCATCCTCTTTAAAAATCATACCATCATAAGCAACATATTTAAAATCCTACCATCCTAGATTCATCCACTACCATCCTAATTGCATACTTGAGCTCAATTAACATAATTTTACACTTATGTGGTCCTACGCACAACACTTGCATTGCCCTGTACACACAACATTTATTACTATTAAGGGGCATTAATTGGCCATGTAGTTGACCTTAACATTAAGCAGATCTCCTAGTTATACAAACTTGTTTTGTTGATTGGCATTCTAAAAATCTCAGCAACTAACTCTACCTTCAGTTGGACAACAAACAAACTCTATCTGTCCATCTTGCACCAGGTCTCTGATAAATTGAAGTTGAATAATTAATGGTTATTTTCTGTAGGAAATAGATCTCTTTATCAAGAAGAATACAAGTATTATAAAGAATGTTATCATGATTGGAACAAACCTGAAGTTTTCACTGTAAAATTCTGCAGGAAATATGAACAAGATAATGATTTGTTGGTGGTGATTTGCCAATCAGTGTTCACAACCTCAAATACTAGTTAATTTAACTTGCATACACAATAATGGTAATGGCGAGTTTGTCAAGCAATCGGATTTCAAGTGACATTTTGGAGCTCAAGCTAATTGGCAACTCAGGTTACTCTGTGACTGGAGAGTCCTTTTTTTAAGAAAACGCAATTCCCATGCCAATATAGATAGTCATTCTATCTCTGTACAAATTCACCTTGACCTACAAATTGAAGTTTAAGGATATGGTTTCGTTATAGCTACATGAAAACATAAACTACTGAACTAAATTGGTGATCTGTTGTCTATCTTCCTGCTATTCATTGATTACTGCACAAGGATTTATTCCTTGATGGCTCTGCAAATAGAAGACATCAAACTCATTAGATTCAATCAGAAATGATAATATAGAACCATACAAATTAGCATTTTTTGTCATAGAAATAACTCATAGGAGCTGGAAAATGTCAAAGCATTGGGAGCTTATAACAAATGGATGACAATATTCAGGTTTATTATCTGTATGAGAAAAATGAGCATGGCTGCATGTGCTTAGAAAACATCTAAAAATTTCCATCAATCCCACGATACAAACAAATCCTTATACAATTGCAATGTATCTTTCATCATGGAAAACTAAGATTCTTATAGAGTATGTGTGGGAAAATGCTTTCTCATTTCCATCCTCAACAAGAATTTTCTTTTGATAACATCTGACCACAAGAAAATGAAGCACTTATTAGTACATACTTGCAAGCTGTTAAAGATGTAGAATTCAATCATTGGAAATTTACTGAAGAAATTAATCTTCATATTTACTAATGAAGAGCATAATCTTCATAGGATACCGAACCACAATTAACCATCATCAAAAGATGAAGCATTGGGGAATTTTTATTCTTTTGATTGAAAATATTTCAAAATAATCAAATACATTTTGCTTGACTAATGCTTCCTTGGCTACTGTGAGGATGAATCCATGCATGGCCATATGGATTTAAGTTGGATGCATCAAATAACTCAATAAATTGTTTGTCTCATACCCATGCTTTTGCTGCTGGAAAACGTTGGTATTCATTGAACACTGAAGATAGACACCAATTTTGTATTTTTCTCAAACATCCTACAAGGCAGCCCCTTTTTGATGCTGCATTAAACAGGAAAACATAGCACTTATAAAGATAAATAAACTTGTACAAACCAAAGGTAATATTTTTTCATGTTATTACTATCCATTCCTTCCCTCTTTTCCAATGGATTAGAACAGGATGATTCCTTGAGTCTATCATATCACATGGTGCATTGTATACAAGTCAACTTATGAAATTAGAAATGAGTAAAAGTTGAGCTTGAAAAGCTTAAAACATGACAATATTATCATTACTGTCCTAAACAACTCCTTACCAAGTAAAACCTTCAACACTTCACTAATAATATCCTCAGGTATATTCACAAAAGGTTCCTGCAGAGGACAAAGGCATTGCAGGGTCTATTAAAAATACAATCTGTATTTCAAAATGAAATAAAGAATGAGAAAAAAGCACAAAAAGAAAAGTACTAACAAAAAAGCATTTGAGCTCTGAGGCAGGATCTTAAAAGATTCATATTTTGTCCATATAGCTATAATATGGAAGTGGTGGGGTTTTCTTTCTTTCTATAACTAACAAAAATTTCAACTAGGAATTGAACATGATCTGGGTTAGTTATTAGTATGGTTAAAAGCATATTTTGTAATATTTTAGAAATATAAACTTGCAATATAGCGGTCAGATAGGTTTTGTGCCTGTAAGGGTTGAGCACCCTTAGCAGGACTTCACTTTGGCTTTTCACCTGGTCAAATATCAATTAGCCTGGATTGAGTTTACTAAGGTAGGAGAGCATTATATGATTAGCATGAATATTGCCTGCCAGGACTCAAAATACCTTTGTCCCTTGCATGCATTATAATTTTTTATGAATTTTTATTAATTTTTAACCAATACCTTTGTTCAATGATTTCATGGATATTTAGAGGCATTTCCTGATACGTACAGTTTAAATTTAGTCACATTTAGAGGCATTTCTTGCATATTTATAGATTCTTATGCTTATATTCATTTAAACACATTGCTTACATGTACATATTCGCATGCTCAACCATATGTCTTTATCAAATTGAAATATCATAAGGTTATGCTGCATCTATCATAATTTTGAACTTTGTTTACTAAAATAAAGAATTTTTCTAATTGTACAAGAAATATAATTGTTTCTTAGGAAGGTTCGAGTCACTGCAGAGCCAGAAACCACAAAAGGACATTAGAAAACAAACTCATTGTATGGTTCATACAAAACTATAAATTGCTCTAGAAATTACAGTGTTTTGGACAAACAACTTAATATATATGACAAAATACTTTGCATACAATTGACTAAACACAGTTGAGATTTATTATTATGTTGAAACTTTATTGGCTGAAATGGGTAAGAAAATCTCTGGTTTGTCCCTTTTCCGAAGAAGATGTGGACACCAACCCAGGCTTAAGCACCTCCAAGAGCAGTATGGATGTCACCCTTAGCTAAGGAGTCCTTTTTCACAGACTATCTGTAACAAACATTCCCAAAGCATATTCTACTATAATGCATCAACAAAATGTAAGGGGGAGAATGCAACGTGTTTGAAATGGAAAATGTTTAAAAAATATTTTATATTTGTCATGCTACAATATCTAGTAAAGTCTGCACACCCACCCATTCTATCGAGGGTCAGTCCCATGTGGACCTCATGTATATATAGTTAAATATATATTTGGGTATGCCTAATGGTTAAGAGCACGTGTTTCTACTTTGGAAGTTGTAGGTTCAAAACAAGAAGTAGGTAGGGTATGTTGTGTAGTGGATTGTGGGAGTCCCTTGCACCAAAAATAGGGAGGTCCCAAAAGTCAATATTTAACGTCTATCTAGGCTGTGACGTCAAATTAGATTATTATTGTTATTGTTATATATACATAGAAAGAAAGAGAGATATATAATTGCCACCTATTTCTTCGTAAGAGGTGTAATTTTCATTAATGTACTCTAGGTCAACCAATCTTAATAATTTCCCTTCCTTCTTCCTTCATTGACATACTCAAACTTCAAAGTACATGATCAAATAAGACAAGGGTCATAACAATCAGATCAATCTTATGTTGCAGCCTTTCTATAGTAATAAAGAAAAGGCCCAAAATTATTTACTCAAGATGTTATTTTTTTCCTCAATCCGATAATCATAACAATGCGTTTTGTTAACATACTGTATTATCAAATAACTTACTTCTGTCCTTATATAACAAATTGGAAAATTTTGAATATTATGTGCACGCAAAAACTCTCTATTGGCTTCTGGATATGGCTCAAGACAAAGAGATCTGAAAAAAGTCCAAGAGATGAAGATTTCAGTTACTAAATGGATGAAGATTTTAGTTACTACAATGGTAGACAAAGGTAAAACATTATTATTTATCAGCTAAATATTATAAACTCATAACTAAAGCATGAATTGAAAATAGCTAAATGAAAACAATATGCCGAATAAAAATCCACTACCAATTGAGGACAAGAAAGAGCAACTGCAATACTATTCAGAAAACACACATCGAACAATATTCTTGTACCTAGCAACCCGACTCCTAATGTTTAGGTCATAGCAAAATCAAACATAAAGTAGTTACAAACTTCAAAGTAAATTAACTAACATAAATTCCATAAAAGGATCAGTAAATAATATGGCTCCTTGATCATTGCTCTAGAAAGACAGCTAACACATACAGAATCTTAAGGAATTTTAAACCAAAAGAAGTGCACTGAAATACTTGAGTCAAGAGCTTGACAATAGTAGTGCCCCGGGGTTATGCCCAACCAAAAGCTTTGATCTTGGTCTCTAAATTTATATTATGATGAGGAGAGAGATCCTATGCTGAGATCAGTCCAAAATTCCACTTCTGTCAAAAGCCCTAATTTCACGCAGTAGTGATAATCCAAAAATGAGAATGCTCAAAATTCAATTGTATTTCATAGAAATATGTCCCTTATTGTTTATGGTGCATCTTTGAAATTATGAATCCACATGGTCTGAAACTTCATCCTATGTTAGCCTGGCCTGACATCTTTCCAACCCCATAGGTCTGACCTCAAATGGGTTCTCTGACAGAGATATATGCCAAATGTCGCAACATTACCTGTTTATGGGATAAAATAGGATAGCGAACTTGTATGGAGTGCCACGTGTCACTAGTTCAACTTCGGTGTCTAAAAAGCAGACTTGTGAAACTACAGTACATGCCCTTATTGCCACTATTTATAGAATTTCATTTGGAGCTTCCTAGCCCAAGTACATCGAATTAGATGCTCTGCTTTGGACACAAGGTACACGGGGATGTTATCTTCGACTTGTAGACATTTTAGAACCTGAAACTTATCCAAAAAGGATTTATAGCGAAAGTTCCATGATGACTTGTTTTTGCTATATCAAGCCCTAGCTTCCAATTTGTCGCAAGTGCAATAAGTGTCATAAATGCCATACCAGGCCTTCCTTCAGGCTAGCTCTGATACCATGTTAGTTTTTCCTCATTTAATTCAACAAATCTAGGATCTTAACTGAAAGAAAAACATGTACAGCATATCAAGCATAAGAGACAAGAGACAAGAGACACAAAACATTTCACCGGCGAAAACCAAGAAGGTGAAAAACCCTGCAACTTTCTCAGAGATAGAATAAGCATCAATACAAGGATCGCAATGATCAAACCCAAGAGATAGATATCTTCAGCAGCATACTCCTCCTCCACTTGTGTGCACTCCTCCTCTCTCTCACTAATGCAAAGTGAGTGAACGAGAATATGTAAAATGAGAGAGACACACTCTCTATTTATACACTTCTTCACTTGTCTTTTAACTTTAACTAGGTCGGCCCCAACTTAACCACTTAACATAATGTTGATTGGGCCGACCCCCACTAGGCTGGTCTAATAACCCTTTAACCCACATGATTCATATAGGGCCGACCCCATCAAGGTGGTCTAATAACCCATCAAGTATAAGTTACGATGCTTACAATATAACTTGCGACACTTGCAAGTACAACTGATGACACTTCCAATCGGAGGAATAATACATCTCCGTTGGGGATACAATAAAGTACAAATACAATATACAAGTGAATATCTTCGGAAGTTACAAATACATCAACACATAGCCATGAGGATGTTCCATGTAAATGTATTATTGCAAATCCCCATGCAAGAAGGTGGATTTGACATCCATTTGATGGACCTCCCATTTATGTGAAGTGGCAAGGGAAAGAACAAGGCAGATGGAATTAATTTTTATCAAAGTGGAAAGGTTTCATTGTAATCAACTTCTTCAACTTGGAAAAATACTTTGGAAACTAACCTTAACTTGAGTCTTTCAACATTTCCATATTATGCATACTTATCTCAATACAACCATTTACATTTGACATGTTTTCTTCCTTCCAGAAGATGTAGTAAATCCCAAGTATCGCTCTCCATTAAGGAACAATATTCTTCATTCATAGCTACATCCCAATCTAGATGGCTAGAAGCTTTTACAAATGTATGTGGATCATGAGTCTCTAAAAATTGAGCCAAAAGGGAATAGGCTCATTGGAACCATGAACATGTTCGGTGCTAATATTTGGGATCACTGGTAAGATCACCAGTGGCTTCACATGTTGTATAGACCCATGTAGGAAGCGGTGGTGTCGATGTTGATTTATGTTCAGTGGACCCAACTTGACAACTATGAGCAGGAAAAGGTGGATTTTCATCTTCTCTGTCATCATTTGAAGAAGAAACTAGAGTAGGGTCATAGGTAGAGAAGTTGCAAAAATAATATGGCACAATCGTTGAAGATGGATCACATACCAAATATGGTATAGATGTTGAATTAAGCTCACACGTCAAGATATTTTCATCAAATTTAACATCTTTTTGAACAATAATGTCATTAGATTTTGGTTGAAGAAGTCTATAACCTTTTACATCTTTGAAATATCCAACAAATATTCACTTCTCACTCTTAGGTTGTAATCCTACCCATTATTCATCGTGAATGTGAGCCCATGCTTCACTACCAAACACATGAAAGTGGCTTACATTTGGTTTAATGTTACTCCATGCTTCTTCCAGCATTATATCTTTTATATCCTTTGTGGGAGTGTGATTGACTATGTAATCGACACAATTAATGGCTTTAGCCCAAAAATGAAAACTTAATCCCTTAACTTGGATCATACAATCAACCATTTCCTTTAACGTGTGATTATTTCTCCCATAAAAACCATTTTGTTGTGGTGTATATGGAATAATATGTTGCATCTGAATTCCCTTTGCAGTTTAGTAATTTGTAAATTTATTGTTTACATATTTACCTCCATTATTTGTTCTTAGCTTTTGTATTTGATGTCCAGATGTTTTTCTACAAGGTCCTTGTAGGCCAAACACGTTTAAAGAAATCACTTTTAAGTTTTAATAAGTAAACTCAAGTGCATCTAGAGAAGTCATCAATGAAAGTGAAGAAGTACTTGAAGCCAGTGAAAGAAGTAGAAGGATGCAGAGCGCACAAATACCTATGAATAAGATGCAAGGGGGTTGAGTCATTCCAAGGGGCATGTTTACCAAAATTGTCCTAAGATGTTTATCGAGAACACACCTAATACAAACATCATCTCTACACGAAATGAGAGGATTACCAATCACCATTTTTTGATTACATATTTTTTGAAATGAGTGATAATTTAAATAACCAAATTTCTCATGCCAAACATTGCTCAAGTCATTGCTATGTCGAGCAATAAAAAACATGGGAAAAGGTGATGACCCAAAGTTGTTAAATCTATACAACCTGGTAATATCACCAACAATTTCAGCTGCTAGGACATGGTTAGGATCTTTGAAATACTTGATTACAACTTGGTGATATATAAAATCTATAGTCTTACCTCCACTAGAATGAGTGATTTGATAGACTGACAATAGATTGCAATAAATACTTGGACCACATAGTACATCTTTGAAATGGCCATCTTCTAGTTGAGTTCTTCCATATCCTACAACTCTAAAAGATATATCATGGCCAACAAATATTTTTTTGGTGTTACAATCATTTAGAGAAGAAAATATGACTTTATCCTTGGCCATATGATAAGATACTCTAGAATCATTGAGCCACTCATTAGAAGAAGAAGAAGAAGAAGAAGAAAATAATATCTACATTTAAGGAGAAAACAGAAGCAGAAAGTGCATGTCCATGAGAAGTAGATGAGTTAGAAGAAAATCAAGTTTGATGTTGTGCATCTTCATTGTTGCTTCTAAGGATCCCATCTTCTTGAAACACTTAGATTCCACATGACACAAAAATTGCAATGATGCTCAGTAATATTCCCTTTTGATTTGGTTCCCTTGTCACCATTGGAAGGATGATATGGATTAGAGGGTTTAGGACCCTTGTTTTTCTTATTGTTGTGAGGATGTTGCTTCTTGGGGTGCTTGGATTTATCCTTCTATTATGCCACAATATATTTGCTATATGTATCTACAATGTCGATGACTCCAATATGTAAGAGATTACCTTGCTCTGTAATCAAGGAATCACAAAAAACTTCAAGCTTGGGTTCTTTACAAGCAACACCTAGAGCCTCTTTGATGGAGTAAAAAGTAGATACAAAAATAGAATAAGGAGGACCAAGATTAGGAAGAATATGATAAATACATTGCATTTATTGCATTTATGGCTTAGATATCTTGGATTCTTCAACTAAGAGGCTAATGGTTTTGAACCAAGATAGATAGTCTTGAATGCAAGAGAAATCAAGGCAACCAACTGATTTTCAACTTGGTCACCTTGAACCTAATTGTGTTTACAAAATACAATTTTCGACTTTTCCCAAGCCACATCTAGTGTGTAAATTCCCTGAAGGTGGAATATTAAATCATTAGAGATGGCTATCCCAAATAATATATGGGCTTTATCATTTTTACTATCCCATTTTACTTTCTTATCATCATTTACAGGGGTAGTCTATTTTCCCAAGGTAATATGGTAAAGTCCCCTACTTTGAAGGACATCTCCCATATGGGCTCTCCATGAGAAGTAGTTGGTACTAGTAAGAAAAATATCACTTGGGATATCCATATTAATATGAATTAAAAAAGGGAAACTAATGGTTTAGATGCAAAGATCTCAAAAAAATAGGTATTTAAAAAAACACTAAAAACAGACTCCACATGTCAATGTTATGCATTTTTTAAGAAAGAGACAGAATGGAACTAGGGAGCCACATGGCATGTAGAGGTTGAGCCACATGGTGATGGGTGCAAAACATGTAACAAATAATCCCCCCCCAAACTAACTTTACCTATAAGATCACTTTTACAAATTAGTTACTTTAAAATAAGTGACCCACTTTTATAAAACAAGTGGAAAGCACTTTTACAATGTAGTTACTTTATGGATTAAATTTACATGAACTTTTGCAAAAAATAACAAAAACGAGGACTTGAACCCAATACCTCTTATTTAATAAAGTATTTTTCAGCCAAGTGAGTTAAACAAAAGGTTTAGTGATATTATGGAAGAGAATGGAGGTGGTGTTGTTGTGGAGAGTGTGCCTACCCAAAAACCTTTCTTTTTGGTCTTCAATACATTTTACAAAACCAAACATAAATAAAAACAAAATTCTGAAACCAAAATTTCTCAAATTTTGGGTTATCATTTGGTTAGCTTACCCGAAAAATGTAAGTTTTCTCATTGTTTCTAGTTTATCGAGTTCACACAAGGCGCACAACAAAGAGCATATACAATCAAGAAAACCCTTTCCACTTTGTTTTTTATTTTCCGAGTTCACATATAACACATAGAAAAGAGCATATGCAGAACAAAGAGGTAATGAACTAGGGACAAAATAGAAAACCAAGATAAAATATAAAAGAATACATGAGAAATATTTTCAAAAAAATATGTAAATGTAAACAGTATACCTCCAAAATTTGTAAAATGGTCATATCTTGGGAAAACAAAAAGCTTTTAAAGTGAAATGAAAAGAGTTTCCAATTGAAAGAAGTGCTTTGGATGCAATAGAACACCTCTCACAACCCATAAATACACAGAAATAGATGAATCTAGAATTCCTTTGATGCACATGACTACATTAGTTCAATATCTAGATCAACAACAGAAGTGGGTCTTCATATGCACTTTGGTACCATGTTTGACTAAAATAATTTATTTCCACAAGGTTGAACGCCTTAAGAAACCGCTCACACAAATATATCATAGATCAACACACCAATGTTTTACATGGTATAGTTTATGGCCCTATCCAAATAGTTACTTGAGGTAATATATTAATGAAAAAGGAAAAATAATTTACATATGAGTTTCTCATAATCGATCATCGAGAAAACGACCCTCCATGCTCTTTCAATACAGATCATGGATCTGGGTGTTAAGCCACATATCATTAGATGCTAATATTGAGGCGAAGATGAACCATCATATCACTCTATATCTTGAGCATATCATGATCATTGAATTGCATAAGGACAATGATCCGGATTTATGTGGGAACGAAATAAAAGAGCATATACATAATCAAATACAGATATTTATTGCAAAGAACACAACGATACAGTAAACATATGTTCTATTAAATAGCGGAAATAGAACAGACTATAAAATACAACAACTAGAATGGTAGTATCTATCTCTAAGAAGAGATGTGGATGTTGTGCTCATTCATGCCAAGATGATTACAAAAGGAGGCCGAAAGGGCCTATTTATCATAAGCATGAGGGAAAGAATCCAAAGCATCCAAAAACCTAACCCTAGAAGATGAATTGTCATAAATTTAGCAGCCTCGAGGTGGTTAGTTGAACAGTCAACTTCCCGGGGTCATAACTTTTTCATACGATCTCCGTTTGGGGCGTTCAGTATCCCGTTGGAAAGGTCTATCCGAGTTCTACGCTGAAAACGTGAATGGGAAGTTTAGGACCCGAAAAACCGTAGAAAATTGCCGAAATGGAAAATTGTTTTGAGCTAGTGGAATAGGTGGGTGGCCACCGATATCCATCTAGATCAGACAAACACATACTAATTCATACTAAAGAAACACACTTTACCAAAATACACTTTAGACCAATTTAATCTTAACTAACTCCTAAGTGTCTAAATATTCTAACCAAGGGGGGAGGGAGAAGAGAGATATTCTATGTATTATAGGAGATAACAAAAAAAAATTGATATACCTAAGTCTTTGTCACCAAGTCGCAGGTTCATCCTACCTAGACCACTAACAAACCTTCGATCCATTGTTGGTTCTTCATCAAAATTAGGGGGTCTTTGATCATAATGGGAATGTAAAATACCTAAGCACTTGTTGCATGGTTCCTCCAACATGAGGGCTAAATAATGATGTAGGGCGCCTTCCCAGCCTTAATTCCTCAATTTATACATGGAGAAAGTGGTTTAGGCAGTTGCTATGGTCCGTCCAAGTGTACGTGCTATGGAAAACCTATTTAGGATCATGTAATTAATGCACATTTAATATTTTTTTCAACTTCAGTAATGCCCATACGAGCTGCTAACGGGAAAATCATAGGGGAAAAGCAATATTTATTTTTTAAGAATAATCTTCAGTCCTTTTATGGAAAAAGTGCTATTGGAATTTCTCAGTTAGTGGTGGCCCTGGATATGCTATAATGCATGTTCAATGGATTGGCATCTCCAACTTATAATTTCTTGAATTGATACTGGAAATAAAAGAATGGAAAGGTTGTGTTAGCATAGAGACAAGGAACAATAGAAAACCAGTACCTTGATAACCTTCATTCATGTTACTTATTTTGAGCCAAGATTTACTCCACTAGGCCTTCCTAGAAGTAAATTAGTAGTTGGGGTCTCCCTTCCTACACTGGAGCACAAGCTAGTAATGATTTCCTTAGAGCTTGTATGACAAAGAATGGAAAAGTCCAACTTTCATTATGTATGTTTGTACACCATATTAATAAAAAACCGAACTCCTTCATAGGGAGTAAGTTATATAGACATTGGCGTGTACAATTACATAACATATTTTTAAAATAAACTATTTTTTGTTTAATTTCTTTAACCTAATGTTTGAGTCATTAATGACTCATCAGTAAGTTAGTTGGAAATTATTAGATATTGCATTAATGAGTCATCATTAGTCTATTTCATAGTTGTTAGATACACATATTAGTGACTCACTAAATTAGTGTAGAGTTGTTACTTGTTGAGAGTTGTACCAAAATGGGTCCACCTCTTCACTTGAATTCAATCTATCAAATTTTGTTACTCTTTTGAGTACCATTTTCAAGGAGATAACTTCCTCTATTTTTAGGGATTTGAAAGTACAATCACAACTAGGTGTGTATAATTTGATCCCATCATTTTTATTCTTTAATTTATTTGTCGATATTTCATTTTTATTTATTATTATCAATACTTGGTGTATTAGTAGTGTCTATTGGGAATTTGGGTGAATCAATTTAGAAAAAATGGAAATTGGTGAATCTGTTTTTGGAAAAAAAAAGTTCTAAATTAGCCCATGGGCTAAATTTTGCCCCTAAAATTTTCTTTGCTCCTTATTTTATTTTATTTTTTTAGAGAGAAAAAAATTCAACATGGTATTTTTACATATGAGGGTTGCAACATTTATAGGGAGTTTGAAAATTTTCTAATGTAATTTGAATAACATAATTATAGATCTAGAATTTACTTGAAGAAATATGTGATTTCAAAAACTATGATTCAAATTGGAGCCTAGGGGACCATGATATTTTAGTTTAAAGGCCATCATGTTTCACATATTAATGTTATGCTTATGACTATAAATTATAATTTTTTTAGTAGCTTAGTAATAAATAATCTATCAAATTTGATTACAAACTCGTACGTGCACATTATTAATTTTGAATTGATAAATTATTTACTTGATTTGGGTTTATAGTAAAAACAATATGATCATTTCAAAATAGACCAAATATATGAAGTTATTGTAGAAGAAGTATATTCAACTAGAGAGGAAGATATAAGCTCAGTTAATAAGGATCAACATAGAGAGAGACTTTATGAGACAATATGAGTACCAAAAATAGATGCATTTTCAGTAAGAGTTGCAAGAATGATCTTAATAAATCACTAGATAATTACAACACCAACATTTGCAACTATCGATATACAGATGGATCAAGAACTAAAATGTAAAGAAGAGAGAAGATATAGTTGTAAACAAAAATTCTCTTCCTATATCTTATTGTGAAGAGGGTTCACAAGAGATTAGAAACATATCCTAGATTCTCTTTCCTAAATATTTTACTCTCCTTAGTAAATATTTTTGTATACATAATGATGAATCTATTTATGAGAGGATGCAATGGTTGACCTAGATGAAGTATTGACAAGCATTACATACAAACACCCCCCAACCCCTTTCTCCCACAATTTCAATGCCATACTAGTTAATATAAAGAAACCACAAAGTTTAATATAATGACAATGACACAAATAGATCCTAAGATTATTGGGCCATCACTAGTTATCATTAGCTTTTAGAAAGGAGTAAATGTAGCAATAGAAATTCAATGATGTGCAACTTACATAAATTTTTCTTGCTTATATGGTTGTAGTGATATGATTTTAGGGACCAATTGTAGTTCTAATTTCTTTGAACTCAAATCATTCATTTTAATAAGGAAAGGCATGTTGGATCCCTAACACAACAATGACTAGAACAATTATGGACATGTTGCATGTACGTATTGGAGTGAATGCAACAATAGAAATTCAATGGTTTGCATTATATGATTTTGTCTTACTTACATGGTTGCATTAATATGATTTATGGCACTAAATCTAGTTCTACCTTGTTCTTCATTATACTTTGAGTTCAAATCATTTTAGTAAGGAAGGGCATGTTGGGTTCCTAACATAACTAATGACTATAAGATTTATGGACATGTTGCAAGTACTTAATGTAATATTTAATTGTTCGGTTCCATATAGCTTATTAATGCCCAAATGTGATTATAAATGTTTATATACTTAGACACATTGTTATTTGGACCAAGCACTAGAAACCTACAATTCCCCTATTTTGGATCTTTAATGTGTTGTCCCCTAGGTTGTTCATTTATCTTACAAGGTCTCAATGTTGGGGCACAATGTCCAAGAGCACCTTTTAACACCATTCCAGGCATTCAAGTTAGTGCTTGGGCCAAAGGGGGGAGTACCCTCTATTGTCCTAAATTTATTATTATTTCCTATCACACCAAACTAATGTTTATCTATGAAGCTCATTGTAGGGGCATGATAGTGCATGGTGTTGCCTTTGCAATTTTATTTTAAGAAAAATAAAAATATTTTGAGTTATAATGTGGTGGCTGACAAATAAGCAAACAATAAGGGGATTGAATAAGTTTCAATAATATGAATGATTTTCTAAACCATGGACACCATGATCTAGTTTTGCTTGATAAATAACTAAGGGAAAATGAACAAATGTGAGCTTAAGAGGAGGCTAAAATACTTTCCTAACATAGGTTCATTAGATAGAAAACCAAATAGACAAGACAAGCATAGATCCATTTGTTCATTCAGCACCATGTGAGATAGAAAAATAAAGGGAAACCAACATAAATTGCATGATTTCTATTTATTTAATTAGTGGAAAACATGTTAGTTTTGTTTTCATAAAAAAACCCACCAGTTCATTTTATATAATATGAGTAGTTCCAAGGGTTGGGGTCTCTAACTCTAAGATCCAAATATACAACATTAAAGGGGACTATCAAATCTCAACATTGGGCTCGATTGGGCCCGTTTGCATAATCCATTACTTAGATAATGTTTAAGAAGAGAAAGATAATGAAAAAAGAGAATGAGAAGAAGAGGACTATTACCTGTTGAAGTAAAAGTAGTGATTTGTTATAGGTAGAGCTTTAATCTCTCATTGATTTTCTTGTCTATTTTGCCTCACTTTTACTATTGATTTGGAACCTTGATCCCTTGAAATGAGAAAAATACCTTCTCTAAAGAAAACTGAACTTAAAATTAGGTTAAGGCAATGATCTCTAGACAACCAAAAAAACCCTCCAAAATACCCTACTTTATTCAAACTCATAACTTTAATAATTGCATTGAGGGGTGCTTTCTATAGCCTAGTATGACATAGAAGTGTAATTTTGTGCTCAATGTGGAGTTGACATGTGACACTTTAATAAAATAATAAAATATTAAGTAAATAAAAGTTTGCAATGTCAGTCGTGACCTAAAGTTCAAAACCAATATGAGAAAATTCCATTCTAAAATGTGGCACTTTAATTTAAAATAAGTAAATATAAGTAAATAATTTTTTTACAATATCCCCCTAAAGTTCGAAACAAAAAAATCTATATTCCAATTAAATAAAAGTAAAAAAATAATTCAACTTGAATACTTCTTGCTATGAGATTTAGGTTGAATCATTATCAAACCAAGATTAAAATATAAGAACTTTAAATACATATTTGAAATTTACATGTTAAAGTAATATAGATCGAAATTAATTCTGGATCTACCAAACAGAAAAATCCTAAGTTAAGATAAATTTATAACTCCCGTTTATAACTTTGTTAGGTTAAAAGATAGAAAACTTTGTTATGTTAAAAGATAGATTTATAACTCCCATTTATAACTTTGTTATGTTAAGAGACAGATTTTAACCCATTGATTGATTTTTATAATGTTCTAGCCTCGCCTCATCACACAAATAAATTTTTATAATATCGTACTTTCTAAAAAAATAAAGATTATAAAGGCCTCACTTTGTGACTACCAAAGTTCATAGGTCAAACTTTTACCAATCAAAGCACTTTATGGTACCGTATTTTATAAAAAATAATTAATTTTAAAGTTTATAAAACCTCACTTTGTGATTTTAATCAAAGTTCACGTGTCATAGGGTTCATGCCTTCGAGTTTCGATTGGTTGGCAAGGGGAGGGGCAATTGCTTTGCTTATATTGATGGAGGAGAAGCTTCTTTGCATTTCCGTTCCCTTGCAAAGTTTACCCATGACAAAAATCACCTTCAGCTAAAAGAGTGTGAGGTATTTATTCAAAGAAAGTTACGTAGCATGTGGCCTCAATCTTTTTTTTTGACAATCACATAGCAATAAAAGCACCTCATTTTCATTGGCCCATCAAGTTACCTTTAACATTAGTTATAAACACTTTTTATGATTAATAATAAATTACTAATTTATAATTAAAGATAACTTTGCAATACCTTGGATGTGGGTGGGATCGGGGGCCACAGGCCACAGGCTACGTGGCGTGTAATGGTTGAGAAGAGGTGCCGAGCATTAGTATAACATGTAGTAGCAGAAGGGAGGATTAAATGTCGGGCATGTGAGGGTGGTGGAGTTATGAGGGGAAGGGTGAATGAGGGATGCACCACTTAATTGGACATGACAAGAAGAGGGAAGACAATAGCGGCATTAAGGTTTGGCCTTGGAGGAATGTTCTGTTAATGAATAAGAGGTATTGTGCAAGCATGGGAGCCAGTGGAGGCGAGGTAGATAAGGAAAAAGAGGCAACGATGAAGGAATTGAATGACGGTACTAGTGGACTACGTCCAGGAAGGGATTTAATGGGAAATGAAACGAAGGATGAGGTGCTAAATTGAATTGAGGTTCTTTGGGTGCGAAGGAGGATGGATGCGCTAGTAGTGGGGAACTTGACGATGGCCCCTCACCAGCGAATGCGGAGCCATCGTGGGGGGAGAGGTCAAAGTGAGTGGAGGGTGGAAGAAAGTGAACAGGAGTACGATTTCATGGAGGGGATCCCCTTGATATTGACGACACCATCTCGATCATGGAAGAAGGGGAACTGTAACTAAGGATGGAGGAGCATGGCACGTCTTCGATACTCGGTCCATACTAGGTAATGCAAGAATTATTGGAAAAAACGATGATGGAAAGGGAAAACTTTGAGGACTTGGTTACTCAGGTCATGAGCAATTTAAAGGAGGGCCTATTAAGGAGTCTGGTGGACATGGATTGGGTCTTGGACCTCGCAAAAGCTCTGTTCTGTCATTGCTCAGTGAATGTTGAATCTCCTCTGACGGTCGTTGTTCAACCAGCATCGATTCAAGTGGAGAATTCTCAGGAGGAAGGGGCGCCATCAGTGGTGGGCAGGGGGTAAGATGGATGTTGTTTTCTATTATGTTTTGGTCCTTGTCGGTCAAGTTGATGAATTTTGGGCCACGTTGTTATTGTAATGGCCTTGGACCTGGGGTTTGTGAGATTTTTTTCATGGTTGAGTGCCAAGTCTAGGGGGTTAGATGTATGGATAAACTTCATCCCATTTAGGGGAGTTTCTTTTGTTTTTTGCTCAAATTGATTGGTATGCTATGTAATGTAATGGGAAGGGAAGCATAGTGGATAGGGGGGTCTAGTTAGCAAAAGGTCTTTGAGACACTGTTTTTTGTAACACTATGTACAATACTCTATAATTAATGATGGAAAGCTTCTAAAATCTTACTAAAAAAAACTTTACAATAAAGATTTATGGAGGAAGTGGGCATAATATCTATCTAAACACTATATATTATACATGAACTATTTTATTTATTAATTTAATAATATTTTGTTTATTATTAATAATATTACTAAGTTAATAATAATGGCTATCTATTCATATTAATTACAATTAATTATCATTAAAAAATTTCACTCACTAAATCAATAAAATATTAAACATATTTATTTAATTTAAATATTATTTTTAATTTATTATTATCAATTAATTAAATATTAATATTCATTTAAATATATAAATTATTTTATATTTATTTAAGTGAAATATTAATATTCATTTAAATATCATTTTCAATTTATGATTGCACACACCAAAATAAATTCATTTTACATATTAAAATGAAATAACTTTGTGAACATGTAAAATCTAGAAGAGTGTTTTTTTTAACCAAACAAATATGCATACCTTTTTCTAAATTCGAATGAACTTTTTAAAAAAGACAAATATGCATACCTTTTTCTAAATTCGAATGAACTTTTAAAAAAAGATTGAAATGGTAAAAAATAATTCATTATTGGGTAAAAAATGAATGCTAGCCATATACGATGACGTCAGAAATGAAAGCCCACCTGGATTTGTGGATCACTTTCAGCTACCTACCAACCAGAAAAGTCCACCTCTGTCCATCCTTATTGAACAGACAGACTTGCATTTAAGGCGAGCCTGTCAAGTGTCATACCCATCCACACCCATCCATGACATGAGGTGTAGATGTTCATGGCATCCACCGGCTCCGGCCATGGAAAAAATCGATGTCCAATCCCCTTGACAGTATTTACTGCTGGCCGACGGCAGCACAGAGAAGGAAAACGTCATCACAAAACTACGGCAGCATAGAGGAGGAAAATGTCAGCGCAAAAGGATTTGAATTTGAATTTTAGAGGGAATCTCATTGCTAGAACTTTTAGCGTCGTTCCATTTATTTGAATTTGAAATTGAGCCTGATTGATTAACGCCGGCCCATTCCATTCATTTAGATTTGGATTTGAATGGAACTTCTTGAGCATGAGGCATCAATGCCATAGCCCGAAGCGGGCTCATGCTGTTGTATTCAACACTGTGGAGATGTGCACAAAAAATCATGGAGGAAGATGCAGATGCATTGTATTCAACACCTGTGCCCCTTGATTCTGTAGGTTTTGTATTTAAAGATGCAGATATTCGTGAAGACCTTGATTTTGATATTTTGTTCGACCTTCTTTGATCGAGTGTTTGTTTTGCTACAATGAAAGGTCGCTAGCTACGAGTTCAGCGCCTGCTTGCTCCGCAATTTCGTTATGCGAGTCGTCGTCGAAGAGGTTACGGATCAATGAAGCGTTTTCAGCATTTCTGAAACTTCATTTTTTTCTGAAACTATGTGGATCAATGAAATCTGTCAGCATAAGTTCACAAAATTTTGTTTTCCGATCTGAGTAAGTGCCCGTTATCGAACGTGGAACGTACTTGCACCTTCCGTGTTGTTTCCAAATGGATGAACTACCATTCACGAGATTGTCTTTTTCCTTTTGCCATGCTTTGCAATTGCTTAAAAAAAAGGTCGGACATAGAAAATAATCCATCGAATAGTTTCTTAAAAATTACTCGCAAAAGCACAGCATGTTTTAGCTATAATTTTTTAATCCGTTTATATAGTGGCAACAAGTTTGAGGTAAAACAAGTATAAGTGCTTTGAGGGGAGGAAAGCATTAGGAGTAAAAATGAAAAATAAATCAAGATAAAATATATTTTATTGTAACTAGCAAACTATATTCTATTGTAACTAGCAAACTAGTGCATTAATACATTTAAAGTTCATTAGAGAATGTTTTTATAAAAAAACTTTTGCTCACCACCTCAACTAAAACCCTTTGCTAAAGAAATTAAGGAAAAGGAAATATGATAAAATCTATTTGCTAAAGAAATTAAGGAAAAGGAAATATGATAAAATCTATGCTAATATGTTTTGCTTATACCTTTTGCTAGGGAAAAAAAAGAAGGAAAAATGAGCTATAATAAAATATATGCTAATATGATTTACATATAGGGGAAATTTGTAGCTCTAAGTGCTATGGGGAAATCAATGGGTTATTAGTAGATAGAATTATTCGTGTAAGTTGAAAAGTTATTTTATTTTAGATTCAATTATTGTTTAAGTTACAAGTATTGTTTCTAAGCTACAAGTTTGGGATATTAATAAGTTAAGTAATTTTGAATTTTTTATATGTTAAATTATAATATTAAAGTTTATTTGATACAATTCTTAAATGATAAAGTTTTCTTACTTAGGAGGTGTTGTGTCGGCATGATGTGAACTTAGTTCTAAAAATGCTAGATGCTCTAATTGGATTATTCAATCTTTTTTAGAGGAGAAGAGTCTAATTAAGGTGGGATTTATAAATGTCACCTTTACATGGAGTAATATTAGAACAAGAGGTGAGTAAATTTGTCAAAAATATTGAAAAGAATTTTGGTTTTCATTAATATTTTCACAAACCCAAGTAGGTTAGATCTTGAGTTGGAGTTGGAGCTCATGGTTCTACCAATAGATCTATTGGTTATCCCTCCCCCCTGCCCTCTCTGTCTTACCTTGTTCCTAGAGCCCCTCCCCCATAAAGGCCTTTAGACCCTCTTCTAAACATTAATCCCTAAGTGCATAAGTGCACAAGATGATGATGAGGAGGGTGATGACAATGAAGATGATCATGATGAAGATGAAGATGATAAAGATGATAATGAGGAGGAGGGTGATGACAATGAAGATGATCATGATGCAGATGAAGATGATAAAGATGTTGATGTTGATGAAGATGATGGTGATGATGATGAATATGTTGATGATGATTGTGATGGTGATGTTCAGATGATGATGATGAAGATGATGGTGACATGATGGAGATGTTGATCTAATGAGAAAGATGATGATGATGATGATGGCGATGATGATGAAGATGTTGATGATGATGATGATGGTGATGATGATGATGATGAAGAAGAAGATGATGATGATGGAGATGTTGTGTTGATGGGGAACCTAGAGATGACAATGATGTTGAAGATGGTGATGGTGATGGTGATGGTGATGGTGATGGTGATGGTGATGATGATGAAGATTTTGATGATGATGCTGATGGTGACGATGATGAAGATGTTGACGATGATGGTAATGGTGATGTTTATATGATGATCATGATGATGTTCAGAAGATCATGATGGTGATGATGATGGAGATGATGACGATGATGGATATGTTGATGAGGAACCTACAGATGCTAATGATGATGATGATGATGGTGATGAAGATGATGATGATGGAGATGTTGATGAGAAACCTATAGATGCCAATGATGATGGTGATGACGATGAAGATGTTGATGATGATGGTGCTGGTAATGATGATGAAGATGTTGATGATGATGGTGATGGTGATGTTCAGATGATGATGATGATGATGAAGATGATGGTGACATGATGGAGATGTTGCTCTGATGAGGAAGATGATGATGATGATGGTGATGATGATGAATATTTTGATGATGATGATGATGGTGATGAAGATGATGATGATGAAGAAGATGATGATGATGGAGATCTTGTGTTGATGGGGAACCTAGAGATGAAAATGACGATGAAGATGGTGATGGTGATGGTGATGACGATGAAGATTTTGATGATGATGCTGATGGTGATGATGATGAAGATGTTGACTATGATGGTGATGGTGATGTTTAGATGATGATCATGATGATGTTCAGAAGATCATGATTGTGATGATGATGGAGAAGATGGAAATGATGGATATGTTGATGAGGAACCTATAGATGCCAATGATGATGATGATGATGGTGATGAAGATGATGATGATGGAGATGTTGATAAGGAACCTACAGATGCCAATGATGATGGTAATGACGATGAAGATGTTGATGATGATGGTGCTGGTAATGATGATGAAGATGTTGATGATGATGGTGATGGTGATGTTCGGATGATGATGATGATGATGGTGACATGATGGAGATGTTGATCTAATGAGGAAGATGATGATGATGATGGTGATGATGATGAAGATGTAGATGATGATGATGATGGTGATGAAGATGATGATGATGAAGAAGATGATGATCATGGAGATGTTGTGTTGATGGGGAACCTAGAGATGACAATGATGATGAAGATGGTGATGGTGATGGTGATGGTGATGACGATGAAGATTTTGATGATGATGCTGATGGTGATGATGATGAAGATGTTGACGATGATGGTGATGGTGATGTTCAGATGATGATGATGATGATGATGATGATGGAGATGTTGATGAGGAAGGGGGAGATGACAATGATGATGAAGATGTTTATGGTCATGAAGATGATGATGATGGTGATGGTGAAGATGATGGAGATGTTGAAGATGATGGAGATGGCGATGAATATGATGATGATGATGATGATGATGATGATGATGGTGAAGATGATGAAGAAGATGATGATGATGGAGATGTTGATATGATGACGATGAAGATGATGATTATGGTGATGATGATGAAGATGTTGATGTTGATGATGATGGTGATGAAGATGATGATGATGGAGAAGATGATGATGATGGAAATGTTGATGAGGAACCTACAAATGCCAATGATGATGATGATGATGGTGATGACAATGAAGATGTTGATGATGATGGTGATGGTAATGATGATGAAAATGTTGATGATGATGGTGATGGTGATGTTCAGATGATGTTGATGATGATGAAGAAGATGATGGTGACATGATGGAGATGTTGATCTGATTCAAGGAAGATGATGATGATGATGGTGATGATGATGAAGATGTTGATGATGATGATGATGGTGATGAAGATGATGATGATGAAGAAGATGATGATGATGGAGATGTTGATGTTGATGGGGAACCTAGAGATGACAATGATGATGAATATGGTTATGGTGATGGTGATGACGATGAAGATTTTGATGATGATGGTGATGGTGATGATGATGAAGATAGTGATGGCGATGGTGATGACGATGAAGATTTTGATGATGATGGTGATGGTGATGATGATGAAGATGTTGATGATGATGGTGATGGTGATGTTTAGATGATGATCATGATGATGTTCAGAAGATGATGATGATGATGATGGAGATGTTGATTTGATGAAGAATATGATGATGATGATTATGGTGATGATGATGAAGATGTTGATGATGACGATGATGGTCATGAAGATGATGATGATGAAGAATATGATGATGATGGAGAACCTAGAGATGAAAATGATGATGAAGATGTTGATGATGATGGTGATGATGATGAAGATGTTGATGATGATGGTGCCGATGATGAAGATGATGATGATGATGATGATGAAGAAGAAGATGATGATGATGGAGATGTTGATGAGGAAGGGGGAGATGACAATGATGATGAAGATGTTTATGGTGATGGAGATGTTCATGATGATGGTGATGGTGATGAAGATGATAATGAAGATGATAAGGATGAAGAAGATGATGATGATGGAGATGTTGATGAGGAACCTAGAGATGACAATGATGATGAATATGTTGATGATGATGATGATGGTGATGATGATGAAGATGGTGATGGTGATGAAGATGATGACGAGGAGGGTATCCACCTTATGTATATATTTGCAAATATCCAATTCCCTATAGAACTCTTTCCCTTCATTTTCCCTTAATAACAAACCCTATGTGCCTTTATCTCTCCCCCCTACCCTCTCTATCTCATATCCCTCCCTTCCTATCTCTTTCTCTAGATCTGTCCCTAGTTATGTCCCTCACTCCCTTTACCTCCCTCCCTCTATGTCGCTTTCTCTCCCTTACACCATCTTCGTCCCTGCCACCCCACTGATTCCTCCTTCCCTATCACACACACACAAACACAACCTCCCACTTTCTTTATCGCTCACAACTCCCTCTAGTCTCTCTCTCCCCAACCATCAATCTCTCTCTCTCTCTCTCTCTCAAACACACACACACACACATACACACATTATGTCCCTTTCCATTCTCAAACCCATCCCCCCTCCATCCATATCTATCTCCACCTTTCTCCCTCCATCCCTCACCCTACCTTCTCTCCCTCCCTCTCTCATCGCCTGTCTCTCTCTCACCTTCTATCCCTCCCTCATGTTATATTTCCCTTAACCTATCCCAATCTCTCCATCACTCCCTCTCTCTCACACACTTTATGTCCCTTCCCCCTCCTCTCATATTCTCTCTCTCTCTCTCTCCCTCTCTCCATCGCCACCACTCCTTGCATGGCTCCCACCAACACTTTCTGTCCCTCCCTTCCTATCTCTTTATTTCGTTCTATCCCCATCTATCTCTCACTCCCTCTAAATCCATTCCTCCCCATTGTCCCTCTCCCTCCCTCGCTCTATGTCTCCTCCCCCCTTATATTCTTTATTTCTCTCTCTCATCCCCCTTGCCTCCATCCATTCCCCCTTGTCACTCAAGTCTCACTTTCAACTTCTAACCCTATACCTCTTCAGAACCTATTCTACTCCTAATAGTGCTCTCAAGATCCACTTCCCTTCAACCCCTATAGCCCATCATGTTCTCATTCCCTTCATCTCTCCCCACTCAGGCTTCCAACATCCTTCTAAGCCCTTGACCCTTTCCCACCCCTATTAAATATTAACCATAGATTCCTTTGACCCTTCCCCACCCCTTCTCAAATATTAAACAAAAATTCCCGTGAGTCTTCCACACCCCCTCTTTCTCAAGTATTAAACATGTATTTTATGATTTACATAACGTGAGCGCGTTTTGGAACTATATAACGCATACGCATTCTATAGTTATATACCGTGTGCGTGTTATGTAGTTATATAACGCGAGTGTGTTATGTACATCTAAAAGCGCGACAATATTTTTGAATTTAAATAGAACGCGCTCATGTTTTGTAGAGCCTAAACCAAGCTGAGTCACTTGCTCGCATGTCAACAATAATTCTATGTGTATGCGGTGGAGTTTGCTTCGGTAATTCCAAACCTGTGCTATGTTAATGATAAAACCAAAGCTAATTGGGTATTTCTTCCAGTTTCTGGAGAAGCCTGTGTTTAGCCACTCATTACAATATGCTACACACAGTCATTTTTGACGAAATCTTAGACACAAATAGCATTTTTCCTGCAGATTCCAAATATGTAACTTTTATTTTGAAATATTATTTTTTCCTATTTTCTTTCAATTTCTTTTATGTCCTACCTCCTTAACTCATGAAACACACTGTTAGTGTTTCTTCCATAACTTTTTCAATTCTCGATCATTTAAAAAAAAAAATGTATGGTGCATAAGAGGACACTAACCTCCACGTTCTATAAAAAACCCATTTCAAGATTTTTGCATTAAGACCTTCAAAGGCTACACCCACAAAAGAGGTACTATTTTCGAGGTTTGATCACTTAGACAATTATAAAAAAATTGTAAAATTACTAATTTAATTTTCAAAAAATAATGGCGCACAAGTGCTATGTGTTCTCTACATGCATGCCGATTTTTGTAGCTTGATTCCATCATTTAGGCCCTCAAAGGCTCCACCTACAAAAACATATACCTTATCATTTGCCTGAAAAATAAAAAGTGTCTGTTAGGAAAAATGAAACTTGACATAGCTATGCAAATTTTCAATACATAAAAGTTATATATTCGGAAACATGATTCAATTTCCTACATTTCATCTTTTTTACTCAATGCAAGATATTTTGCGTAAGTAGCTCAAAAAAACCAAGTAAGTTGAGGGATGCCTGATTTTTCAGTTTTCTATTGCATCTAATGTGCCAAAAGTGACCCTCATTAGCTTGCGTTGACCCCTAGTTGCTTTGTTTTAGATAGCTTTAGTGTTTTTGTGCTTGCATGTAATTAAGCTTTACTTAGCTGCTTTATTCCTTGCTCTATGGTGAGATTTGGCTGCATGCCTTGCATGACTTTCTTTCCAAAATATCACTCTAGCCAGCTATTGTATTAACTCATTTCATTGATTATTATTCAATGATGCAAGAACTAGCTTTTGATATTAATAAGATTTATTATTTGGAGCAATTTTACTCTTCTCTCATCGATCTGTTTCTTTACAATCAATAATGTATTGCTTCATACTTAGAATTTAAATCTCTCATACAATTTTACACTTTGGAGCCTTTTGGATCATAGATAACATAGACTTCTAAACCTACAACAAACTTGATGAGGCTTGCATGAAGGCAGTATACATTAAAGCATTGAAACAAGGGAAAATGAGGCATTATATTTTATTTATCAAAATCAAAATACAAGTATATTTTAATTATGAATAATAATTGGGCATATTGATATTTGAAAATCAATAGATCCAACTGTCAACAGACATGCTGCAGCTGCATTAAATGGCCTACAACAAGCTGAACACAAATATTAAGCCCTACTAATATAATATTCATGCTCATTAATAAGTTGGCAATGCGTGATGAACATCAATGAATATAGAATGTAGTCACAAGTCTATTGATGATAATATTCCTTCAAATTGAGTAAAACATTATCGTGTAACAATCTGAGCTTTAACATTGACACTAACAGTAATATTGAGACCCTATATACCGTAAAATACCATAGTAATATAGTATTAAAAAACTGAAAATAGAATAAAAAATCCTCATTATGTGCGTGGAGGGACGATATCTATGAAAAAAGAGCTTCAATCAAATGATGCAACTCAAAATATAGAAATAAGATTTACATATATAAATTTATACAACTTGCCAAAAACAAATCTTGTAAATTCTGTCGTTGGACTCCGACATGTTCCACCCGGTACGTTTAGAGTTTCACATTGCTTATTTTCCCTTATGATAACAAGCTGACATTACCAACAATCCCTACTAATATTATAATATCGTGAGAATCCTCATCATTTTTGCATTTGCATTTTCTTATTTCTTTTGTCCAGATCTGGACAGATCCCGACAGAGATCGATTCGAGCTGGAAAACATGTTGATTAAATTTGTTTGCGAGGACAATAGTCAGGGATTTGTCTCACTGTTCAAAAGCTCATGAAATGTGAACGTTCCAAAAACCACAGACATCTACATCGACAGAAAACCAAAACGGGAAGAGTACAACTGCTCTGAGGTGATTGATTAACTTATTCCTTGCAAGCTTGACTTTGTTGCTTGTGCTAGCGTTATACTAGGAGGGAGAGATAGGTTGTTCCGTGTCTCAAGGTGATCAAATATCTTTTGACTTCAAATCATAATCTGGGTTACGTGGGTGTTCTGGTTCCCTTATGATAACAAGCTGACATTACCAACAATCCCTACTAATATTATAATATCGTGAGAATCCTCATCATTTTTGCATTTGCATTTTCTTATTTCTTTTGTCCAAATCTGGACAGATCCCGACAGAGATCGATTCGAGCTGGAAAACATGTTGATTAAATTTGTTTGCGAGGACAATAGTCAGGGATCTAGAAACTACACGTAAACTAAGAATATCCAAATATATAACAAACTACTAATTTAAGTATTTCGACATTATTACTCCAACATTCCCCTTAATTTGAAACGAGTTCAAACTCAATAAAACCATAGATATTCCAGGTTGCCTAAATATGCCCACAAGTTGAGTTCCACGCTACACTACTTACATGAATAAACCATCTTCATTTTTTAATATGCTGTGACATCTTGGAATATGCCACTTTGAAATGATACCTCTTCTTCATTGGTATTGTAAACTGATAACCTGCATCGCTTTTGGCTTACCATGAACACCATATGTGAGTATTGGTTTAACATGTGGATTTGAACCAATTATACCATCAAACATAACCTTTAGCATGCATCTTCTCCAGAATGTAGATAAATTCTACAGTAATGCATGCAACCATCTCAGTCGACATCGCTTGACCAGATGTATTCCAAACATCCCATAGACTTGGACCTAGCATATCCATAACCATAACAAAATAGTCCCCATGACAACCTTTAAAGTCTACCCGTGGAACCCCATGACTTCCACCAAGAGTGTTGTAAACTTGCCACTCATTTGGGGGACCATAATTGCAACCTTTACTAGTTCTGTGTTCAAACTTTAAAGCAACCTCAACAGCACCAGGACCAGTAGTTCGGTCAAAGCAACCAGACATTCGGCGTCCTACATAAACTTGTCCAAATCCACCTTTATCCAGTTTCCTTTCAATCTTATACAAAAGAGAGCTCGCTATACTCACCTTCTCAGTGAGAGGGGCAGTGATGGCCTCATCCTCAGCAATGACCACCTTATTGTCACTTTTTTCTGCACTTTTGTCATCCATTTCAATAGCTACAGGGTTATCATGCAAATTTGAATTTGATTCCAATGAGATCTCTTTGTCTCCTTCATAATTTATGGAAACTTGGATGAAGTAATCCTCTTCCTCTTCATCTTCAAAGATGCTTTCAAAAGCAAGTCTCATTAAAAAATCCATTTTTCAAGAGAAAATATTTACCTACTCTAGTCAACACGAAACAAACTCTGCAAACAACAATTCTCCTTCACACAGGCTTCATCAACGATTCTCTATGAGATCACAACTATTTTCTATGTGACGTATCTCCACTTAGCAACGACGGTTCCTGGATTAACAATAAATCATGTCATATCAGCGAAAAATTCATATCTTGACAGTGATTATGATTCCCTCTTCAATTATTTTGGCCGCTCCTTCAAATGATTCAGATCTGGTCACACACTTCAGGGAATTACGTCTTCAACCGATGTTCCTTTGATTGATGGTAGTGTTCTTCTCCCCAATAAACACTTCAATGGACAACTCAAGATAGCAACTCCTCCTTCCACGATTACCAGTTGATAGCTCTGGTTCCACAAACTGCACACATCACTGATTTCCTACAGCAAACACGCCCTCAATATCAACCTTCAATTTCAGCTCAACTTCAAAAAAAAGTTTCAGTAGCGGATCACGACTAGCAAAGTGTGATCTCAACCTCACAGTATCCTCTCCTCCACACAGGAAGCTGGGTGTGTTCCTCCAACCTCCGTTCTAATACCAACTTAAATTATAAGTGGAACACAAGACAACAGGCCACAACGGGCAATCACTGGAGGCGAGACTAACGCTCAACACAGCTTAATTAACATAGGAGAATAGTTACAAATATATAGGCTTGAAAGTCGTAACAAACTCGTACAAGAGTGGATCTAGAAGCTACATGTAAACTAAGAATATCCAAATATATAACAAACTACTAATTTAAGTATTTCGACATTATTACTCCAACATTCCCTGCCGATTAGAGTATGCATCGGCTAGCCCTCCAGAGTTGAATGATTTAATGAGTGGTTTTGTAAGAGTGAAGATTAAAAGAATTTATCATAAAAATAAAAGTAAAAGGAAATAACAAAATGATTTCAGAGTTGATAGTTGATAAATGATTTATATAGTTACTTGTGGTGATATAATAAGGTATTGGTAGCAATATATTACATTAGCGAGGAGAGTGAAAGACTTTAATTGCATTTGAGACGAGTTTGTGAATTCAACCCAAATCAATTCCAAATCCAGGTGTTGTGTAGATTTCATTTATCTCTTCTTTTGATAAACAAAGAATGTAACTTGCTTCTTGGGCATACTGATCAATAAGCTGATTCCAATGATCAATTAACCTTTGGCTCTTATGGACACAATGTTTGATTTAAGCCATGATGTGTTATGGATTTCATTTTCATTTTGTGGTTGAAGGAAGTCTATAATTCGGAAAACAATGTTAAAAACTTGGGAAAAATGATAGATGTGTCACTAAGAGAATAAGATGTCATGGAATTCTGGTTACTGCAACCCTTATTCTATTTTCTCCAGATTTGATGTATGGCATATTTAGTTATTTACTAAATATTGCCTAACATATTCGAAAAATCCATCATTTTCCTCTTCTTCCCTAACAAGAGACTCGGTCTCTTCTGTAAACTTAAAAAGATTCTTCAAATGGAAAGATAATCGCTTGAGCTCCTTTATGCATTTATTTGTTGGGCACGAGATCCATGCCTAGCCACAAGACTTAAATAAATCGGAGTACATATAGTGGGAGGAGTTGTGGAATTTCATTAACCATCACTCATCACTCCTTTTCTCGCACTGTCTATGAAGAAGATTTCCATGAGGGAGTATCCATTCATATAAAGTCTAATGTAGCTTCCGTGATGTTTAGATAAATATTTATGACTATGCATATGTTTCTTAAGTTCCAACTCCTTTTCGTTGAGGCGCCACATTTCATTAACTTCTACAATACTTAAATGCAATGTGGTTTGTTAGCTAAGTAGAAGGCTTTTGTCCATCTTGGCATATCATATGCATTTCTCCACCTGATCTAGATGCATTTCCTAAACATGTCCATGCACAACTCCTCGAACCTAGCCCGTGAATAGCCGAATTTATCCTTTATTAATTTACTTTGTGGCTAGTTAAATTGCAACATAATGTTCCATAAAGTGATTTAGTAAAATGAAAAAAAAAACTATTGATTTAAATTCATATAAATTTATTAAAATTTTACCATTCAAAAAACTTAATCATAAATCTTCAAAGAATTCAAATTAATATTATGATTATACATTTAATGTATTCCAATTAATATAATTAGAAGAATAATATTATGATTTTTTTGAGAAAAGTAATATTACGTTTATATAATTAATTTGTATTCAAATTAATATAATTAGAAGAATAATATTATTATGATTATATATTTAATGTTGGTCTTAGATATTATACGTATTTTTGGTAATAGTAATACAGTTTGAAACATAATTTATTTCACAAACTTTGTTCTTAGTAGTTCAAAGATTTAAAAAGCTAGTTTTTTTTATTGATCTAGGTAAAATTTAGCCGTAAAAATTAAATATTAAATTAAATATTAATAAAATATTAACCTTATCTAAAAATTTAATGTGAAACGTAATTTTTTAACCAATTTTTTTAACTTGGAAGTATGAACTTTAAACTTGTCTTGAAACTGCATGGACATGCGAGTAAATACGAAGAACATCGTCATTTCATGTGATACTGAAATATGGTAAACTTCTATGATAAATACGAAGAACATCGTCATTTCATGTGATGCGGGCTCGAATACATGATCCGTCAGGTTTTCCTAATCGGCTAATATTTGAAGTTTAAAAGGGTTCCAGGTTTGCGGGCTCGGGCTTTATCGTGTCCTGAAGAAGCTGGGAGAACTGAGCACCTTCCAGGAGTGCAAGTAGGTGGTCAATAACGTTGGCTCCAACATTCATGGCTCTATTAGGTTTGACGATTTCAAGAGCAGTAAGTGGATATCTGACAAAGGAGGTAATAGCCGATGACCATTTTTATGGCAAGAAGAGAATCTGTTGAACGGTCTTTTAGGTGTTTAATATTAGAGGACATGTGGTGATTTTAGGAATTTTTATTGTATAAATGAATTATATTTATTTATAAATTCTCAAAATTTAAAGCATTCCTCGAGGGATTTATGTCCATAAGAGGTATATACTTAACTAATAAAAAATTATAATTACTGAATTTTAAAAATTATTTTAATTTTTCAATATTAAATTTAATAATAAATTTTGCAGAAACTTTAGAAAATTTTGTAAAATCTTTTGTATGAAAATGTAAATTAATGTAAGTTAATGATGTATGACTAACTAATGGTTAGTATATCCCTACCTTGGCATGGAATAATAAGTGAGAAAATTCATGTACATAAAATAGTGATGGCTTATGATCAACTTTATTTAAAAATCACACTCTTTGAACATAATTGTGATGTGAATTTATTTGAATGATGTTATGATAGTTATTTCTGTTGAATTTGATAATGACATGGATGATTTGTTGGTGCGCATTGTCCATGTTAGCTGGTAGCATCACTCACATTGACACTTGTATGAGTATTCTCATTATGTTTTGCTATCAGTGGATTGAGCATAATATTTCTTTTTCATCCTATATGAATTATTAGCAAAGAATTATGAAACAATGATTTCTTTTTTTTTTTCAGCAGAAAAAAGCATACTAGTGCTATTCATAGGAATCAAATAGTACATTGATAGTTTTGGTTCTTTTCAAAGAAACCGTATGCTCGAAACTGAGACAAAAAAATATCAGCCAGAACAAAATACTAGAATGGATCCATCTATCCCATCTTCTTCCAAACTACTAAAAAGATTCAACAAAAAAGATATCAACACATCTGATATACACCATTAATAAAAAATGTATAAAAAACCCATGTCCTGGATGTTTTCATCCTGCCATTCTTCCCAAATAAGATAACCTTCCTCTCCATCAAGAGCTTGCTTGGACAACTTATCAGCATGTGAGTTGTGTGTTGTGCTCCCGGTATATGTGCTCAAAAGAGATAACCTGATGATATGAAATTTCCTTTTTGATGAGCATACACCAATGTATAAAAAAATGTTTTCTAGTTGCATAAAAGGTTAGAGTTGTGAAAATCCGAGAAAAGGAGCATTAGGGCTGGTGCAAGCTAATGGGGGTCTCTTTTGATGCATTGGATGCAATAGAAAACTGAAAAAACATGAATCTCTCAACTTATATGGCTATTTTGAGATACTTACACAATGAATGTTGCTTCGAGTAAATAATATTAGATGTAGGAAATTGAATCATGTTTCCAAATATATAAATTTTATCTATTGAAAATGTTCATAACTATCTCAAGTTTGATATTTTCTAATAGGTACTTTTTTTTTTTGGTAAATGATAAGGTATATGTGTTTGTGGGTGCAACATTTGAGTGCCTAAATGATGAAATCAACCTACAAAAATTAGTAGACATATAGAGAACAAATAGTACTAGTGCAACACTATTTTTCCAAAATAAATTTAATAATTTATATATATTTTTAATTATATAAGTGATCATACCTCGAAAACAACACGCCAAGTGTGGGTACAACTTTTGAAGGTCTTAAAGCAATGATCATAACACAATTTTTTTATAGCATGTAGAGGTTGGTGTCTAGTAGTGCAGCATACAATTTTTTTTTTAAATGCTTGAGAAAAGAAAAGGTTATGGAAGAAAGTTCACTAACACTATGTTTATTGACTTAAAGACTAATGACTCAAGAAAAAAAGAAATTTTTTTTTTTTTTTTTTAAATTGCATATTTGGAATCTGTAGAAAAAATGCTATCTAGGTCTACATTTCATAAAAAAATGAGTGTGTGTAGCATAATTAACCAGGGGTAAAACACAATCATATTGAGAAAAATGGTGAGATGTCTAATTAGCTATGGTTTACCATATTCCAAACCACAGGTTTGGTTAACCTGAAGCTAACCCTCTCTTAGTGGCAAGAAACTTCAGCACGTTTCTTTTAAATTCAAATATCTTCTTCCTACCAAAAAAAACTGAGTGGCAAAGGAAACACACACGTGATATGTAGTTATAAAACACGTATGCGTTATGTAGTCATACAGTTATATAACTATATAACTATATAGTTATATAACTTTATAAATATAGTTATATATCTATATAACTATAATTATAACTATTTGATCAATACAAATATATTCTATATGACACTAATGATTAGTAAAGGTTAGGGGGGGGGTATAGAGAAAGAGAATAGTAGGGGGCTGAGAGAAGAGACCAAGTGATAGAGATCAAGGGGTTTAAGGGTTTGGAGATGAGTAGGGTAGTTAGAGAGAAGGGGGGTGGTGGCATGGGGAGGGGAATTATGAGAGACAAAGATAAAAGGGGCTTTATGGATAGGGGTAGTAGGAGAGATATAGAGAGGAGGGGGTTTAAGGGTGGGGGAGTATGGATATATAGAGAGAGCAGGGGTTGTTAGGGGGTTGTAGGTAGAGAAATGGGGTGGGGTGTTAGGGGGGTGTTAGGGGGTTGAGAGTAGGTGGAGGAGGGGAAAAAGTGAGAGGGAGTTATAAGGGTTAGTGAGAGGAGGGGAGAGGAGGGGAGAGAGAGAGAGAGAGAGAGAGGAAGGGGGTTAGTTGTATGGGGAGGCGTAGGGATGTGTACATGAGTGTATGACAGAGAGAGACATAGAGAGTGTGTGTATGAGCCATAGAACCATGGAGGTGGTGGGGTGTTAGGTGGTTGGGGGAGAGAGCGAGAGGGGTGGGGGTGTTAGGGGAGAGATAAAGAGGGAGGGGGTTAGAGGTAGGGAGAGAGGGGGGGTGTTCGGGGGTTAGAGGTAGGGGGAGTAGGAGAGAGATATAGAGAGAGGGGGGTGTTAGGGGTAAAGAGAGGGGGGGTTGTTAGGGAGTGAGAGGTAGAGAGAGAGGGGGGCTTAGGGGTAGGGGCTAGAGGAAGAGAGGTGTTAGGAGTTGGGGGAGTAGGAAAAATATAGAGAGAGGGGGAAGAGGGTTAGGAGTAGGGGGCGGAGGAGAGAGATAGAGAGAGGGGGAAGGGGCTTAGGGGTAGGGGTAGGGGGAGTATGACACAAATGGAGAGAGGGGGGGGGATATTCGAGCCACGAATAACAATTGTGCCATGAATAGTTGTGCCACAAATAACAACAATTCCAACCATGATCCTTTTCACTCCAAAAAGGTTTAAGAAACCCTACGAAAGGCTTATAATTTCATTTTCACCAGTTTTGTTTGAGATGCTTGAAAATGGCATGAACCTTAAAGTATTTTTTCCTTTGATTCGTACTATGAACCTTAAAATGATTTTTCCTTGGATTCGGACTCTAGAACAAACAAAAAATTGAAGACGCTCCAATATTGTTAGAAATGCATGGTAAATTTAATGGATAAAATACATTACATATATATGAAATATAAATTCTTTTTGAGTTTAACTTAATGCAGTAATCAAGAGATCAATGTATTTAGTTGTTTTTTCATTTAAAAAATGTATGATATGTCTTTAATGTTGATATCATTCATATATAAATATTTATGGAGAAAATCATTAATTAAAAAATAGTATAGTATATTATTATATTTATTAGATAAAATAAATACAATTTCAATAAATATATAAAATCAATGTTTAAGGGTTATGTGTAGGAGGATTATTTAAGCTTATTTTGATTGTACAAAAAAATAGGTTTTTATATCATTCTTCATTGTTATTTGTTATTTCACATTGTTATTTGTTATAAAGTAGCAAATAATATTCCACTCACATGTCATAGGAGTAAAGAACATAAAGGCTTGGGATAAGTTGTCTTTTAATGAAGTGATTGGTGATTAGATTGACTTTATTTATATATAAAACTAAAATATAAGAGATTTCATTTCTTTATTACTTAATTTTAAAAACATTTCAAAAAAATATTTTAAATTTAAAAAGTTATATAAAAAACAAATATGATAAAATAGTTAAATCGATTTAACTTTTAACATTATTATTATTTAATTAAAAATTTTAATATAAATAATAATTAAATTTTAAATAATATAAAAAATTATATATCATTATAATATTAAATTATGATTAAAAATATCTAATAAAATAATACGCAAACACTTAAACATATAATTTGATAACCCATAAAAAATTTAGCCAAATTAATAAAGTAATGCAAACATTGTTAAAGTTTCCTTAAGCATAGACTATTACGCAACTTCACTTGAGTTGTGAAGTGAATGATACATATCATCGAATAGAGGGAATTTATGATCACACCCATAGATATTTAGAATGGAGGATACATAGGTTTTCTCGTTTAAAAAAATGCATATCATAGTTTATGCGTTTTCATATATATTTCGGGATGCTATTTTAACTCGCAGTGTTTCCGATCGCTGATCAGATATGAAAGCACATTAAACATAATAATGTAGGTTTCAAGATCATGATTTTAATCATATGTTTTTTTTTTGAATTTTTGATTAAATATTTTTCATACTAGTAATAGTTTCTAAGTTTCAAAACAACTTATTAGTAATGGTGATTGGACATTTCCATCTAGTATCTCTTGTTATACTTTGTATAATTGAAATAATATATTAATTTTTTATAGTAATTTGACCATTTAATTAGAGTACTCAAAACAAATTATATTTACAGTTTTAATATCCTTTACTTATTTTAAGAATATTTTAACGGGTTAGATATTAATTTTTTAAGTTTTAAAATATTTTTATTTTAAATATTTTTTTCATTAATAAATTACGTTATTTAAAATTTTAACTTAAATTTATTTATTATTTAATATTTTTTAAGAATTAAATTAAATAATTAAAAAAAACGATTAATGAGCTATTTTGATTTCTATTAAAATTTAAGAATAGTTCATTTTTACATAAGTTTTGGTTAACAATTTGATTAAAAAAAAATAATTGATATAAAGTTGAGTTACACTTTAATTTTTAAGATCTCTTTTTAATAATATTCAATATGTTTAATTTTGTGATTTGCTATATTTTTAACAAGTAGTTTAAATATTCTATGTTTTGAACCATTTTCGGTTATATTTTACGATTTGTTTTTGTTCATAATACTGTTGCAAATGTTGAAAATTTCTTAGAATTATTAATATTACTTTTGGAAATTGTATAATGTTAGACACCGGAGTTTTTGAGGATGTTGAATCTATTTATACATTCAAAAACACAATTTGAACACTTTAAATTTTAAAATTCACCAAAAACAATTCGTATTCCGACAAAAAAACTACGAAAAAAACATAGAATAAATAGACTCCTATTTTTAAAGTCTATACGTTGTCACTTGTGAAAACATAAAACATGTTCTTGTATCATAGTTCCAATCTTTTATATTGATATTAAATGTAAGTAGGTTTTTTTAAGTCATAAGATTAGTTAGTTAAAATAATTTAGGTTCTCTTTTACATCAATCTTAGATTTATCTCTTTAAATTTTATTTTAGATAATTTATTTATAATTTTTCTTATTAGTTATATCTAATATGTTTATTAAGAATAAATCTAATATTTATTTTAGTAATTTTACATTTTAGATCATAATTTTCTAAAGAGAAAGATATTGAATATTTTTTTTTAATGTAAATTCTTAATATGTTATTTTAGTTAAATATTTTTTATAAATCCTTAAGAAAATAGGAAGCTTGTTTCTTATTCAAGAGAATGCGTCTTGGATAGTGGACATGATTACACAATGTCAAAAACAAACACAACAATCAATCACATAAAAACATAATCATTTATCTAGTAAAATCCCTAGAAGGAGAAACATCCATGAGACAATGGAAACAATATATTAGTGCTCAAGGAAAAAGATTACACCATAAGGAGAGGGCTTGATGTCCTTGGTTCAATATCTCCCTCTTAAGCTTACATATTTAAACTATTATTTACACAATTATACAAAATTGCTTGCATTAATGGCAAGGACAACCATATTTTTATTATGGGTCAGTTGGTTTCAAAAACACACAGGATGAAAAGCTACCTTATCATATTCCAAGTGAATTCGTTGTCATCATTTCTAACAACTTGATTATCCTCATTATGCATAGTGATTTTCTTAAGAACCGTGTCTCTATTTACCATTTTCATGATGGAATCGAGATAGAGATTAAATTCATTATCCACATTTATCTCAATATTATTAAATTTATTTAAAAATAAATAAATGATATGACATAATCAATATTGTTGCCACCCTTCCCATGAATACAAGTCATAAAATCAGAGAGGTCAATGATCAACCAATTACAAATGATCTCGGCATGGAAATGGTCATTTTAAAAAGCTCTGTAACAACCTCAAATACCGAAAATGCAGAAAAAATAAAAACTTTAATTCTCTTGTTAAGCAAATGTAAAATAATAATTAGCCTAACCCTTTTGATACCAAAAGAGAAGATGATTTCAAATCTTAATGCTTTTATTTTGAGATCTCAATAAATGCATAAAGTTTTCATAGAAAATACTTAAGTCAATAAATGCATAAATTTCTCATAGAAAATACTTAAGCTTGAAATATCTTTTTTTTATGATCAAAGAAAAACTATTTAAAGTATAGAAAAGAAAATAAGTGTTTGCATTATGATCTTATATATATGAAACCCAATTTTCCATATAAAACAAATACATTTAATAATCTTCTACTAATTTTACATCCCCATATACATATTTCTAAAATCTTTATCTATCTTGTAATACGCTCTTTTTTTTTTAATTTTTTAATTTTTAATATATATATAACAACCAAAAAACATTTTCCATGTTATTAATAACAACTTGTTCAATTTAACACCTATACTAAACAACATTATATTTATATAGGATGATACTTATATACAAGTGTTCTCTCTATTTATTATCTGTTCTTTTATATAATTTTTATGTACACATACATACATACATACTTACACACACACACACACACACATATATATATACGTCCAGCACATCGATTCATATATTCATTAATAGAATTTCAAAAGAAAAACACGTTGACCTTGAATATCTAAAAATATGTTAAAAACCAAGGTTGAGAGTAAAGACCTTTAACCTGAGACTAACTTTGTACAAGAATTTGGTTTTTGATCCTTAATATATTAACACCATAACAAAATTAACTAGGGGGATCAATTATCAACTTATTAACTTTGATATCTTGAACAAAGGTCTTGACAAACCAAGGGTTTATTTTCCAACAATGGAACAAAGGAATCAGACCATGCAATTTGTATACTATACAAATAAATATATACATGGTAATAAACCCCAATACCATCGTAGGGATGATATCCCTATTATCAAGGAAAATAGACAGAGATCCCAGTCGCACCAATTAAATAGGAACGGAAGTATTGGTTACTAAACACATCTCGGTTTAAGCAATCAATCAAGTGTGGAGTTCAACAGATTATCATTAATCATTTCCATTGGGATTTAATTAAAAATCAGAATTGTTAAGATAGACAGAGTGTTAATCCTTCCGTTGAAATTTATAATGCCTTATTACTGTTCAAACTAGCAGGTTAGGTTTGCAAGTGAAAGGAAATCACATAAGGAATTTGGACTGCTATCACCTTTGTCCAATCTCCTAACTTCTTCGGGATCCAATGTTGTCCCAAAGGGAGAAAATTTTAATGTACCTTCCAAGTAGATGTCAAATTCCTTCCAATCACCTTAAGGCATAGATTAGTGCATTTAATGGAGTCAAACATAGAGTAATAGAGAGAGTTAGGATGGTTCTTGTATAGTAGTTTTGATAGTTTTGTAGGTCTATTTAGGGTTAAAAAATATAGGTCGAGGATTTCATGCTCGAAATTTTAGGGCCACGAGAATTTAAGGCCAAAATTTTGGGGTTGTGAGAATTTAGGACTGAGATTGTATGGGCGTGAAAATTTAGGGCAGAAATTTTGGGGTCGCTAGAATTTAGGGCCGAGATTTTAGGGTCACAAGAATTTAGGGCCGAAATTTTGGGGTCACGAGAATTTAAGACCATGAGAATTTAGGGACGATATTTTAGGGCCACGAGAATTTAAGGCCGAAATTTTAGGGAGGTAAAAAAATGAAGAATTGTTTTTTTTTTAAATTTTTAGGGTTTTTGCTATAAAATTGCAAACCTAATTCTAACCGTAATTCTACCATGAAAATGCAAAATTACACATGAAACTGCAAGTTTAACCTAGCAATAATATTTAAAAAAAATCAAACTAGGGTTTGAAGTAGAGAAAATAAACAAACTCAGGGTTTTAGTGGATGTTACCCCAAACCCTAGCCTTAGAGGAAGGTGACAAGCCTTCCTCCTAGAGGTAATTCTCCTTGATACTAGGTTAGAGATTCTTGAAACAACATCTAGGGTTAGTTTCAAGAGTCTAAACTAGGTCAAAGTTGGAGCTCCAAGGACAAACTTTGTAAAAAAATCCTCTTGGGAGTGTTTTTAGTATGCAATGAGGATAGAATAACAGGAAAAATCCTTATTCAAAGAGATTGTAGTCCTATGGATACCATTCAATCATTCAATATGCAAAATTGATCTACCATTCATCAAGAAAACCTTAAAAATGTTAAAGAATTACTTGAGCATGAGTTATTCCAACCATTCTAGCATCCACAAAGAATTAGCAAGACAAATAAAGCATCCAAATTCATCCAAGAGTGAGAAGAATCATCCCTCCAAGAGGTGCACATCACTTCATAAGGCCCTTCTAGGGTAAAAGAGTAGCATAATGAATTGTATCCCATAAGTTGTGTGCAAAAATGAAGTGAGGAGATTGTATTTATATGATCTCACACTCACTTTTTACAAAATAACCAAGCCTACATGCTTTAAAATGTCAATTTAAAATTAAAACATGTCAACTTAAAATAATAACATAAAATAATATAAAATAATCAAATATGTGGGTAACTTGGGGCATTTTCCCCAAAGTTTACCCAAAAATTACTAAAATAGCTAAAAATGAGCAAATCACTCCAAACCGAAGGCTAGATTAGCGAGGGGGGGAGCATCATGCCCCATCTAACCCCAACAATGGTGAAAATATCTCAACGCCTCCCCCATATCAAGCAATGTATGACTAGTACAAGGATGGCGTTATCATGACTAGGAGCCCAAGGAGAGAGGGCATTGCAGTGCAGAGGGACCAAGAGGGTGTGGACGGTGACCTAGAAGAGAGACATAAGCCTCAGTGCTAAGAGAAATGCCACCGAAATGATAAAACATGTGGGGGGTCATGTGACCCAGTGACCCATCCCTAGGAGCTCCGAACACCAACCTCAAGGATTCAAGCCCTTTCATGAGGTATTCAGAAATGCCACTAAGCCATAGTACTCCCAGGAGAGGAACCAAAAGGGCCTGTCCATAATCTCCCCTCAAAAAATGCTAGAATACACCCTTTTTGGTAAAACAAAATGACCCTCTCTCACTGGGGCACAACTGAAGGTGCGTTGGTACTGGTACCACATAACACTAGATCGAACTGTGGGACAAGTGCTGCTCTCGAGGGTGCTCGAGGATCCATGAATCATCTGAGTACCTGTAGACCTACACAAACATCAAATAGCGAGGGACATCAAAATATCATAAGGCATACACTTCCGTACTTACTTACTCATCATAAAAATACGAAAATAAATTGAATAACAATCGAGTAACCTATATAGACACGAAGAATGTCAAATGCAATACATGGGTAATAGTATATGCCTAACTCAAATGAACCTAAACCTACATATGATAAACATAAGAATCAGGAAGGGTTAAGTGAAATCATACCACCAATGTAACCATTTAAGTAAACAATTCATACATGATCCCTTACCTTTGTGTTTAGAATGAATCCATTATAAGATCTCATCAATTACAAATAAAATACGTTCTGAGGTCTCCATTAGGATAGGAGATGAAGGATGGGTGACTATGGGGACCTGGAAGCTTTGATACCATTTCCATGGAGAAGGATTGATTCGACAGGTTTCATTTATCCATGCTTCTACTGGACTTATGTATGGTCCATCTCCATAATTCATTTTCTTTGAGAAAAAAATTTGCATGAAACAAGTCGATTGATTTTGAACTTGGGAGGCCATTAGTAGGGCTTGACCTTGCGAATATCCATATGTCAGCTGCAACCTATCCTTGCAACTGCTTAAACAATTATTTGGAGAGACAAACATATTGTTCATCTTTATAGTAACCATCTTAGTACCCCCAATAATCTATAAAAAATTGAAATTGTCAACCACATAATCTATTACTTCACATTTCAAGCAAAAATATAAACAATAGAAATCATGACAATGTGAGAAGAATGTCATACCTGTATTGGTTTTACTAAAATCCATCATTGAAAACTTACTGATACTGGACAAAAAGGGTTGAACACTTCTTGTAGAATGTTGTTGGTTAGGGCACACCATGGATTGGGAGACAATGGAAAAAATCTGAATATAGCCATCGAAAACATGCACCACATCTTGCACTACTGTATCATCGAGCAAAGCAAAAGGATTGATCTGTTCTCCATTGATGGCAGAGTAAACTTCTTCACCCACACATGTGCTCAGGAGAGGGTCTACCATGATGCTGCAAGGTCTTGAAGAATCGTACATAGGTGGACTAAGGAACTTCCAATAATCGTCATCTTCCATAAACCTGTAATTTTCTTCCAAGAGATCCAAAATATCATAAGAAACCATAACCCGAGGACATGGAGAATTCGCAATTTCTGAATATTCTTCAGTTTCCTCAATTAAGGATTCTTGCTCTTCATCTTCAAGAATCGCTTCATCTCCGGTCATAAGGTCCATTACGTCATTTACCCAGTCTTGAACAACAGTTTCTTCAAGTAAACCTTCCGATAATTGATCTTCGTCAAGGACTGTTGTCATGTCCCAAATTTGGGATTGGGTCACAATGGCCTAATCACATTGGCCGTATTCATTAGAGTTTGTCAAATTGATGCTAAAGGTCAAATAATTGCTAAGGAGGAAAATTACTAGTTTCCTAGGTTTGGGGTGGAAGCTTTGGGATTTGGAATAATGGGGATAATAAATGATGTTTGAATATTAGAATGGCATAAATATTTAATAAAGGAGCTAAATAAATATATGCAAGTGAAAATCAAAGTGGCATTTGATCATGAAGACACATGGAGGAAGTGGGACCCACATATGGATAGATTTCCCCACTACACTTGGCATCATTCTCTCACCAATTCGAATTCAAGGTGAATGGTAACATACTTGGGGGACTCCAAAAGGTATTATTCATGGCATGACTCATCCAAGGTCGAAATATAGAGGAAGAGTAACTCCCATAGAAGAGGAAGAGGCAATTTGGAGCTAGTGAGACACTTGGGCTAGATTCCCTAGCTCTATGACAAGAATGATGAAGATGCTATGACACATATGACACAAATCAGACCTGAAGGCTGAAATATGACATTATGACATGTCATGGATAAAAATAGACTTGAAGAGGGTGCTCAAGGGTGTAAGGGCAGTTAAGATGCTTCCACATGTGATTTGGTGGAAGTGGGAGACTAGGAATTGTTGTACAAGTGGCGTTCTTTGGAATCTCTTCCCAACTTGAGTTGGAATGAGTCTCTTGAAAGGAATTCGATCCATGGAGGAAATTAGAAATTTATAAATGTCAATAAAAAATAATGAAACCAGCTTTTGATCATTTGAGAAATTTTCAATTGCATTTGTGAAGAGGGAGAGCTACTGGATGACTAGTTTCTTGCCTTAGCCAATTTCGAGGGTGAAAGATTCCATCCAAGTTGGTAATTGGAAATACCATTCAGAACATTCATTTGGAGATTTAATGGAGTATTTATTTGTAGGTGTAAGGTACAGTGCAGCTCATGGTTTCTTCTATTGCATCCCACTCTTTCAACCATTTCCAGTTTTGATGGCATATTCTTGATCCTTGAGGGAGGGCGTTTTTGGTGAGCTATTGTACTCTTTGGGGGAGATTATAATGACCCATTTATTTTTTAATATGAATTAAATACTCTTTTCTTTATCTCCAGAAAGTTTCAGGTCGAAATTCCAAGTAGAAATGTATAAATCTCATTTTTAATGAAGGAACAATGCCATTTCCCCACTACCTTGTTGTGAACAAATGTAATGTTGATGATTTCGAATGTATGGATGATTATTTGATGCATTTGTGATTAATGGACTGCCATGGATGTATTTTAAAGGTTTCATGTATTGTACTTGAGAATTTGAAGTATTTTTACTCATTTTAATTGCATTGGGAGAAGAAATAGTGCCATTTCCCCAAGGGTCGAATTGATGATTTTTGCAGCTAAATGGAAGAGGGTTGGAACAGATATAATAACCAATTAATGGTGCACATTAGAATTTATTGACATCCTTAATACATTCCATACCTCTGTTCATAAATTTGAGTGGTTTTGGACGCATCTGGGAAGCCATTTTTAGTACTTACCCTAGGGGGATTTGAACCCCAAATTACTAGTAAAATGGCATACTTGGTCCAGAATATGAAGAGAGTTTGCAAACATCTTTTGGTAGCCATATCTCATCCTTGAAAATCATATTCAAGTCCTAATATAATTCATACACCTTCCTTGAAAATTTGAAGGCATTTGGAGTCAATTTGAGACCTAGAGACCAGTACTAGTCAAAGGGAAATTACTAGTAAAGTTCCCTACATTGGATGGAATTGAAAGAGGATTTGTAGAAGTGTTTTAAAGGTCCAAAAGCATCCCTGAAATACATATTTATGTTCTAACATCATCCATATACCTTCTGAGAAAATTTGGGAGTAATTATAGCAATTTGGGGACCTAGAGCTCAAAACTAGTCAAAGGTCTCACTACGAAAAAAAGTGAAAAATTGTCATTTTTATAAAATTCCTAACAAGGGACATTACAGTAGTATCAGAGCATGTTCCTTGCACCTGTGGATTAGGTACATATATTCAAGAATAATTGGCATCCATGTCTTACTATTATGATGAATCCTATGAGTACAATTCTTATGAGGAATATGCAGATGCTTATGAGCAATATGAAACATAATGTGAATGGTACGAGGAAGAGGTGCAATCATGCAACACTTCTTACAATTTTAGGAGAAATGAAGATTATTCTTATGAATTTAAATCTGATGAATATGAGTGTGTCACACCAACCAAGGATAATTCTATGAGTGAGTTCCAAAGATGGAGAGCAACATATAAAACCTTGCCCCAACAATATCAAAAATATAAAGAATATCTTGCTTTTAGCAAAAATACACAAAATGCCATGTCTTTTGAGTACTATGTTGAACATGTTTTTGAAAATAGGCCCAAAAATGAAGATGTGGAGTTAGTAAAGAAAGGTTTATGCCCTTCTTGTAACGAACCTTGGAGTGAGTATCATACATGTGTGCATGAAATTATGTCCCACTTGAGGAGAGATTTTGGGAATTCTTCAAAAAGAGATTCCAAATATATTGATCCTAAGGAAAACAAGGGGAAAAATGCATCAGCTTGTTTGAAGGAGAAAAATGAAGAGACATCACAAGAGCATGAAAAAGATTCTATTGAAAATATGGAAGATCATTTCCAGACACCTTATAACTTAGACATGAACCAAAGAACATCTACTGATGGATGCTTATACTATGAAGGAGTACCTACTGATGGGTGCTCACACCTCTATGTTGGTGACATAGAGATCACTTTTGAAACTGTTGCTACAAGCCCAAGTTCCATTAAGCATGATAACGAAGACCTTGTAGCGGTTGAAGAAGAACCAAGATAAATTTCCCCATCACCACTTGAGCTTCATGAAGTTGGTCCAAGCAAAAATGAAGAAGATGAGGAGGTTAATTTGCAAGAGCCTCATTTTCTTGAAGGGTCCTTAAAGATGAATGAAAAAAATCCAATAGTCCCTTAACATTCTCCATGACACTCAAGCATTGGTGTCAAATTCTTGTTGGAGATCTACTTCATTGGAGGAAACATCCTTCCTTGAAGACATGGAGAAGATTCAAAGAGGAATGTGCCACATCAAAGGTAATTTCATGTCTTTGATTTTTGATAGAAACCATTTGTTTGAGATTAATGAATTGTTACATGATGCATACTTGAAGAATAATGAGGATATTCTTAATCTCATAATTCAAAATGAGCAACTTCTTGAAAAGTTGCAAGATACTTGTTTTTTCTCCTATGTTTCAGATTGTCAAATGGTAGATTGTTTGGAGGACTCTCATGACATAGTGGATCATGAGAAATGTGGAAATTTGAATGTGCTTAATGTGTTTGAAGATGAACTTGAAGAGATCCAAACACTTGATGTGGTGGAAGAGGAACTTGAATTGTCTATTGATGAAGGTTATGCAATTTTTAAAGAAGAGCATGATTCCTCTACATTGGAACCCATCTATGACAAAGGTTTCACACTTTTGAAGGAGCTGCATGATACTACCCATATGGATCCTTCCCATGATGAAACTTCTACACTTTTTTTTCATTTGGGTGAGTTAGTTCATTATCCTACATCCTACAATTGCATGTTTTGCAGTATTAGTCTCAATGAAGTATGGGTGAAAGGGTTCTTTTTTAGGGTACCACATGAGGAGTATAGAACTCCTAGATTTACCTTTTATGATGACATGGTTGGAGCACATTCTTATTCACATTTGCAGCAACATCCTTTGTTACTTTGTGATGATGCACATCTACACGGATGCACCTATGATATGCATTTGAGTCACTTGAAGACTCATGGTTTTTCTTGCTCAACACTTGATTCATTTGATGTTGGAGGAACTTCATCCAACACTTAAGTGAATAGATTTATGATTGGAGAACATTTTTTTTGCAAGCCACATACTTTGTTATATCTTTATGATTCTCACATTCAGGGATGTATGGGTGAGAATTCTTTGAATCATTTGAAGTCTCCTTGTTTTTTCTGCTCATTATTTGGTTCAGATTTTAGTGGAGATTCTTCATTCACTTCTTGGATGAAAGAATACATGGCTGGATATTTTGATGCATATCACATCCTTTTGAAGCAGCATTATAGGACATGGAATCCTCACCTATGTCATTGGAGTAGATTTGATTGGTCACTTGAAGCTTGTATGCACTTGGAAAATGGTGGTCTACTTGCTTGGAGGTATAATCACTTTCATGACTCTTTGATGAAGCATATCCTTGATGTACATTTTCATTATGTTGTTATGTACTTTGATGATATATATTTGGTACTCATGATGTTTGGAAGGATACATACAAGAAAATGGGATCCATAAATCCTCTTATCTAATGGTGTGGGTTGGAGAGCACTCTTAATTGTTGGGGTTCAATACAAGCAATGGGGCCCTGGAATAATTTTTATCTCATTGGTTTCAAATTTTTTGGGGAAACAAGCAGTATGGGAGATGGATTTCCCACTTAATAAAGTGATTTTATCAGAGTAGTGCAGCAGCAAGCATGGTGGTTCCTCTCTAAAAGCTTCATGGAAACTCAAAGACTCAAGGTTGGGAAATTCAATAGCAACTTTAAAGAATTATACAGAAAGCAGGTTCTTCAACACCCATGTTTAAAATTGATTGAGGACAAGCAATATTGGGAAGGGAGGATTTTTCATGTCCCAAATTTGGCATTGGGTCACAATGTCCTAATCACATTGGACCTATTCGTTAGAGTTTTTCAAATTGATGCTAAAGGTTAAATAATTGCCAAGGAGGAAAATTACTAGTCTCCTAAGTTTGGGGTGGAAGCTTTGGGATTTGGAATAATGGGGATAATAAATGATGTTTGAACATTAGAATGGAATAAATATTTAATAAAGGAGGTAAATAAATATATCCAAGTGAAAACTAAAGTGGCATTTGATCATGAAGACACGTGGAGGAAGTGGGACCCACATATGGATAGATTTCCCCACTACACTTGGCATCATTCTCTCACCAATTCGAATTCAAGGTGAATGGTAACATACTTGGGGGAGTCCAAAAGGTATTATTCATGGCATGACTCATCCAAGGTCGAAATATACAGGAAGAGTAACTCCCATGGAAGAGGAAGAGGCAATTTAGAGCTAGTGAGACACTTGGGCTAGATTCCCTAGTTCTATGACAACAATGATGAAGATGCTATGACACCTATGACACAAATCAGACCTGAAGGATGACATATGCATATATGACATGTCAGGGCTAAAAATAGACTCCAAAAGGGTGCTCAAGAGTGTTAGGGAAGCTAATATGCTTCCACATGTGATTTGGTGGAAGTGGGAGACTAGGAATTGTTGTACAAGTGGCGTTCTTTGGAATCTCTTCCCAACTTCAGTTGGCATGAGTCTCTTGGAAGTAATTCAACCCATGGAAGACATTAGAAATTTATATGTGTCAATAACAAAGAATGAAACCAGCTTTTGATGATTTGAGAAATTTTCAATTGCATTTGTGAAGAGGGAGAGCTAGTAGATGACTAGTTTCTTGCCTTAGCCAATTTTGAGGGTGAAAGATTCCCATCCAAGTTGATAATTGGAAAGGCCATTCAGACCATTAATTTGGAGCTTTATTGGAGTCTTTCTTTGCAGGTTTAATATACAAGGAAGCTCATGGTTTCTTCTATTGCAACTCACTCCTTCAACCATTTCCATTTTTGATGGCATATTCTTGATCCTTGAGGGAGGGCATTTTTGGTGAGCTATTGGAATATTTGGGGGAGATTCTAATGCCCCATTTATTTTTTAATATGAATTAAATACTCCGTTATTCATTTCCATATATTTTAAGGTTGAAATTCCAAGTAGAAATGTATAAATCTCATTTTTAATGAAGGAACAATGCCATTTCCTCACTACCTTGTTGTGAAGCAATGTAATGATGATGATTTCAAATGGATGGATTATTATATGATGAATTTGTGATTAATGGGCTTCTATGGATGTATTTTACAAGTTTCATGTGTTGTACTTGAGCATTTGAAGTATTTTTACTCATTTTAATTGCATTGGGAGAAGAAATAGTGCCATTTCACCAAGGGTCGAATTGATGATTTTTGCACCTAAATGGAAGAGGGTTGGAACAAATATACTAATAAATTAATGGTGCAAATTAGACATTAATAAAATTGTTAATACATTCCCTACCTCTTTTCATAAATTTGAGTGGTTTTGGAGGCATTTGGGAAGCCATTTTTAGTACTTACCCTAGGGGGATTTGAACCCCAAATTACTAGTAAAATTGCATACTTGGTCCATAATATTAAGAGAGTTTGCAGAGGTCTTTTGGTAGCCATATCTCATCCTTGAACATCATATTCATATCCTAATATCATTCGTACACCTTCCTTGAAGATTTGAATGCATTTGGAGTCAATTTGAGACCTAGAGACCAATACTAGTTAAAGAGAAATTACTAGTAAAGTTCCCTACATTGGCCAGAATTGAAAGAGGATTTGCAGAAGTGTTTTAAATGTCCAAAAGCATCCCTGAAATACATATTTATGTTCTAAAATCATCCATATAATTTCTCAGAATATTTGGGAGCAATTGGAGCAAGTTGGGGACCTAAAGCTCAAAACTAGTCAAAGGTCTAACTACGGAGAAAAGTGAAAAATTGCCATTTTTATAAAATTACTAACAAGGGACATTACAACTACTTCATGCTCCTCTGAGACCTGTTCTTCAATATCTGTATGATCGTCCTTTATAATCTTCATTATTTATTCCTTATCATTGGGACCCCATTGATCGTTGAATGCCTCAACCAGTTGGAGGAAGGAAGATATCCCCTTAGGAGGGAGTCCTTCATACCAAGAATCCATATCCTGATAACCTCCTAGGTCGAAGGACATTACAAATAGTTGCATAATGGTGTCCTCATCTATGATATCCCATGACATCAAAGCTTCTTTGAACTTCATGGCATGTGCTGTAATGGTATCTTTTCCCTTGTGGAACATTGGGATAGACTTCATACATCGATGTTTATCAAACTAGTTTGAGCTATTTGACTCAAACACAACCCAAACATGACCCATTGACCCTTCATGCCCTATTTGACCAATTTGACTTAGCTATTTGACTATCCAAGGGGTTTATAAATTCAATTTCTGGTCCATTTGGAGACCACAGTTTCTCCTTGGTAGTTATGAGAAGGGTTTTCCACTAGCATCTAGGATTTTTTTAAAATCATTAAGACAATAATATAGGGCACAATTTTCAGCATTAGGGGCACACATTTTTAGCTAGATTTCAGTTTTGGTCGTTACTTGGTAAGTGATTTTAGGGTTTAGAGTGTATTTCAACTTTTGAGTTTCCTTGTCATTTTTTCTTGATTTGTTTATTCATAGTTGAGGCCTTATTTATGACACTGTTTTTTCACAGTGAAGGGACATGCTTCCAAAAATCGATTTCAGACTAAAACAATCTTCTTTTAGATATGCAACTACTTTCACTGCCATTCAATGCCAAAACAATCATATACATGCCTGAGAAAGTGATTTTTGGGATGCAACGATCACTTTTGGAACATCAAACATTCATTTTTGGGCCTCTAACAACTATTTTCATGCTTGTAGAAGTGTTGCAATTGTCAATTTCAACCTATAGCATCCATTTCTACCCTTCGCAAAGTAGTAACAATCATTTTCAGACCTATTATTCATCATTTGTTTACAAATAAAATTCCGAGGGCATGGATTTTCACTTGGAACTACTGGACACCAGTTAAAAGAGACAATCAAATGGAATTTGTGTGGTAAATATTGCAAAGGAAAATATCTATAGGCTCAAATATCATTTGGGACATGTCCCCAAAGGTCAAATAACGTCCTTTATTGCAGATTCAATAAAATCCTTTGGCGCTACTTGGACAATGCCATCTCTTATTTGTTGCAGAGTCAACGAGGGAGCAAGACAAACTTGTTCAAATGTGCTCTGTGAATTCTTCAAAGTCTCATGCCCTTGTTGCAAATCAAGGCACTAAGGATTCAAAGGCATCTACCAACAACATGCAGAAACAAAATAATAGAGACAAGAAGGACAAGGAGTAGAATTCTAAAATATGCTCATGAGACCTCTCAAACAAAAGCTAAAAATCCCAAGTCTAAGAAGGTCAAGTTTACCTATTGAAATAATCTCAAGCATGATGAACAAAGGTGCATGAAGAAGTAGCTTGATCATATTATTGATATTCGTGATAGCTTAACATCAAGGTGCATGACACTATCAAGAATAATTCATCAGCTAAGCAATCTTCTAAGGAACAGGAAAACAAAGGGAGAAAAGACCAACCACATGCACTTGTAGTAGTGGCATCTCAACCATCTTCTTGAGTATTTGACTTGGTTCTTCACACCAAATTGCTTCATCATAAGATTACTTTACATCTTTGGAGCCTTATACTAAACCAAGTCAGAGCCCTGTAATGCCTGTAGGAGGAAGTGGTATTTGTCATTCAGTTGTTGTAATTCTTCTTTAATTGCTTGTAGTCATGTGTTACTGCCTTCTTCCACTATGTCCATATGGAGTTATATAAGTTCCTTGGTGTGCCAATACAAATCCAACATGAGGGAGTGCATGGTGTTCCTACTCCTAGAGAATGTTGTATCATGGACAATGCTAGTAAGCTCCTCATCTATTTTGGAGCTTTTACTAGCCCCTCTCTTTTAAGTCTTCTCTTACCTTTTCATTCGGCTTGTGAAACCTTTAGATTGAGGTTTCTTTGTGCTTTGCATTAAATCCTACGAAAATTTTCTCAGCCTCAGTCTACTTCTTGGCTAGTCTAGGTGGACAACTAATTGGCTTCTTTTGTGGTCTGAAGGTTGGTGGTCGACCTATTCTAGCTTATAAATCCTTTCTTGTATCCTCTGCATTGCCTGCTACATCTTCCTTGAAGTATTCTTTATCTTACATTGCGTGACAAAAAAAATTAAAAAATACAAAAAATATATATAAAATATATATACATAAGCTATTTCAGCCATATTAGACCAAGTGCAGTGCCTGACTATCCTTGAAGGTTACTCAACCCATGTTTGAGTACATAAAGAACGTTTCTTGTCATTTTTTGTATTGTATTAAATTTGTTAATTTTGATGATGTTGAGTTCAATTTTGAGGTTACAGTTATTCAAGTGTTGCTCCATGTTATTGTTTAAGAGTTGGATATGTTTCTGGTCAGTTCCAGTTAGTTCAAGAAGAGAAGGAAAAACAAACCCCAACCATAAAGTTTGGGCTTCACATCCCGAATTCTACATGTTTTCAAAATTAGTTCTGTTTAATCAGGTTCCAGCCTTTATATCAACATATATACTTTTAGAATTTTTGTTAGCATCAGATTTTAACAATCATGTCTAGATTCTGAGCCCAGATTTGAGAAAATTTCAAGTTCTAGGTGGATAAGTTTTTCCATCTATAGCGGCACTTTTTTATTGGAACACAACAGAGAGGTTAACGAAGGATCATAAAAATGAAAACTTAATAGTATGTAAAAACTTACTTGCTCGATAAGGAAGTGGATTGAAACATGTAATGCTTGCCAAAAGACAAAACATGTAGTGAAAAAAGATAGTATGCCTCTTCACCCAACATTTCCTCAAGAATTGTTTGGGAGTTTGTAACATACCCAATACTTGAGACATTTTATGTTTGAGAAAAAACATTACCTTAACTTTTATTGTAAAGTTTTATATTTGTCAAAGTGTCAAGGATGACCGTAAATGAATAATATTATTATTTAATAAATAAAAATAGGAAACACTCACCCAAAGAGAGTGTTGAAAGAGTGTTTACTGACCCACTAGGAGGAATGGAATCTAGGGTAGAAGGAAATGAACAAGTGACAGCATCTGAAATCAGTAACTAGATGTTGTTATGGGACAACTCCCTTATTTTGTGGTCAAGTTCCCTGGAATGTGGAACTGGAGCTTATGGCTCATTTCTTGAAAATTGACCACCAAAAGACCTAGGCATCTTTTATAAGCCATCGAATTTGAGCTGAGGCTCATACTTTTTCTGACGAGAAAATTTACCTTGTAGTTTTGCTACGAATTGCACACAAGAGATTCAATGAGGGGAAGCCATGTTTTGAGTTGCAGAGTAAGACTGTCTTATTTCTGCTGAGTGTAGAGTGTTCCTGGTAAGTGCAGAGGTTTTGGATATGTATGCAAGTCTCCATTGATTACTGAAGTACATATGTGAGGTGTGTATGCAAGTCTCCATTGATTGTTGAAGTACAACCTGAGTGCCTTGCTTCTACATAGAGACTTCTTCCTAGTGGTTCAGTAAACAGGCTTGGGGGTCCAAGGGAGCAAGTGATTTGGCTGCTTCTTCTAGGGAAGGTTGGGTTGAACATGCCTCTTTGGGTGTTTTTTCACCCTATCAAGTTATCAGGTTCTACTTGTTATATTTTATTTCTTTCTGAACTGTTGAACTCTGCTGAAAATTGTTTCTTTATTTGATATCAATAGTCTGTTTTAAAAGTGTGAGTTTTCTGAACAAAATATTATTTTTGTAAGTTAAATGAATGGTCAGAATTCGAATAATGAACGAATGAAGATAAATATCTCCCTGTATTTTTCCTTTCACCCTAAGGTGATGTACTCTAGTACATGAAAAGAGTTAAATAACGTAGATTAGATATGATCTCTAGATACTAATGAAAAGTAAATGTCTTTTATGTTCATGATGTTATCTAAAGGTATTACTGTAGCTACATAATTAGTTCCTTAAGCCTTCTAGGCTTATTTTTCTAAGTAGTAGAACTCATAGAATAAATAGTACAGAACAAGAAAATGATCTATAATGTTTGCGTATGATTAATTTATACCATAGCATCATAAATTGAAAACATAGTTATACTGCATACACGTATATCATTATCTAAATGAAACCCTAGGTTTATATATCTATCTGACTTATAAACAGAATCTCAATAGCACAATCAATACAGATATTTATTTGTTACATAGTCCCCAAACAAATATAATGTTATACAGAACTTAAATGTAAACCTGGTATTATATTCATTACAACATGACTTCTTTTTTTTTGTCAAAATTCACATTATATACTAAACAGAACTAATACAAGACATCTGACGAGATTATATATATTTACATAAGTATTATTATAAACCATCATTGTATATAAATTGCATTGAATGCTTAGTGTTGGAAATTACACAAATCGATGCATAGGTACAAAGCTAATATAAAAACCATAAACACCAACCAAATACATTTATAATGAATAAGTCGATTTTATCACGTATCAAATCACTGTACAATATTACTTTAAAATCATTTAAACATACAGTGGAAAGTTTAATACCCTTAATCAATTATGGGCTATTGCTTTCAAATGTATCTAGGTTTAAAACCCTAAACTTCATCTTCTTACTAAACATAAGATTGTGGGATAATGCATAGCACTTCCAGAACTTAATATAAAATAATTTTTTCAACAAAGTTATAATTTTACCACGAGCAACGCCTTAGACCAGGGGTTTGAGCCATGATAAGAGGCACACCTAGGTCGGCCTAACACTTAAAATATTTTTAAAGAAAACAATAAGTTTCAGGACCGAGACCTGTATAGGTTCATCCGAAGGATCTATCAGAACCCACATCCTTAAACAGTAATAAAACATTTAATAAACCATCAATTGTTCCTACGTTTAAACGATACACAGGGTTTAACGAGAATCGAGGGTTTGAGTCTCCATTTGGAGAACTCACCCTTACGATGAACGTAATGCTTAAAAAAATTTACCAAACATGAACTCACAACAGTGCTAGGCTCAAGGTCGACGACCTCAAAATCAAATGTAATGAACATTGAATCCATATTTTCGAGCTACATTAAAATACAGTGTAAACATTTTATAATTCCAGAAATTAAGGGTAGGGTTCAAGCCCGATAGCATTCATTACTGAGCCAACATTCTATAAAACCTAATGTACTTAAAAGAAAACTGACAGAGTTGAAGAGCAAGCTTCATATTTTTAAAACGTCGAGGATCTAAGAAACGAAGTGAACCATTGTTTTATTTTTCATAAAGAAACTTTACATCGCAGTCCAGCTGCTTAAAGAAACCAAAAATGGTAACCATAGTATATAATATAACGATACATTAACTTGGCAGGTGAAACCCTAACTCAGGAGTGTCGAGGAAAAATCCTTCTACTGCAGCAACACTGCCCTAACATTTCATACCCCTTTTAAAGACTCAGTCTACACTGAAGAACAATGAGACCAACTTTAATACCCTTAAAAACAATGACAAAGGCATCTTGGAATGAGCCTGAGACTTACCGGGACTCACAGGCCATAGGAACTGGTCATTTCTCTCGTTGTGCCATCCCGAAGGCCACAAAATGTCTCCTGCCATTGAAATAAAAATAGGATTAAAGGTTGAATACCTATAATTATCAGAATTAAAACTTAACTGTAAACATTTAAAGAATGGGGCATTGAAGAGATTGATACCTTGCAGGGTTTCGAACTCGTGATGGAAATAACCAGTCAGGCGAACTCACTTCTGTAACATCCCGAAAATACCAATTTTTATTTTATTTTTTATAATAGCAATAATTATCAAAGTCATTTAATGCGGAACATACAAACTAATTTGAATTCTTAACTAAGATAATTAATGACGATGACGTGTCATAAATCTCAAATAAATATAATTGTAATTGATAGATCAGATATAAGCGGATGTTAAACTCCTTAACGAAAGATATTTTTATGATTATGTAGACGAGTACAGTTTACAAAATTGTTTAAGTTCTTGGTTAATATTACATGCTAATAGAGTTTGTACTACTTTGATATTCTTGATGAATGCTGACAGTTTGTTTGTTTGTTAACGAAGGGGTCCTACAAGGTACCCTGGAGCTTACTTAGCTACATTTTAGATAAGGCATTTGAATCTTGTTTCCATGTGCAGACCGCAGGTAAGAAATCCCATAAGACATCATATGTTAAGAGTACTTATGTTTTTCAATTCATCGTCAATGTAAAATGTTAAGTACTTCCTTGCAACACCAGTAACTGAAGGTATGAATACAAGGATTATGCTCCTAGTTTAAGTATTGTCTTACAAAGCTCCTTAATGTTATCATTACATGTCGTCCAACAGTTCTGTTATGATGCCACATTATTGTCATGAGACTACTGTCATTAATATTAAACAACAATACTACTGTCTATGCTATTACGAAACTTGTAGGAAGTAATGTTTACACTTTCGATCTAACATCATACTTAGCGTCTATAGGACTTAGATTACTCTATGTCGTGTATTTATCATTCCAATACACATACAAACTTTAGAGATGAAATAGATATATATCTTATATCTACTATTTGTTTACATATTGCATGACATTTTATTCAATTATTTCGATACCAATTTAAACTTTGGAATTATATAAAATAAACACTACATATTACCATGTAATATGATATGGTTTTTACTATACAAAGATATGAAAAACAAAAGCAATATTGTGCTTTACGATATGAAATCCTAACTATACCTTTAGCACCATAGGATATTATCCTATACAGACCACGAATACGATCAAAACAACCTTATAAAGATTGTGGCTTAAGTGATAGTTTGAACTATGTTGTAAGTCTGAGCTTGTATCCTAAGTGTTAATAACATATGTTATTTTATTTGCCCAAGTATCGACATTGAAGTGATGAATTGACGGGAAGTAACTTTCCAGCTGCAGGTTGACAAAGTTACGGTCATGTATTAAATGTTATGAATGAACTCCATAGTGGAATGTGTGGTTGTCATACCACATAATCCCTCCACATGATCTTTGATTGTTATTGTAATTGAATGTTCTAGCTGGCAAGGTTGCTATGTCACCTCTCCTCCATGCTGTACACAGTAATGTTCATTGGTATGCAGGGTTGGCAGCTGCGTGGTTGTTTGTAATTTAATGATGTATTAATGCGAGGTTGCTCGGCTTTCAACTTAGCACTGTTGGCTCTTTTCTATCCGTCGATCACTCCAAATCTTGATCGTTGGTTTGTGTAACCCTAACTTGTTGTATGTAGTGATAGCAAGTTTCTCTGTCTTCCATTGTGACGTTGAGTCGAGGCCGACAGGCTGCCAAATTTTAGGGTTGAGAGAGGTTCTTTTCCAAGGTTTCGACCATATGACTTATGAGACGTAAAAATATAATAGTTATTGGTTTGTCTTCATACCATAGATCCGTGATGTAGTAATGTGAAGTGTAGTTATTTGTCAGTTGATGAGTGTAGTTTGTAACTCGTCCTTCGGCTCTTTCAAAATGGTGGTAACGTCTTCTGGATTTCCTGCACATATAAAAGTTGCAACCGATCTCTGGTTTCGTCGTTAATGTTTCGAATGAAACTCTACAGGGTAAGTAACTAAATGAATATATGTGATATCATAGATTTTGCATTTTATATGTGTTAACAAGCTTTTGATCACTTGCATTGTGATTTGGCGGGTTCCCTCTTCGTTGGAAGGTTTCTATGCAACGGTTTTGGAAAGGAAAGCTACTACTACTTCCTGGTAAGCTCTGGTGGTTCTTGCAAAGCCTCGTAGGTGCCTTTGATGTGTTTTTTGTGTGCCGGGAGTTGTAAATCTTCGATTGTTTCAGTGATGGCCGAAAGTGAAATTTTAAGCTTGTCTTGTTTTGCTTTATACTGTACATAGGGTAACCTCTGTGTCTTTTAAGTTACCTCTTGGATATTTGATGTTGGGTTATGTTGTCAATAGAGGCTTTGAACTTTCGTATGTTCTACTAGATGTCTTAAGGGTAAAAACCCTGTACAGTTCTTGTTGTTTCACGATTCTATTTTATGTTTTTTTTTGTTGATAAGGGAAAGTCCCGTGTACTGTGAAACCTTGATAGGTTCAAAATGTAATTTTTGATTATAGTTTTAAATGGAAGAACAAGAACCAAGGGTTCTCTTTTTACTTATAAACTATGGTTTGTTTTTCTTTGAGATAAAACGATAATTTTTGAATGGCAGTGGGAACGATGTGTAAACTATATGCTGCATTTTTTCCAAACCACAAGGGTCGTTTTGGCCTAGGTTTTTAAGTTTGTATGACTGTGTAAAAGAAAAGTATGCCTATAATCCATGCTCGTTAATGTTAATCTTGTTTGGAAAAATAGATGAAGTTGTTTTACTGTTAATGTTTTTCGAGAGGGTTATGCCTCCATATTCTAGTTTCGATTTTATAAAGGATACCTTGCCTGAAACCTCTGAATGCTATCGGGCTTGTGCTAGGGTTGTACCTAAGACTTAATCATTGAAAGGATAATTTCGATAATGTGTATGTCTAAATGCTAGGGTTGTGAGCTAATATTTAGACATGAATATGTAATCGTGCCTTCGACTAACTGTTAGATAATTCTTAGATAGTAAAATTACCATATATAAAAGATAGTATGGTTCTGGAAAGTAATGTCTAGGGTTTAATAAGTCATAAATGTTATCATTCTTTGAATAATGTCTATAGTTTGTCTTTGAGATAGAAAATATGATGTGTGAATACAGAATAAGGTTTTGTAGTGTATTGGGTTTTGATACTACTGTAATAAACATTTGATACTTGAAATCAAAGCAGGAAATTTAGTGAAGAAATAAAATATAGGTAGAATGACAACAAAAACTATACAGTATTTAGTTCTTGCAGTTGTTATAATTCCTGAAAATACTATTAACTGGAAATCATAAAATGTTTAATTTGATTGTCTTTACTTGCTATCTTAAATGAATAGAGATAAGAGAAAAATATATGACTATACATAAATTAGACTATCTTTAGATATAGGACAAAAATATAAACATTACATTTACTGTAATTATTTGTCCAATCAATGGCAATCTACCTATCTTTCATAAATCATTTAATTTGCTTATATATACTAGAGTACTATGCAGATAACAACATGGGAAAAATATAGAGATGATTATCTAATCCATAATTCACAGACTTTATTCAGAATCAAACATAGATTAGAATAAAATAAATTATTTTACAAACAGGGTTTGATAATTCTACTAAACAGAAACTTTGAACTATAAACAAAATAGGAACAACAAAACTTGATTAACTGTAGGGAAACAAATAGCCCAAGGAGCCTGTTCCACCCAACCAATTCGTGAAGACAGCCAAGTTACTTGTCTTAGGACCCCCCAGCCTGTTCACTGAACCACTAGGAGGAAGAAACTTAGAAGCTTAGGACCTACACTTGTAATAGTAATAGTTATCTAGTCTTAAGGGCTTAGCAGTCAAAGGGACCTGCACCAACACCTCTGGTTCTCTTGCTTAGAATAATTTGTAGACTTACAGTTGCACTCTCACATAGCCTCCCTATTCGAATCTCTCAGTGATCACCTGATGCACTTGAGGAATATTTCTACAGAAAATATTGTGTAAGAGCTTCCTGCTCAATTCGAATTTGCCTTATGTAGGATGCCTAGGCCTTTTAGTTGTTAACTGGTCATTTAATGAGCTTCCTACTCACTCCCACCACCTGGGGGATAATGCCACATATTTAGGGGTACTTGTCCCATAACCAACAACTAGTGGTGAAGTGCAATTGATCCCATCTGTCCCATGCCTTCTAACAACTTCCGTTCCTCCTAGTGGGTCAGTGAACACTCATTTAATAGTTCCCTTGGGTGTTTGTCTCCTACTTTAATTTATTAAATAATAATAATCGGTAATTACATTCATCCTTGACCAAACTTGGTCATAATTACAAAACTTTGTAATTAAAATTTAACATAAAGTATTTTTCCAATAAAATAATATTTTCAGAATTTGGGTAGGTGACAACTTCACCATAAAGACCCACGACTAACACCCCTTTAGCTACAACCAACTCGCGTAGTGGTGCCAGTAACTCTGCCGACCGAGAGGAGGAGAAGCTCAACTCGCCAACACCACACAAACCAAACAAACTGCCAAATGACCAAACCCTGAAGCTTCATGGTAGGGTTTTGATTACCCAAGACACCATTAATGTGGATCACGTGAATGCATTAAAGTACAAGCGTTGTCATCCACCAACCGAAATACAAACCCATCACCCTATAGTTTATGTTTGCAAAATATACGTAGAATTAATAATTGACCTTCTTATGGAATTAGATCCACACATTGCCTATAGTCTATAGTTGGTACACATGACCCACACTTTTACATATTGCATAGTTCATAAATGATAACCTTGTTGATCATTGAGCCACCACGATATGTATATCATATAGTTGGTGCACCCATATTCTAATAAGACATAAAATTGGAGTGATCACATTATTGTATAAGTCTAGGATTTCAAGCATGGAGTTAGCTAAAACATAATCAACATTAGCACTGTCCATTTTAAATTTAAAGATTCTTGGTATGCATCCTTTTCCTGGGAAGAAGAACTTAAAACATGCAAATTATATAATACATTCCAAGATAAACTTGTAACCTAGAACGGGATAGAAAGATTTCATGCATTAGCATTTAAGCTAAGTAAGTCCCAGGCTTACGCCATAAGGTCTCTTGTCAACCTTTGGAAGTCATATCTTCCATTTTATAAGATGATAAACTCAACATACATTTAATAAGCTAAAGTAAGTACAAATGAATTTTAAATACATCGTAAGACACATTAATTTGAAACAATAACACAACTTCTCAAATAGATCTTGAATCATGACTATATACATAAGTATAAATGGAACCACAATGGTAATATGAACATAGAACAAATTAAATACATGTCCACACCTTGAATGCTAGGGTCAAATGAAGTTAATATAACATACAATAATACTTATGGAATTATGTAAGTGTAACATGACAAACTAGGCAGTATTATTATAAATCTTACGTAGGATTATAGAGTTAGTTGAATGTTGTTACAACACACAAGTAAAAACAATTCTGAACGTAAGTATATTGACACTATCTATTTTAAGAGCCCAGGAGGAGTTAATTCAGATTTTAATGGAAAAATATCATAATGATGAAAAGGATAAGAGAACTGAAATAAAATCTGAATCTGAAACTATGTCCTACCAACACAGAGGTAAGAAAATAAAATACTGTAAAAGTGAAAGTGACTCTTCTTATGAATCTAATGATAAAAATTATAGAAGAAAACATCAGTATGATTGAGACAGCAGTGACAGTGACTATAGTCCTAAGAAAAGAAAACACAAACCTTTTGAACAAATTTCAGGCGATTTTAAGAAGATAAAACTCCCAACCTTTAATGGTGAAAATGAAAAGGGTGAGGAAGTCGAAGCATGGTTGTCTAGCATGAATAAATATTTCCAAATATATGATTGCTCAGATCAATTAAAGGCTAAGATGGCCATTTACAATCTGACTGGAAAGGAAGACATTTGGTGGTAGGATATTAAGAGAGTAAAAGGTATTAAAGAGAAGAGAATAACTTGGAGTGCATTTAAGAAATATTTTAAGAGGAAGTATCTGTCTGAACAATACTACAAAGAGAAAGAAAAATAATTTTATGATTTAAAGTTGGGTTCTATGAGTTCAAAAGAGTTAAGTAGTAAATGTCTAAGTCTGTTAAGGTATGTGCCTTATTTAGTGGAAGAAAAACCTAAAGTACAAAGGTTTCTAAGCTATCTACCTTTCAATATAAAAGGAATAATTGAGTACGATAATCCTACAACTCTTGAAGAAGCCATGAGAAAGGCCAACTTCTGTTACGAACAGAACAGGAAAAGAGAAGGTATATCTGGTTGGAGGAATAACAAAGCTAGTAATTTTGAACATTAAAAGAAAAATTTTAACCACAATTCTGGAAATACTAAGCGAAATTTCAATAATAGAATTTTTCAAGGCAATAATTACAGAAGTAATGCACCACATAATTTTACAGCTGTAAGAAACATGCCTAATAACAATAATAATAATCGTAATAATGCTAGAAATAATGAGCAAATACCACCTTTAAAATGTTATGACTGTAATGGACCGCATACTAGAGAAAACTGTCCACTCTGGAGAAAGACAGTCAGCAACATTCATACAATGCATACAAAACCAACAGTTGGGGATTTAGCAAGGAAGATTCCCAAAATCAATGCAACACTGGAAAACCGACAAGCAGACCATCAAACTTCAATGGTCGAGATTGAAGGTATGATACAAAACAAACCTATTTCTATTCTAATTGACCCAGGTGCAAGTTTGAGTTACATATCACTCGATTTAGTAAAAGGTTGTAAGTTAAAAGTAGAAAAGTTTGATAAGTCATGGTTATTTCAGTTAGCAGCAGGAACCAAAAGAAAAGTTGTAGAATTTGTTAAAAGTTGTGATTTGCTTATGAGTCAATTAAAGACGCAAGTTAAATTGAATATTTTACATTTAGGGTCTTATGATGTATTAATAGGCATGGACTGGCTGGAAAAGCATAAAGTAGTACTGAATTGTTATGAAAAGTCTTTTACTTGTTTAAATAATGATGGAGAAACTGAAACAGTAAAGGGAATTCCTAGAAAAACTTCTGTTAGACAAATTTCTGCTTTACAAGTTAAAAAGGCTGTAAGAAAAGGGTGTAAAATGTTTGCTGTGAATGTAATTAATAACAAACACACAACTGAGAAAGATAAGTTAAAACTTGAAGACACACCAATTCTAAAGGACTTTTCTGATGTATTCCTGGAAGAAATTCGAGGACTACCTCTGAAAAGGGAATTAGATTCCACCATTGAGGTAGTACCGGGTGCGGTACCAAACTCAAAGGCTCCTTACAGAATGAACATTTTGGAACTTAATGAACTAAAATCACAGTTGAAGAAACTAATTGATAAAAAATACATAAGGCCAAGTGTGTCTCCTTGGGGAGCACTCGTTATCTTTGTTAAAAAGGACAATACTTTTCATTTATGCATAGATTACCATCAACTAAATAAAATGACTATTAAAAATCGATATCCTCTGTCCTACATCGATGATCTATTTGATCAGGTACGTGGCACAATGATATTTTCTAAAATACACTTGAGGTCTCGATACCATCAAGTTAGGATAAAAGATGAAGACATTTTTAAAACTGCTTTCAGGACCCATTATGGACATTACGAATTCGTAGTTATGCCTTTTGGGCTAACTAACACTACAACAGTTTTCATGTGTCTAATGAATAATGTTTTAAATAACTATCTAGATAAGTTTGTAATTGTTTTCATTGATGATATCCTAATTTATTCTAAGAATAAAGAAGAACACGATGAACACCTAAGGATAATTCAACAAGTTTTAAGAGAGCACCAGCTTTATGCTAAATTCAGTAAATGTGAATTTTATAAAGATAAAATACAGTACTTAGGTCACGTAGTATCTAAAGATGAGATCGCAGTCGATCCAGATAAAATAAGAGCAATTAATGAATGGCATGTCCCTAAGGATGTAAATGATGTACGGTCATTTATGGGAATCACTGGATACTACAAAAAATTTATTGAAGCATTCTCCAGAATTGCGAATACCATAACTTCTTTGCAGAAAAAGGGAAAGAAATTCGCCTGGGATCAAAAGTGTGAAGAGAGTTTTAAGAAATTAAAAGAATTATTAACAACAACACCTATATTAAAAATTGCAGATCCAAATAAGGACTTCGTTGTATGCACTGATGCATGCAACGGTGGACTTAGCGAGGTCTTAACTCAAGAAGGTCATGTAATAGACTACGAGTTCAGGAAGTTAAAAATTCACGAAAAGAACTATGCAACCTACGATCTAGAGTTGGAAGCCGTGATACATGCCTTAAATATGTGGCGCCATCACGTGATTGGTAGGAAGTTTTCAATAATGACATATAACAAAGGCTTAAAGTACTTATTGGATCAACAAAATCTAAACGCAAGGCAAGCTAGGTGGTTAGTTTTCCTTAGCGAATACGATTTTGAGATTCAACACATTGAAGGAAAAGAAAATAAAGTTGCTGATGCATTAAGTAGAAATGCTAAATTAAATTTTGTGGCAGCAATCAACTCTTATAAAACAGATCTGGAAAATCAACTTGAAGAAGGAATTAAGGAAGATGAAAATTATCAGAATTTACGAGAAAAGTTGCTGAAAATTTATCTGAAAATTTAATAACAGATTACAACATCAATGAAAAAGGCTTAATGAGCTATAAAAATAAACTTTATGTGCCTAATGTGTCAAAAGTTAAGTTGTTGATTTTAGATGAAATTCATAAAAGTCCTTATTTGGGACACCCTGGTTATCAGAAAATGATAACTATGTTAAGAAATTATTACTTTCGGCCAAACATGAAAAATGAAGTGGCCGAATACATAGCTGGGTGATTTGAATGTCACCAGATTAAAGCTGAGCATCAACACCTAGCAGCCTATTACAACCTATGCCAATTCCGGAATGGAAGTGAGAAATTATAAGTATTGATTTTATAACTGGTATGCATAGAAATAAAAAATAGAATGACTCGATAATGGTAGTTGTGGATAAGCTTAGTAAAGCAGCTCACTTTATTCCTGTTAAAACTACTTTTAAAGCTGCTAACATTGTTGATGTATTTATGAAGCAAATCTTTTGTTTACATGGAATTCCTAAGGTAATAATTTTTTATCGTGATTCTAAGTTTACTGGAAATTTTTGGACAACATTGTTTAAAGGTTTAGATACTAAGTTAAATTTCAGTACATCTTTTCACCCACAAACTGACGGGAAAACTAAAAGAGTAAATCAGATTTTAGAAGACATGTTAAGAACGTATGTTAAGGATCAACCAATTAAATGTGAAGATTATTTACATTTAGTTGAGTTTGCTTACAATAATCACTATCAAGATTCTGCTAGACTTAGTCCATTTGAGATTCTGTATGGAAGGAAATCCAATACTCCTATTTCTTGGAGTAATCCCGTTAACAGATTGATGTTAGGACCAGATTTTTTAAAAGAAATTGAGCTAACCGTGAAATAGGTACAAGGAAATTTAAAAATTAGATAAGACAGACAAAAACATTATGCAGATTTGAAATGAACTGAAAAGGAATTTCAGGTAGGAGATCATGTTTTTGTTAAGGTAAAACCCAAGAAAAGTTATTTTAAGCTTGGGAGTTGTGTTAAAATAGCACCCAGGTATTGTGAACCATTCAAAATTCTATCAAGAATCGGACCAGTTGCATATTAGTTGGCGTTACCATCTAATTTGAGAATACATAACGTTTTCCATATTTCTATTTTGAAAAAGTATGTGCATGATGCTACTCATGTGCTAAATTGGAATGACATACAGGTTGAGCCCGAAGGAAATTTTCAGGTGGAGCTGAACTATATCCTTGACAGGAGGGAAATTATGATCCAAAATCGTACCATAGGGAAGGTAAAGATGCAATGGAAGCACCTTAGCCCAGATGAAGTTACCTGGGAATTGGAAAGTAATATGCGGGCATCATATCCAATTCTGTTCCAGGGAGGCTCTGATGAAGAATAAGCAACATCAAGGATGATGTTGAGCTTAAGTGGGGGTGTTTGTAACATACCCAATACTTAAGACATTTTATGTTTGAGGAAAAACATTACCTTAACTTTTATTGTAAAGTTTTATATTTGACCAAGTGTCAAGGATGACTATAAATGAGTAATAATAATATTTAATAAATTAAAATAGGAGACACTCACCCAAAGAGACTATTGAAAGAGTGTTTATTAACCCACTATGAGGAATGGAATCTGGGGTAGAAGGAAATGGAAAAGTGGCAACATCTGAACTCAGTAAAAGCTGTTGTTATGGGACAACTCCCTTATTTTGTGGTCAAGTTCCCTGGAATGTGGAACTGGAGATTATGGCTCATTTATTGAAAACTGACCACTAAAATACCCAGGCATCTTTTATAAGCCATCGAAATTGAGCTGAGGCTCACACTTTTTCTGATGAGGAAATTTACCTTGTGGTTTTACTGGGAATTGCACACAAGAGATTCGATGAGGGGAAACCAATGTTTTGAGTTGCAGAGTGCGACTGTCTTATTTTTGTTGAGTGCAGAGTGTTCCTGCTAAGCGCATAGGTTTTGGGTAGGCATGTAAGTATCCATTGATTGTTGAAGTACATATGTGAGGTGTTTATGCAAGTCTCCATTGATTGCTGAAGTACAACCTAAGTGCCTTGCTTCTACACATAGACTTCTTCCTAGTGGTTCAGTAAACAGGCTCGGGGGTCCAAGGGAGCAAGTGATTTGGCTGCTTATTTTGGAAAAGGTTGGGAGGAACAAGCCTCTTTGGGTCTTTGTTCACCCTATCAAATTATCAGGTTCTACTTGTTATATTTTATTTATTTCTGAACTGTTGAACTATGTTGAATATTACTTTTGTAAGTTAAATGAATGATCATAATTCGAATAATGAATGAATGAATATAAATATCTCCCTGTATTTTTCCTTTCACCCTAAGGTGATGTACTCTAGTACATGAAGAGAGTTAAGTAACGTAGATTAGATATGATATCTAGATACTAATGAAAAGTAAATGTCTTTTATGTTCATGATGTTATCTAAAGGTATTACTGTGGCTACATAATTATTTCCTTAAGCCTTCTAGGCTTATTTTTCTAAGTAGTAGAACTCATAGAATAAATAGTAGAAAACAAGAAAATGATCTATAATGTTTTCCTATGATTAATTTATACCACAGCATCATAAATTGAAAACACATTTATACTGCATACATGTATATCATTATCTAAATGAAACGCTAGGTTTATGTATCTATCTGATTTATAAATAGAACATCAATAGCAGAATCAATACAGATATTTAGGTGTTACATAGTCCCCAAACAAATATATTATAATCCAGAACTTAAATATAAACCTGGTATTATATTCATTACAACATGACTTCTTTTTTTTGTCAAAATTCACATTATATACTAAACAGAACTAGTACATGACATCTGGCGAGATTATATATATTTACATAAGTATTATTATAAACCAACATTGTATATAAATTGCATTGAATGCTTAGTGTTGGAAATTACACAAATTGATGCATAGGGACAAACCTAATATAAAAACCATAAACACCAACCAAATACATTTATAATCAATAAGTCATTTTTATCACGTATCAAATCACTGTACAATATTACTGTAAAATCATTTAAACATACAGTGGAAATTTTAATACCCTTAATCAATTATGGGCTATTGCTTTCAAATGTATCTAGGTTTAAAACTCTAAACTTCATATTCTTACTAAACTTAATACTGTAGGATAATGCATAGCACTTCCATAACTTAATATAAAATAAATTTTTCAACACAGTGATAATTTTACCATGAGCAATGCCTTAGACTAGGGGTTTGAGCCACGATAAGAGGCACACCCAGGTCAACCTTAACACTTAAAATATTTTTAAAGAAAAAAATAAGTTTCAGGATCGAGACCTGTATAGGTTCATCCGAAGGATCTATCAAAACCCACATCTTTAAACAATAATAAAACATTTAATAAACCATCAATTGTTCCTACGTTTAAATGATACATGGGGTTCAACAAGAATCGAGGGTTGAAGTCTCGATTTGGAGAACTCACCCTTACGATGAACGTAATGATTGGTGTGGATGGTCAATGTGAAAAAAATGCTTTTGATTTCAAAACCAGGGTTCATTGGGGTTTTGGTTGTTCATTTGCACCTTGTGGGAGAGAGAAGCTTGGGAGATTTCCTTGATCTATGTTAAATACTTGGCAATGGAATAAATCAATCAAATCACTAAATCATTCATGAATTCAATAAATCAAAAGGTAAATGAAATGGATACTGAACTCTTTGGGAGGCATTGCATCCTCTGTGGCTTCTTGACCTCCTCAACAACCTCCTTCACCTACTCTATGACATCCTCAACCTATTCGACCTCCACTGTGACCTCCTCGACGACCTCCTTCACCTCCTCTATGACCTCCTCAACCTATTCGACCTGCACTGTGATGTCCTTGACCTCCTATGTGAATTCCTCGACCTTCGCTGTGACCTCTACAACCTTCTCCACCTCTTATGCAAACAGTGTGACCTTTGGAAGCTATGGCATGAGAGTAGAAAGGTGAGAATGTGGCTATGGCAGGAGGGAGCGTAATGTCAACTCCTGATAGTGAGCAAATCAACATAGTTACATTTGAAATGGATGCGGGTGATGGATCGTTACTATGGTGGAGCCGTATCAAATGAGTCCCTAATTTGAGAGTAGAGAAAGAACATGGAAGAAACCAAGCAGTGTACTGTTAATTCAAACAATTCATATTACCCCTAGTTTTTTATCTAAATATATTTAATATAATATAATTGAGTAACATTGTTAGGATGTACATAGGATATAGAAAAATATTTTCAATAAAAAAATTAGAATATGATTCAATAAATTTTCATGTTACTCGTTGCGCAAGTTAGGGTTTTCATTTAGTCCTCAAACTACATGTAAACATCTAGATTTAGTAAAATAGTTATATATAAATATTTCTAGCCCAAAATATAGTGTCATTGGTATAATTATAAAATAATGCAAACCAAGGTGTTTTTATCCTACATTTGAAACATGTGAAGGAAATATTGGCACCATGGTAGTTGTAGAAGTTGTATCTCTTGAAAAGGCTTTTTTTTGGGGGGGTTGGGACCAATGGGTTCTTATAATTCCACCATCATATTTTCTTGGATGGTAAAAAATGAATGGTGTTAGTGGGATAAAGATAGCATTTCATATAACATCTTGTATATATTTCATCAATAGACGATTTAAATTTCTATATTTGTAGTAATTGTAAATATAGCTAGTAGAGTAGTCCCCAAAATTAGGTATTTACTAGGCTTTTGAGGAGACCCAAATTTATTCTTTTTTTTGCAACAATTAGATTGATTAGTATAGAGAGATGTACCAACATACTTAAAAATTTATATTTTTTCATTTAGCAAGTATAAATCCAACTAAGAAGTATGCACACAAAAAATATATGTGGGGTACTCATATTTGGATGCACTTGGATTCCTTTGCTATTACACCAAGAGTAGTACTGAATTAAAGAGGATATATATAAGGTTTTATCTTCCATGTACCCTAGAGTATATCAAAATATCTAGAGGTATACTTGATACAATACTTAGGTATCATTTTAACAGTTTGTATCTATAGTGCAACAAGTTCAACACTTCTGGAGATCACTCTCAAGTATTTTTGATTTGGATAGTACAACTAAGGACATGGTCCATTTATCTTAGTTAGAGCTATGAAAGACTATTCAAGTACTAATTTTGGAAACCAGATGGCGGATCAAATATTTATACATCCTAACACTCTATTAACCATAAGACCTTAGTACAAAGTACTATGACCATCATTTCTAAATTTAATAGGTAAAATAAAATCCTAGAAATGTCCTTGAAAGCTCATCCTCAACACAAGAATAGAATGAAGAGGTCAATTTTAGATATTCAAGTAGGAAGAGGTAATAAAGAGTCTGGATTCTATAATGGTAAATAAGATTAAAATTCTAAAAATGGTAACTAAAAGAAAATTCTAGACTTTCAAATATGATCTAAAAAATGGTCTCCAATGTAATATGAAAGAGAATCTCAAAGGCATCATGGAAAGTTTTTAAAAATAATTAATATGCCTCCTTACTCTAAATTTACCTTGTCAAAAAGAGGACAAGGAAAATAATATTTTCCAGTCCTAGACACCTAATCATTCATCACTCTAAGGTCCATATATATCATTGTGGGTTCAACTAATATAAAGGAACTACTTAAATCATGATATTGATATGAGTAAGTTTGAAATATCTATGATCCAATAACATGAACATTCCATATGGAGAAATTATTTGGTCTACAAAAAGTGCAAACTTTATAAAAGGTAACTATTGCATCCTTTTTTAGAACCTAATCAAGTTGTGTGTTACCAATGGATCATTGATGTAAAAAATGACTCTTCTTTATTGGTCCATTTTTGCAAATAAATTAATAAAACATTGTGAGTATATTAAGAGAAATTCAAACTAATAAATATCAATAAAAGAGGTCAAGTTACAAAGCACAATTAACCATTTCAAAACTTGAGTGTTAGGAGTGAATAAATTTCTACATATTCAGGAACAGGAACCCAACAAGTTTTGGTAGGTATCCATAGGGTTTTGCACAGAGAAATCATGACCAAGAATGGACGGTCGTTGTGTGCATAGGAGGAAGTTCGATGGTGCAAGATTGGTCAACTAATAGAAGCCTACATAGTGTCCATAATTATCATGCCATGGGAATAACCACTCGACTCACGTGAAATCATTCATGCCACAAGATGGGCCACTATGCGTGTCGATGTCCTAGGAAGAAGGAAAAGAAAAAGCAACAAAAGTAGTTGGCAAGGATGGAAAAGCATTCAGAGTGGATGAGTTAGCACCCAAGATAGAAACAACCTTCTCCACGGTATCGTGTCTTTCCACTAACACCATCTCTAGTGTAGGGTGGTATATTCCGGAAAATGGATCATCCAAACATGTGACATTCAATAAGAAGGATTTCAATAGAATTAAAGAGAAAGAAGCTAGAATACAAGTAGAGTTATGCGATGATGCCACATATCTAGTTACCAATATGGAATTTGGCTCTTTCCACATGCCATCACGTGTTGTTCTTGAGTTGAATGATGTTTTGTATGTTCTTGGTTTAACTAATAATCTTGTTTTAGATTAATATATGACACCTCTTAAGTGTGTGGAGTTTGATTAGAATTAATTCATCATAATAAAGTGTAGCACTATTGGAACATTTGGAACACGAGATTTGGTTGCTTGCACCGTGGAGCACTTCCACCCTTGAAGGAAATAGTGCGAGTATTTACAAACTTTGTGATCTAGAAGCTAGGTATGTGCAAGGATTGTGCACTTGGAAAGAATACAAATATTAAAGTTCCAATTAGTGTGCATAGATCAAGATAATAATTTCTTGATACGATTCATTAAAATGTATGTTTACCTATCATCGACTTCTTTAACTGGTAATATTTATTATGTTTCATTTATTAATGATTCCTCTCCCTTTGTTCTTCGAATTCACTCCCTCTCCCTCCTACCTCAAGCATAGCTTAACACTATATCACCCTCCATAATGACCTATATATACTTTATGAAGACCAATGATGAAGTATTCAATAAGTTTCATGAGTTTAAGGCTCTTGTGGTTACATGCAATTAATAGTTTTATGCCTAGTGCCAAGATTATTGTATATGTGTGATGGACATTTTATGCATACTCCTATTCTTATTGCAAATTTTAGATAACATTTTTAAAATCTCACTTATATTCACTTGCTAGCTTTTGTCTCATTACTCTTTAATTTTTTTTTTATTTTTTTATTTTTTATTTTTCTATTAATACAGTATCTTCAGTTGGAGCCATTTAGCTCTTTTAAGGTCATCTTGAAACCAGATAGTACTAATTTCTTCACAATTCAAATGTTACATAAACCCTAGGAGGTTCCTTCATTACAACATGTGTAGTCACTAGTGTGAGCTATTAATAAACATGATATTATGTCTAATCTCAATTCAAAATCTGTGTCAATATTTTTTTTTAATATGACCATGGATGATGGTGATGGGTTTATATGTACTTCATTCTTAGACATTATAGAGAAACATCAACCGGCCATGCTAACCCAACAATGCCGCTTTTTACTCTTTTGTGTCTTAACAAGATTATGCCCAATTTTTTTTTCGTGTGGAAGACCTAGAAATACCAAGTGGTTAAGAATATGGTCCTGTCGAAACATCCCATTTCAACCATAAATTGATCATAAGGAAAGGGGAAGGACTATGTAACTATGTAACACGATGATGATGACGATGATTCATTATGATGATGAAGATGATGATGATGATTACACTGACGATGAGGATGATGAAGATGGTGATGATGATGATGATGATGAAGAAGATGATGATGATGATGATGATGAGGATGATAAATATGATGATGATGATGATGATAATGATGAAGATGATGATGATCATGTTGATGATAGTGGTTGTGATGGCGACGACAACATCAATGATGATGATGATGATGATGATGAGGATGATGAGGATGAGGATGATGATGATGATGAAGATGAAGAAGATGATGATGAATATGATGATGATGGTGATTATGATGATGACGATGAAGATGACGATGCCGATGATGATGGTGATAATGATGATTACAATGAAGATGACGATGCCGATGATGATGACGACGATGATGGTGATGATGATGATGATAATGATGATGAAGATGAGGATGATGATGATGATTAAGATGATGATCATGATGGTGATGATGATGATGTCGTTGAAGATGATGATGCCGATGATGATGGTGATGATGATGATGACGATGATGACGATGATGATGATGATGATGATGAGGATGACGACGATGATGATGATTATGATGATGATGATGATGATGATGATGATGATGATGATGATGATGATGATGTCAAGGTACTAAATGAAAGCTAAAGGGGAAATGATTAGTATTGCTCATGATGCTCCATAGTAATCCAATCTTTCTCTGTATTTTTCATCATTGATATGAGAATAAAATAATAAGGAACAATCTTACGCAAGAAAGTGTGGACTGCTCAAAGAAAGAGTGATATAAGGTTTAAACAAGTCATGATTGAAAAAATGAACAAAAAACACTCAATTTGATCAAGTAGGTTCCTAAAAGAGCATGCTTTAATGGATTAGGGACATTTGGGGTACCCAAGGGAGGATACTAAACTAACAAAGAACCCATTTTGTGCACAAGTTCCAAGTGAGATCCTAATTCGGGTTTGAATTTTTGGTGTCTCTTTACAGCGCACATGGAGATGTTATGTTATATACCCTCCAAAAACTAGAGTCTGCATAGGCGCACGAGATTAGAGCCCGACCATTTCACATACATTTGCGAAATTGAGATGAATCCGACAACAAAAATAAAGATCACAAAAATAAATGCCATATAGTTCATGTGTCTTTTGAGGTAACACAACTTTCCAAAACTAATGTGACCCTTTAAAAAATGTCTCTACATTAAAAATCATTTTTTAACTATATATATTTTTATTTACTTTTTACTCCATGTAGTTTTAAAAAAAATATTAACACCTTTATTCATATTTTATTTTTAAACTAGCCCTTTAGGATTTTGTACTAAGTATTCATGTTCTTATAACACTAACGCTTTATCATTTGACTTTGTACTAAGTATTCATGTTCTAATTATAACACTAATGCTTCAGCATTTGACTCCTCTGCCACATCTGAATGATCATCATCCATGTTTTTTTTCAGCCTGATGCCACGTTACTGTCTACACCAGCGACACATTCTGTCAAGTCACCATCCACCTTGATGCCACATTAATGCCACGTTTTCCAAAAGGATTGGGGGCCTGACAGGTCGTCCCGGGCTCTGGTATAGTGAGCTTCTTGTGGAGTCCAAACACCTAGAGCCCCCACCAAGAATCCTTTTCACTGCGCATTGAAATGAACTACTCAGACTTCGCCTTATAAATGCCAAGATACAAAACTCCGTGGTCAATGTGGGATATATCCCAAAACCAAATGCAACCGCAACCGTCGATCATCGTGATCAGACGGTCCTTGAGTCTCTGCCTGCAATTTTCAGGTTTTATCCACTGAGATTTAGCTTCGAGTGATTTCTTTCACCTCGAGCACAAACTCTCCAATTTCTATCACACCTCTAAATGTTGGACAACCTTCCTAGGTAACCACGATCTGGTGAGCGACTGTTTCTTACAACAATGCTTGGAAAATAGACTTCCTCTACGACCTTACCTCAATGTTTCTTTCCTCCGCGAAAGATACCTTTGTATTACGATCTTATAATCTAGGTATACTTCCCAGGACATATATGGATTTTGAGACAAGGGAGAAAAACATTGTATTACAATAATCTTCCTCAATCAAATCCATCCTTCATCATAGTTGAACTACTCCAATCCTAACAAATTCAATAATTTTAAGGATAGTTAATATTCCAATCTTCCATGAATGTTTATGCCATTATTTTACTTCTTTTGCTCATATTTTAATCTTCTTTCCACTAGACTATGTTGATGTCAAATTCTTGTAAGCAACGTACTACAGGTGGATTATCATTGTCTCATCATGGCCCAAGCTAATGTGGGTTTTTGGCTGGGAAAGATGGTTGTCGATCCCACTAGCACCATCCCAAAATGTGGCACTTCACATCATTTCTGACAAATAATTTGTTTCCCCATTTATAGTCCAGTGACAACCTATTCGTTCTATCAAACAATAATAAAATGAATTTAGCAGTCACTCGGTGATCCATGATGAATGTTGAAAAATTTTGTAAACCAATTAAGTGATCTAGTGGAACTAAATGTTGGAATGTGTGTTGTTCTTGGTTGTCTTTCTCTTTGCAGTAAATAATATGCATTGCAAGAGTGTGTGGATTTAATATTCACATTGGTTTCATTGAATATTTTGCATATTCTTCCATCCCCAGGGTTTTTGGGTGTAGTCAATAGACCACTCTTGCAATGACTTGTTTCATCTTGTGTCCCTTCAAGGGATATGTTTTGGCGTGTCCAATAATCTTTTGACTTGGAAAAGCTATTACCCTCATTTACTCATTGGCTTAAATGCTGGTGCAACTACTACATGGATTCCAAGTGTTTAATACCAAAAATTTTATGAACAAATTAATACAACTATGGGTTATTGTATGCTTCTTGCAGTGAGAGTTACATTACTGAACCAAATATAGGAGCACCTCTATACTTGCACCACATAAGAAAACAAATGGACTTGATCCCTATAGGATTTTTCAAATGGCCTGGTATACTAAATATGGTAACTCTATATATGAAACCCTTGTACAACATTTCATTTTTGTTGTCTCAAACCCTCATGCTATGTTCTAGGTAAAATGAGATATGGTATTAGTTTTCAAACTCTAGAAATGTGTAGACATACTAAAGCATGATAGGAATCCTAGACTTGCCCTGCGTTTTCCTAGGTGCCTTGCTTCATTTCCTAACCATACCTAGTAGATTGCATAGTGGCTACTGATATAAGGCTATAGTTTATGTTAAAATAGCAGAACTTTCGTGCACTAATGTTCAATTGTACTCTTGAACAACTCTCTCTGCTATACACCTTGTTTTGTATTGCCTTATGATACTAGTGCGTTTAAATGATAATTATAGTTCGATGAATATGTATCACTCAAACAAAGGAAAAAAAAAACTTGTACAATAGTTGATGTAATTTGAAACAAGGCATGTGGTTCTACTTGAGAGTAATGGCAATTCCTGACTAGATATGAGCTCATTCAAACTTTGCTACATGAAAATCAGAAATCAAATCACCATAACAATAAATTGGGCAAGTACAACTACAATAATATAGTCAGCAATAGTAAAAATATAACAACATTTAACACAAATAACTTCAAGGGTGAACATCCAGCTAACAATAGTTATAATTTTGCAACAAGAACCAAACTATCACAGAATCTTACATTACTATGCAATAGGATAAGGAAACCTACCTTAAGAATTGTATGCATGATAATTCTCAAACATCCTAACAAAATTTCTTCATTGAATTGCTTTGATGCAAAGCATTTGTAGTGTTAAATTTTGTAGTATTACTTCATATCTTTCCTGTGTAACATCTTTAGAGGAAAAATACTTCCACTGAATGAATTATAAAATACTTTGACATTACACTATTCCTCAATTTCAACATTCGATTATTAATTCCTATGTTGCACCAAGTTTCCTATATCTAGGTATATGCACCCAATACATTGTAGGTTCATAGACCTATTAAGTTTCCCATGATTGGGTCCTAGACCTGCACATTGTAGGTTCATAAGCCGACAATTATCCTACCTTGTACCTTCATACCTTCGTAGTCTAGGTACAATGTCTAGCACAAACAAGAGGTGCATTTCCTTAGTACTTATAAGCTTCTCTCTGTTTTGAGAATCAATTAATATTCTCTACTAAACAAGGCCAATCACGTGAAGGTGAAATCTATTATGGCCCCTCCCCCCCCTCACGTCACTCTCAATTCCCCATAACCCGAAAAAATTATCTATGTACAAAAACATTAAATGTGTTTTCTGTATATAACAAGCAATGTTTCTAATTATAACATACAAAAAAATGGAAAAAACACTAAGAAACAATTAATTTATTATACGCACCACAAAAAAATTTAATATTTCTATCGAAATATTAAGTATTCAAAATATGTGGAGTAGATATTATTACACTTCAATGGACTTCATCGTCTTCTCCATCCGATTCATCATCTGTATCATCCGATGATCCAGATTCAACATTGTAAGGATTGGCCATATCATCATCGTCGTCGATGTCAGTTACTATCATCATGTCATCGTTGATATCATCTTCATGGACATTGTCTGATAGATCATCTGATTCAAGAAATTATTTGGCATCTTCTTTTGGAACATGATCATCTAACTCATGTTGATCATGATCATCTTCAACGACGTCTTCTTCTTCGAGAACTTATTCATTACCTTCATCTACGTTATACTTTACCGGCCTTCCCCTTGGATCATGTCTCACAGCAAATGACCAACCCGTTCTTCCTGGAACCTTAGAGCAAAATACCTATTCACATTTGGTTGGAAGAACATAGGGCTCTGTTCCTAGCTCAAACAACCTTGTATTTACCATGGTAAATCCATTATGATGTTGAATAATTTTTTTATTGGGATCACGTGGATTCAATCGACATATGTACCCTTTTACAACAAACATAAATACCTTGAAGGAGTTAAATTCACACTGAATAATGTCTTCCAGATACCCATAATATCGATTTCTAGAGAGTTCTGGATGTTTGTCACTTCTAGAAGAGACATTGGTCACTTCAAAGACTGTAGATAGCTACAGCCATTGCACCACATAGCCTTATAGTGTTTTACCTACAACAAGCTATACAAGAAAAGATTACATAATGATCCAATATTTATGATTAACTAGTGCATGTTTATAAAGCCATATAACATGGAAACAAATCAGCATGTACAACGACAATATTTTTTACAGAAAAATAAATATTGTGGTTGATTAATATGCTTACTTGCTTATCTTTTAAACCTCTTGCTAAATCGATTTCCCTTTGTGTTAGATTGGTATCTCCATTGCAACGTGCATCTTTAACCATTGAAGCCACACCTTCCCATGATATTCCATGACCAGGTTGTTCACATCGTTCGATCCATACCTTCATCCAGTCAAGATTATTTGCAATGTATAAATGAATTGCATCCCACTCTCGACCAACTGTTTGATGACAATAAAGATAAAATTCAAAACAAATGTATAGTCACTTAACATGAAAGTATATTATTACACTCTAAATTGATGCAAAATATTGAATATAAAAATAGAATATGTATGATATATATACATAAAAATCAATAGTCAAATGTGTTATATTACCTTTCACCTTCCTCGATCTACCTTTTCCCTTCGGGTACTCCCCTTCGAAATATTTATTGGAGTCTGGATCACAAATGCGACGTAAATTGAGCTTTGATACTAATATAGGAAGATATTCACTAATATACAACATGTTTTGGTATACCATATATCCCTCCATCATAGAACCCTCAGCATATGCTCATTGTCTGACCAAACCCTTCATAAATTTCAAGTGCCTCTCAACCATCCACATGGACCTTGTAACATCCTGATAATTCATAAAAATTTTAAAAATTTTAAATCAACATTAAATGTAAATAATTGTAAATGCGGAAATAATAAGTGCCTATACAGACAACATTAAGTAATGAAGTCATTAATGCAGAAAACAATTAATTATTGAGACTCTTAACTAAAGACAAAAGTATTGACTGCGACACATCTTACTCCCATTGAGATGCTTATGAAATTGTTTTTATTTGTGTTAACAGTGACTCTTGATATTATGCAATAGAATTTTATTGACTAGGTTCTGATAGTTGCTCTGATGATAATGAAAGGGTGCTACGAGGTACCCTGAGGTTTAATTAGCTATGATTAGCTAAGGCATTCGAAATCTGGTTCTATGTGCAGAACGCAGGTAAGAAATTCTACCACAACCAAGAGTTAAGAGTACATGATGTTTTCAATTCATCATCAATATAAAATGAACCAAAACTAAGTGCTACCTCGCGAGAACAAGTTACGATAGGTATGGATGTTTTGTTTCTGATTCAAGTTTACGTGCTGGAATACAAACTCTTCAACACATCGTCAGTTTGCTTGTTATAATGCTATTTACTGTTTAATTTGAGAAGTCAGCTAAAATATCTATTTCTATATCAATGTAATGATCGAATGTCAATTGGTAACTCTATTTGAAATCTTGGAAAATAATAGAGTTTATATTATTTAGAAGGAAATCTACTATTGTAATATTGCAACAACAAAGTCTATAGCCTATCTTAAGTCTACAATTATCCTTTAATCATATGACAAGACTTACCATAAGGAACATAGAGTGTATATAGTTCTTATGCTATGCTCTTAGCATTGTAGTTTGTATTAACTATACCCTAGTCTTATTTTATTTGTTGACTTATCACAACGTAACAATTATACATAATATATATCTATTACCCTATGAAACTCTACAAAACAAACATGCGATGTGAACATTTGGTATTGACCATGCATTCATGCTAATCAAAGAAATGTGTGATAATAGAATTATCACAATACCTATACAAACCTTCAAAAACATATGAAAATTGCACACAAGGATCTAATGTAATAACTCTGCTAATGATGACAGGTTATAAAGACTCGATACTTGACATGATTTCAAATCTGGCGTTGACAGGATTTTTAATAATGTCGATCCACTAGAGGGGTGAAGTGGATGCCACGGTGTAGGGTCTTCACATTCTTGGGTTTTGTGAAGAGCTCCAAAAGACTGAGCTGTGCCATGCACAAGCTTCTCGGTCCACGTACCTGGAAGTTGGTAGAGGCAGCTATTAAGTGGTATTGATTGTACTGCAGGTTCGAATATCAACATGCCCTACTGGCATTTGATCCACCGTTGATCTCCCTATGATCTAAGGTTGTGGTAAAAACCCTAAACTACATTGGTAATGTGATGGAAGATGATTTTCCTGTTTCTATTGTTACTCTCAGTCGTAAGGTAGTGGAGACGACCGAAATTGCTGTAATATAGGAGTATTTGATTTTCTGGGAGGAGGACTCCTACTCGGTCTTGAATCCGAGACCTGCGTAAAATTTTTAAGAGTTATAGGCTTAGGCTTTGTGCCATAGACCCACGATATAGTTATAAAAAGTGTGTTTCTTCTATCGACTGTTGAGAGTGGTTTGCATTGGCTTTCGATTTTTCCAAAGATGGTATCGACTTCTGAGTCTCTACATGTATGAATGGTGCAACCGACTTCTGGCTTCGTTGTCCTAGCTTGGAGTGAACCTTCCAAGATCAGAAACTTTGTTCTAAAGGGTAAGTAAATTGACACTCATTGCAATACTGTAAATTATCTTCATAATTGCGACTACATACTTGTAATCCTTCAAATTTGTAATATGGCAGGTACCCATATCGTTAAAAGGTTTCTATGCCGAGGGTTTGAAATGAAAGTGCTGCAACTACTTCCGGGTAAGCCTCGGTGGTTCCTGAAACCTTGTAGGTGCCTATGGCACGGTTTAGCTGGTGAGTAAGGTGTGACGATAGTTGGAATTTCAACCTGGTTCGGAGTAATAGTTGAGTTTTAGTTTTACTGTTTGATTTTAGTCAAGATAGAAAATAGGAGATACACTCTCGGTTTCATGATGTTCTCGGCCCTGTGATGTTTTACTACGTCGATTGAGATGAGATTCGAACATGTATTTTGCACTGTTATTTTGTTTAAGGGATAAACCCTGTGTAGTTTTTGGAATCATGAACCGTATGAAAGTAAACTCTGATTAAGTTTAAAATAAAGTTTTGAATATGGACCGTGAACCAAGGGTGTACATTTTTTTATGTAAGTCAGAGGCTCCTTTGAAGAAAGAATGCTTGTTAAAAAAATACAGTTTTTAGATAACAAATGTTTTGTATTTGTGATGAAATGAAATTTGGTTTGGCTACATGTCTTTCGAAATGGTTAATGCCTCCTGTTACACGCAAAAAGTGCTCACTAGCTCATTTCCTTATTCACATGACCCATTTTTCCACTCTTCCACCATTTGAGCCTCTAAAGCCATCAAAAGGTCACCAAAAGACCATAATACACCCTTTTTCCCCTCAAAAGATATATTTTTCCTCAAAAAACATAAAAAACCCTCAAAAGGGGTCCAGAATTCCCAAAAATATTAAAAGGGAATAAAAATATTCAAAAATATTCAAAAAAGGAAAAAAGAGGGAAAAATATACCTAAACCATATTGGTCCATACCATTGGTTTCCTCAAAACTATAATGGTATTCCCCACCACCAAAAACTATAAAAAGGTGGTAGGGGCTCCTCACTTTCCATCCATCCATCATCCTATCCTCACGCTGTCAAAATCTCTCCTGAGACTTTTGGCCATTTTCAGCATCTTGGAGAAGAGACCATTGGAGCTTGGAGCTACTCACCCTTGGAGTTGCTCAACATCATATCCTCACCATTTGAGGTATCTTAATACAAAACATTCTTTTTATTTCTTGTTCTTTCTATGAATTGCTTTTAGATTTATTTGTTATATGCACATTTTAGTTTAGATTTAGATTTAATTCATAATCGTTTTTGCTTTCTATATTGAAATTGCTATCACATTGTTGATAGGTGCCCATTGAACAAAGCTTGGTTGCAAAACCAAGCCAACACCTTCAGGTTCTATCTTGTTTAAAGAAATGAAACCCTACTTGGAGTTTTTCATGGCAACCTCACTTGTGCAAAGAAATTGAACCACGAAAAATAATAGGCCTTACTCGTATCTGTGAATGTTTCGAAGCTGTGTAAGTTTCAATGCTAGGGTTGTGAGCTGAAATTAGACATTGATACAAAATCGTGCTTTCAGCTAAAAGATAAATAATATCTCACTAGTTGTTTTTTTGACATGAATAAAAGATAGTTGAAATGTTGTCTAGGGTTTAGATATCAAGCTACTGTAACTTCAGCAATAAATGTCTATTGTTTCCATGAATGTTTTTATGAAGTGTTATGAACTGTGTACTAAAAGAACGTTTAGATTCTAGGGTTTGTCATAAAAGGGTTTCTTGATGACATTGTGAAGGTAATTGCATTTTAATGATGAAATCCAATGTAATATTCAGTGAAGAAATAATACATATTCACTTATAATAATTTTGTGCATGGAAATAATTATTGTAGCTGCTATATTCTCCTATAATATAAATATTCGAAAGCATAGAATCAATACTATGGCAATACATTCTGTTACTATCTGAAATGGATTGAATCGAAATGGAAAACTATAGATGTGTAATGAAATAGAGTATGTTTTCTTCTATTGATAAGAATTAGATGAACGATATACATATGTTATTAAATATTGTATCTTTATCTTCTTGCATCTTTCTTAGAAATGGAACAACATAATTAAAAGAATAACATAGCATTCTTCCGTTCATTCAATCTGGCATTTAGCCTATCTATTCATGTACCTTAATTTACTTCTCGATACTGGAGTATGATGCAAATAACAACATGGGAAAAAATATAAAGAAGGATTTCATTCTATCATTTTATTCAATCATTCAATCTTTAGAAAAAATAAACATACTCCCTTTTAGAAAGTAAAACAAGAATTAACAGAATAATAAGTAAAACCCGAACGAGTAGATAAGTGGACAAACACACAAGAAGCCTGTTCCTCCCAACCTGCTCCTTAAGATATTCTACATGTCTGCCTTAGGACCCCCGAGCCTGTTCACTAATCCACCAGGAGGAAGAAACTTTTAGAAGCTTAGGTCATCCACTTGCAGCAGCAATAGTTTGTTTAGTCTTGAAGACTTAGCAGTCAAAGAGACCTGCACCAACACCTTTGGTTTTCCATCTCAGGAAAAATAATTTGCAAACTTACAATTGCACTCTCCACATCCTCCCTATTCGAATCTCTCAGTCATCACCTGATGTACATGAGGAAATATTTTCTGTAGAAAAAATATTGTAAGAACTTCCTGCTCAATTCGAATTGCCTTATATAGGCTACCTAGGCTTTTTTTGTATTTAACTGGTCATTAGTGAGATTCCTGCTCACCTCCCTCCACCTGGAGGGGGAATGCCACAAATTTAGGGGTAGTTGCCCCATAACCAACAGCTAGTGGTAGAGTGCAAATGCTGCCATCTGTCCCATGCCTTCTAGCAACTTCCATTCCTCCTAGTGGGTCAGTGAACGCTCTTGTAACAGTTTTCTTGAGTGTCTACTATTTTAATTTATTAAAAAATAATAATGAGTCATTATAGTCACCTTTGACCAGATTTGGTCATAATTACAAAACTTTGTAATTATTTTTTAACATAAAGTATTTTGCAAAATTTAAAATAAATATCCTCAAAATTTGGGTAGGTGACATACACCCCCCCTTAAGTCTCAATATCGTCCTCGATATTGCTTTATTCACTCTTTGAATGTTCCTGGAACAGAGTTGGGTATGCTTCCCGCATACTACTTTCCAACTCCCAGGTTTCCTCTGCTGGGCTAAGGTGCTTCCATTGCACCTTTACTTGTCCAATGGTGCGATTCCGGAGTAGGGTTTCCTTCCTTGCAAGGATACAATCCAGTTCCACCGAAAAATCGCCTTCATGTTCCACCTGAACATCATCCCAATTTACAACACGATTAGCATCATGCACATATTTCTTTAAAAGTGAAACGTGAAAAACATTATGTACTTTGAAATTTGAGGGCAATGCCAATTAATATGCGACGGGTCCAACCCTTAACAAAATTTTGAAAGAACCACAATACCTGGGTGCTAGTTTGGCACAGCTTCCCAATTTCAAGGAACTCCTTTTTGGCCTTACCTTAAGAAAAACATGCTCACCAACTTGGAACTCTTTATGAGTTCTTCTAAGGTCTGCTTGACTTTTCTGCCTATCTTGGGCAGCTTTAAGATTTCCTTGTACCTGTTTCACAATTAGTTCTAACTCCTGCAATAATTCAGGTCCTAAAATTACCCTGTTAACTGGATCACTCCAAGAAACTGGTGTGTTACGTTTCCTACCATAAACAATTTCAAACGGGCTAAGCTTGGCTGATGCATGGTAGTGATTGTTATAAGAAAATTCTATTAAATGCAAATAGTCCTTCCACTTACAAGGCTGATCCTTAACATACATCCTTAGCATGTCTTCCAAAACCTTATTCACTCTTTTTGTCTGTCCATCCATTTGTGGATGAAATGTGGTGCTGAAGTTTAAGGTTGTATTCAATCCTTTAAACAAAGACTTCCAAAAATTTCCTATAAACTTTGAATCCCGGCTCGAAACTATTACCTTTGGTATCCCATGCAATCGGAAAATCTGCTTCATAAAAATTTCTACAATGTCTCGAGCCTTATGAGTAGTTTTTACAGGGATAAAATGTGCTACTTTGCTAAGTTTGTCCACTACAACCGTGATGGAATCATGTTGTTTTTTATTCTTTGGCAACCCAGTGATAAAATCTATACTTATGATTTCCCATTTCCAGCTCGGTATAGGTAATGGCTGTAATAATCCAATAGGATGCTGATGTTCCATCTTTACTTTTTGACAGTCAAAACACTTGGCTATATACTCTGCTACTTCGTCCTTCATTCTGGGCCAATAGTACTCTTTTCGTCGCATGGTGATGGTTTTCTGATAACCTGGATGGCAAGAATAATGGCTTTTATGCATCTCATCCAAAATCATAATTTTTACTGCTGGTATGCTTGGTACATACAACCTGTTTTTGTACAACAACAACCCATTTTCCTTCAAGCTGAAATCTGCCATGGAATTTTCAGGACTATTTTCTGCTGCCCTTTCCTGTAGTTTTATGTATTCTTCATCAGTCTTAATTCCTTCAAAAATATGATTTTCCAAATCTGTTGCATATGTGCTGATAGCTGAAATAAAATACATCCTTGCATTATGACTTAACGCATCAGCAACCTTATTCTCCTTCCCTTTGATGTGTTGAATTTCAAAATTGTACTCACTCAGAAAAGTTAGCCACCTAGCTTGCCTATCATTCAAATTTGTCTGATCTAATAAATATTTCAGCCCCGTGTTATCTGTCATTAAAGTAAATTTTCTGCCAATCAGGTGGTGATGCCACATTTTCAAGGCATGAATTACTGCTAACAATTCTAGATCGTAAGTAGAATAATTCTTCTCATGTATTTTCAACTTTCTAGATTCATAGGCTATGGAACGTCCTTCCTATGTTAGGACTCCTCGAAGTCCGTCATTACATGCGTCAGTACATACTACAAAATCTTATTAGGATCTGCAATCCTTAAGATAGGTGTTGTTGTCAGTAATTCCTTCAACCTTTTAAAGTTGTCCGCACACTTCTGATCCCATACAAAATTCTTTACTTTCTTCTGCAAGGACATAATGGGGTTCGCAATCTTTGAAAACCATTCAATGAATTTTCTGTAATACCCAGTAATACCCATGAATGATCATACATCTGTCACATCTTTAGGAACTGGCCATTCATTAATGGCTTTTATCTTAGCGGGGTCAACTGAAATTCCTTCCTTAGAGATTATGTGTCCTAAGTACTGAATCTTATCTTTGTAAAAATCACACTTACTGAGCTTAGCATAAAACTGGTGATCTCTCAAAACTTGTAGAATGATACGCAGATGTTCATCATGCTCTTCCTTGCTTTTAGAATATATTAAAATGTCATTGATAAACACAAAGACGAATTTATCCAAGTATTTGTGTAGAATTTTTTTCATTAGGCACATAAATACTGTCGGGGCATTAGTCAAACCAAACGACATGACCACAAACTCATAATGTCCATATCGCGTTCTAAAGGCTGTTTTGAAAATGTCTTCATCCTTCACACGAACCCGATGATATCCGGACCATAAGTTAATCTTGGACAATATCGTTGCTCCGCGTAGCTGATCAAATAGATCATCAATGTGGGGCAACGAATATGTATTCTTGATTGTCATTTTATTCAATTGATGATAATCAATGCAAAGTCTTAAGGTGCCATCTTTTTTCTTTACAAAAATGACCGGTGCTCCCCAAGGGGACACGCTGGGTCTTATATACTTCCTGTCAATTAGTTCCTTCAACTGAGATTTTAACTCATTTAACTCTAGTATATTCATTCGGTATGGAACTTTAGAATTTGGGACTGCACCAGGTATTTGTTGAGCCCAGAATTGGCCCCTTTTAATCATCCTCGATCACCTTTTCTTCCTCTGTCCTACACCATTTAGCATGCTAATCAGACCTGTTGTCCTCACTTTATTCCCCCAAGCTGCCAAGGTATGACTGATCATTGCTCTATCTTATTAATGCTTATGATTGTGATAATTAAGGTTGTTTATCTCTCAATTGTGCTAACATGTTATGATTTATGAAGGTAGTTTGAGATAAGTGGACTATAGGAAGGTGGGGCTGAACAAGTCTTGAAAGGAGGGATGTTCGCTGCTTAAAAAGGATCCTCGGGGCTCCGATCATCAATTAAGGCACATCGTTCTAATGTAACATCCTAGATGGAGCTGTGACATGGCAGCTGTAACAGAATGCGCTATAATTGGATATCTTTAGTATGTTGCTGCTCGAGTATAGTTGTGATCTGGAAAGATCGCCACTACCGGGCCAATCAACAACTTTCTCACATTTCTTTATGTCTCTCCTATGCCACGTTTGTAACAACTAGTGTTATTTAGGGTGCCTGAAGATCAGAGATCTTCATGGCTGCCCGCTAATAGGATCGGATGTTATGATCTGCATGTATAAATATGGGGAGTTGTCTCGACACAGGAGGTGGAACAGGGAGAATTCATTCATTGTATTAGTAGTGAAAGCAAACTGTGTAATCATTCTTCTGTTAATATAAAGAGTTACCTATGAGTTAAAGGAATTTTACGTTGTTTAGCCAGCATCTCTATGTGAAGGCTGGGCCCGTCTTCCACAGAGATTGCTGAGTTAAACTAGGATTTCTTGAATTTATTGTTGTGTGATGTTTTAATTCCTTTGTACGCAGCAGTAGTGAGTGTGGATTGCAGTATAATTAGGATTGCATTTCTTGGAGATTGGTAAATGATACAGAGTGACAGTCGACTGAATAGGAAACTTTCTTTATCCAATTTAGGTGACAGCCGTACACAACCTTGTTCATCTTGGAATTTAAGTTGTTATCCCATGAACCTTTGCAAGTTATCTTTCCTGTTATGATTGTTGATTTTCAGTCCTGTAATTCAAACTCTGAGAGCAGTTGAACTCAATCCTTTGCAATTGAATTTCTAGATTAATATTCAGTTTATGCTTATGGTTTTCAAGAGTGATCAGATTGAAGAGGTGATTGTTCTAGGATGTGAATAGGATTTCTTTTTATCTGCAATTTGTGTTGAACCTTACATCATTTCTTGATTGATGCATGGTAGAAAGGAATTGAAATTGTAGCATTTAGAAGGCAATTGAGATTACATAGATTCTTGGGATGAACATAGTTGTTAGAGGATAAAAGTATTCAATTATAGTGATTTGGTGTTTAAGCAGAGACTGTGCATTTATCCTTTGAAATAAAAGACTTTTTCGGGTTGATAATAAATCTCGTATGCTCTGTATGTTGGAATAATTTATTTGCATATTGGGCGCTCGACAGTATTAATTCAATAGTAAAGTCTAGATCTCTTTTAGGAGGTAATCCTGGAATATTTTCAAGAAAAACATCTTGGAAATCATTCAAGACAGGTATGTGTTGTATTTTCAGTTTGTCTTCTGTAGCACTTAACTCCTCATTTATCACATTTACTGCAAACATTTGGCATCCTTTTCGGATTGCTTTCTTTACTTGCATGGCTGAAATCTATCTAATGGATGTATTTATAGGAATTCCCTTAACTTCTACTATCCTTCCTTCATCATCCCAACAAATGAAACTTTTCTCATAACAATTTAGAATGACACGATGGGCTTCTAACTAGTCCATCCCAATTATGATGTCATATGATCCTAAAGGAAAAACATTTAAATTGATCTATGTTGTTAGCTGATTCATAGATAAAACACAACTTTCCAAAAAATTAGAAACTTTTCTTTTTGTTCCTGTTGCTAGTCTAACTAACCAAGATTCATTGAATTTTTCAGTTTTCAACTTAAAACTCTTGACAATAACTTGTGATATATAACTTAGACTAGCACCTGGATCAATCAAAATAGAGACTGAATGGTTTTGTAGCATACCTTCAACCTCTACCATTGAGACTTGGTGTTCTACTTGCCGATTGTCTAATGCTGCATTAATTCTGGGTACTTTTCTTTCCAAATCTCTTACAGTAGCTTCAGGCTATATTGAGTAAATATGGTTAGTTGTCTGCTTCCTAATGGGACAATCTGAAGCATAATGAGGACCTTAACAGTCAAAAGATTTTATAGGTGGCTTCTGGTCATTGGTTCTGGCAGCATTTGGAACATTTTTGGGTGTTGTAAATTTCTACTACTGATTAATTCTGGAACTGTTAACTTGAAAATTTTGATTCTGGAAATTTTTATTTTGGAAACCAGAATTCCCACTAAACCTGCAAATTTTCTTTTTTTGCTCAAAGTTACTGGATTTATGACTTTTCCAGTTAGATACTCCTCTTCTCTTGTTCTGATCAAAGCAGAAAGTTGCTTTCCTCATAGCTTCTTTTAACGTTCTTGGGTTATCGTACTCTATTCTATCCTTGATGTTGAAGGGTAGAAAACTCAGGTATATTTGGACATTCGATTTTTCTTCCACTAGGTATGGCACATACCTTAGCAAATTTAAAAACTTGTTGTTCAGTTCTTTCATGTTCATTGTTCCCAGCTTTAGATCATAAAATTCTTTGGATTTATCTTCATAATACTACTCAGATAAGAATTTCTTTTTGAAGTATCTTTTAAAGGTACTCCAACTCACATCTCTATCCTTTAAGCCCTTAACTCTTTTGAAGTCTTGGCACCAAATATCTGCCTTCCCGTTTAGGTTATATATTGCCATTTTTTCCTTTAAGGATTCTGAGTAATCATAGATCTGAAAATACTTTTTCATGTGAGACAACCATGCTTTGGCTGTCTCTCCTTTCTCAGTTTCACCATTGAAAGTTGGGGGTTTGATTTTCTTGAACTCCCCAAATATCTGTTCATAATGTTTACGGCTTCTTCTTTTTGGCTTGGAATCACCCTCACTGCTATCACTAGAATAGCCATGTTTCTTTTTACGTGGCTTTTTGGCAGTTTCAGATGATGTGGAGTTGTTGTTTACACCTTTTGTTTTTACTTTCTTACACTTGCCCTCATAAGGTAAGTCTTCAGTTTTGGAAGTATGTTCAACTTCTCGATCCTGTTCATTTGTTGGGTATTAATCGAATAGTACTTGCTTCAATTCCTCTTGTGTTCTCAGAATTCTTTATTGTACTGCTTTACTGATCTTATCTCTAATTTCAATTCCTGATAAGCGCGTAACAATTCTGATGAATTGTCATTCAAATTGCCATGGAATTCTTCTTCAGGTTGCAGTCCCGTACTATGGTTGTTTGGTGGAAATCTATCCTCCATACATTCAATGGATCCTTCCATACCTGTAACTTAAAGTAATTTTCTGTGTATAACAATAATTTAACTTGAGTTAGTAAAAATTTTCACAGTCAGGAAATTTCTATTGCGTGTTTCTTGGGCCTTTTTTAGGCCTAGAGTTCGAACATGAGCTCTAATACCACATGTAACATCCCGATAATTCATAACAAATTTAAAAATTTTAAATCAACATTAAATGTAAATAATTGTCAATGCGGAAATAATAAGTGCCTATACAGACAACATTAAGTAACAAAGTCATTAATGCAGAAAACAATTAATTATTGAGACTCTTAACTAAAGACAAAAGTATTGACTACGACATGTCTTACTCCTATTCAGATGCTTACGACATCGTTTTTATTTGTTTTAACAGTGACTCTCGATATTATGCGATAGAATTTTATTGACTAGGTTCTGACAGTTGCTTTGATGATGATGAAAGGGTGCTATGAGGTACCCCAGGGTTTACTTAGATACGATCAACTAAGGCATTTGAAATCTGGTTCTACGTGCAGAATGTAGGTAAGAAATTCTACCACAACCAAGAGTTAAGAGTACATGAGTTTTTCAATTCATCGTCAATATAAAATGAACCAAAACTAAGTGCTACCCCTCGAGAATAAGTTACGGGAGGTATGGATGTTTTGTTTCCGATTCAAGTTTACATGCTGGAATACAAACTCTTCAACACATCGTCAGTTTGCTTGTTATAATGCTATTTACTATTTAATTTGAGAAGTCAGCTAAAATATCTATTTCTATATCAATGTAATGATCGAATGTCCATTGGTAATTCTATTTGAAATCTTGGAAAATAATAGAGTTTATATTATTTAGAAGGAAATCTACTATTGTAATATTGCAACAACAAAAACTATAGCCTATTCTATGTCTACAATTATCCTTTAATCATATGACAAGACTTACCATAAGGAATATAGAGTGTATATAGTTCATATGCTATGCTCTTAGCATTGTAGTTTGTATTAACTATACCCTAGTCTTATTTTATTTGTTGACTTATCACAACGTAACAATTATACATTATATATATCTATTACCCTATGAAACTCTACAAAACAAACATGCGATGTGAACATTTGGTATTGACCATGCATTCATGCTAATCAAAGAAATTTGTCATAATAGCATTATCACAATACCTATACAAACCTTCAAAAACATATGACAATTGCACGCAAGGATCTAATGCAATAACTATGCTAATGATGATAGGTTATAAACACTCAGTAGTTGACATGATTTCAAATATGGCGTTGACAGGCTTTTTAATAATGTCGATCCACTAGAGGGGTGAAGTGGATGCCACAGTGTAGGGTCTTCACGTGCTTGGGTTTTGTAAAGAGCACCAAAAGACTGAGCTGTGCCATGCACAAGCTTCTCGGTCAACTTACCTGGAAGTTGGTAGATGCAGCTATTAAGTGGTATTGATTGTACTGCAGGTTCGAATATCAACATGCCCTACTGGCAGTGTATCCACTATTGATCTCCCTATGATCTAAAGCTGTGGTCAAAACCCTAAACTACGTTGGTAATGTGATGGAAGATGGTTTTCTTGTTTCTATTGTTACTCTCAGTAGTAAGGTAGTGGAGCCGACTGAAATTGCTGTAATGTAGGAGTATTTGATTTTCTAGGAGGAGGACTCCTCCTCGGTCTTGAATCCAAGACCTGCGTAAAAAGTTTAAGAGTTACATGCTTAGGCTTCATTCCATAGAGCCACGATACAGTTATAAAAAGTGTGTTTCTTCTGTCAACTATTGAGATTGGTTTGCATTGGCTTTCGATTTTTCCAAGGATGTTATCGACTTTTGAGTCTCTACATGTATGAATGCTGCAACCAACTTCTAGCTTCGTCGTCCTAGATTGGAGTGAAGCTTCCAAGCTCAGAAACTTTGTTCTAAAGGGTAAGTAAATTGACACTCATTGCAGTATTGTAAACTATCTTCATAATTGCGACTGCATACTTGAAATCCTTCGAATTTGTAATATGGCAGGTACCCATATCGTTAAAAGGTTTCTATGTCGAGGGTTTGAAATGGAAGTGCTGCAACTGCTTCCGGGTAAGCCTCGGTGGTTCCTGAAACCACATAGTTGCCTCTGGCACGGTTTAGCTGGTGAATAAGGTGTGACGATAGTTGGAATTTCAACCTGGTTCGGAGTAATAGTTGAGTTTCAGTTTTACTGTTTGATTTTGGTCAAGATAGAAAATAGGAGATACACTCTCGGTTTCATGATGTTCTTCAGCCCTGTGATTTCTTGCTACGTCGATTGAGATGAGCTTTGAACTTGTATTTTGCACTATTATTTTGTTTAAGGGATAAACCCTATGTAGTTTTTGGAATCGTGATCCGTCCGAAAGTAAACTCTGATTAAGTTTAAAATAAAGTTTTGAATATGGACCGTGAACCGAGGGTGTACATTTTTTTTCTGTAAGTCAAAGGCTCCTTTGAAGAAAGAATACTTGTTAAAAAAAATACATTTTTTAGATAACAAATGTTTTGGATTTGTGATGAAATGAAATTTGGTTTGGCTGGATGTCATTCAAAATGGTTAATGCCTCAGGGTTCTATCTTGTTTAAAGAAATGAAACCCTACCTGGAGTTTTTACTGGCAACCTTACTTGTGCAGAGAAATTGAACCACGGAAAAAATAGGCCTTACTCGTATGTGTGAATGTTTTGAAGCTGTGTTTTAATTCTAGTGTTGTGAGCTGAAATTAGACATTGATACGAAATCGTGCTTTCGGCTAAAAGATAAATAATATCTCACTAGTAGTTTTTTTGACATGAATAAAAGATAGTTGAAATGTTGTCTAGGGTTTAGATATCAAGCTACTGTAACTTCAGCAATAAATGTCTATTGTTGCCCTGAATGTTTTTATCAAGTGTTATGAACTCTGTCCTAAAAGAATGTTTAGATTCTAGGGTTTGTGATAAAAGGGTTTCTTGATGACACTGTGAAGGTAATTGCATTTTAATGATGAAATCCAATGTAATAGTCAGTGATGAAATAATACATATTCACTTATAATAATTCTATGCATGGAAATAATTATTGTAGCTGCTATATTCTCCTGTAACATAAATAATCGAAAGCATAGAATCAATACTATGGCAATACATTCTGTTACTATCTGAAATGGATGGAATCGAAATGGAAAACTATAGATCTGTAATGAAATAGAGCATGTTTTCTTCTATTGATAAGAATTAAATGAACGATATACATCTGTTATAAAATACTGTATATTTATCTTCCTGCATCTTTCTTAGAAATGAAACAGCAGAATTAAAAGAATAACATAGCATTCTTCTATTCATTCAATCTGGCATTCAGCCTATCTATTCATATACCTTAATTTACTTCTCTATACTGGAGTATGATGCAAATAACAACATGGGTAAAAATATAGAGAAGGATTTCATTCTATCATTTTATTCAATTATTCAATCTTTAGAAAAAAGAAACATGCTCCCTTTCAGAAAGTAAAACAAGAATTAACAAAAGAACAAGTAAAACCTGAACTAGTAGATAAGTGGACAAACACACAAGAAGCCTGTTCATCCCAAGTTGCTCCTGAAGACAGTCTAGATGTCTGCCTTAGGATCCTTGAGCCTGTTCACTGATCCACTGGGAGGAAGAAAATTTTAGAAGCTTAGGTCATCCACTTATAGCAGCAACAGTTTGTTTAGTCTTAAAGACTTAGCAATCAAAGCGACCTACACTAGCACCTCTGGTTGTCCATCTCAGGAAAAATAATTTGCAGAGTTACAATTGCACTCTCCACAGCCTTCCTATTCGAATCTCTCAGTCATCACATGATGTACATGAGGAAATAATTTCTGCAGAAAAAACATTGGAAGAACTGCCTGCTCAATTGGAATTGCCTTATATAGGCTGCCTAGGACTTTATAGTAGTTAACTGGTCATTAGTGAGCTGCCTGCTCACCTCCCTCCACCTGGAGGGGGAATGCCACAAATTTAGGGGTAGTTGTCCCATAACCAACAACTAGTGGTAGAGTGCAAATGCTGCCATCTATCCCAGGACTTATAGCAGCTTCCATTCCTCCTAGTGGGTCAGTGAACACTCTTGTAACAATTTTCTTGAGTGTCTGTCTCCTATTTTAATTTATTAAAAAATAATAATCAGGCATTACAGTCACCTTTGACTAGATTTGGTCATAATTACAAAAATCTGTAATTATTATTTAACATAAAGTATTTTGCAAAATTTAAAATAAATATGCTCAAAATTTGCGTAGGTGACGGAGCTTGAGTGTGCAGGTCCACACAGTTCAATCTCCTCAACTTGGTGTATGCGGTAGTGTTCCTGTGCATTGAAAAATGCCGAAGGTAGATGCTTCTGCATTTCACATATGAGACGTGGAATTTCTCTCCACCAATACTTTATGTATTCTTTATGGAATTCTTTAGATGACAACCATCTACAAGTGACATGACAACCCAATCAAGAAATTAAAGGAAAAAACATTATATTACGTAACATGAATTAGAGAACGAAAATCAAATATAAGTTATATGTTGAATTAAACAAACACTAGTAAGCGCATGGAAAAAATCACCACTTACCTCATGTATTTTCCGAGACTATATATTATTTTCTTGACATTATTGTCGAAGTTGTATGGGATAGAGAGAGGTAGAACATACTGTAACAATAATATACAAATCGTTTCATTTTATCAACAAAGAGTAGAGAAACAAAACTACCAACCATATTCACTGGAATAGGAAAAATAATAATAATTAAATGCATACCATAATAATTACCTTCATGAAGACATACCAATTGTGCGTTTTCACCCCCGCGAAATCACCTTTCTTTGTTATGATATTCTTCATGTTCACACAAAATCCGGTGGGAAATTTAATTTTTCGAATGAATTCTTTTACAACATTACTTTGCTGGTCCGTTAACTTACATGGAAGTGAGTTTATATTAATTTGCTCTCCGTTGTTATGAAATTGAAAGACGTCTTTCATTACATGGTTGCTATCTTGAATGTCTTTGCAAATTTTGACAATTTTTTCTTTGTCACTCCTCCCATCCAATATTCGCTATAATGTTTCAGTCACATTCTTTCCGATATGCATTGTATCAAATAGATGAGCAATTTGTAGGTGCTCACAGTAGGGCAACCTACTAAATTGTCTAGGATAACTTTTCATTCCTCATGGAAGCCCATTAATGCCTTCATGATCACATGAACGACAATCATGAAATTACATAAATCAATGTCAATTACAATAAATAACACACAATAAAAAAATACAATATAACATTTCAAATACGATGATTCATACGTACCTTGACGATTTCTATTATATGGCAACTTCCATAGGTGAGGTGTCATTCTCTGTGGTTTTAATGCAGTCTCTTGCTTGCCATTGAACATATGTTTTTCGGTAGTTCGATACCTGTGATTCTTAGAGAGGAAGTGCCTATACTCATCAAACACCTCCTTTCCTAAGATTTTTGAACGACGACATTTGATCTTAGGACCACAAGCTAAACATGCAAATTTCCCCTTTGTCTGAAGACCTACATAAAGAGATGGAATATCTATGTGATCAGTTATAATTCTATACAAAATGACTTGATTATTTAGAAAAAACATGGGTGTGTAGTATATTAACTAGCTAGTTCATAAAATTAAATGCAAATAAAGTGGAACTGATAATTACATACCACAAAAATGGGTTAACCCTGGGGCATCATGTCTTGCCCATACAAGCATTGCATGGAATTGAAATTACCTTTGTCGTATTTTTCTAGATACGTCATACATAGTGTTAACACCTAAAAAGTGCTCACTAGCTCATTCCCTTATTCACATGACCCATTTGTCCACTTTTCCACCATCTGAGCCTCTGAAACCAACAAAAGGTCACCAAAAGACCTTAGTACACCCGTTTTTCCCACTCAAAAAGATTATTTTTCCTAACAAAGCATAAAAAACCCTCAAAAAGGGTCCAAATTCCCAAAATATTAAAAAATGGAATAAAAATATTAATTTTATTCAAAAAATAAAAAAGGAGGGAAAAGTACCTAAACCATGTTGGTCAATACCATTGGTTTCCACAAAACCACAAATGGTATTCCCCACCACCAAAACCTATAAAAAGGTGGTAGGGGCTCCTCATTTCACATCCATCCATTATCTCATCCTCATGCTGCCGAAATCTTCCTTGAGCATTTTGGCCATTATAAGCAACCTTGGAGAAGGAGACCTCTTGGAGCTTGGAGCTACTCATCTTGGGAGTTGCTCAACATCAACCTTCACCATTGGAGGTATTATCGCAAGCACTTGCTTGCCCCCCATTTTTCAATACAAATTCATTCTTTAATATTTTCTTGTTCTTGTTTTTTAAATGTTTACACTATTTGCTTATATTCTTGCATAGATCCATGATTAGTTTAGTTTAGATTAGTTTCTTGTTTAATTCTATTGAAACTGCTGCTACTAGTTAGCAGGTGCCCATAGCACTAAGCCTGGTTGCAAAACCGGGCCAACAGTTTTTGGCGACTCCGCTGGCTTTGAACAATAGATCTCAAATTTTTCTTTTAATTTTAGTTTTTTATTAGTTTTTAGCCTTTAGATCCATAGATCTGCCATCCTAGATAGAAGATCCATTGCTGCTCTAGTTTTTGGCCCCATCTATTGCCATTAACAGCTCGGAATTCTCAATTTTCGGGTTCGTTTTTCGGCTTCCGTGCACGGCTTTCGCCTCGCGGTTTTTAGCGTGACAGTCGCGCGGTCCATCGCGAGTTTTCGGCTTTTTTCCGCGCGGTTCACCGCGGCTTCACGGCCTGTTTCTGCGCTGCACATCGCGGCTTCGCGGTCATTTACCGCGCTGCACATCGCGACTACGCGGCCATTTTCCGCGCGGTTCCCCGCGGCTTCGCGGCCTATTTGCGCACTGCACATCGTGCCTTTGCGGACATTTTCCGCGCTGCACATCGCGACAGTGCGCCTAAATCCTGCGCGGTCCATCGCGACTATGCGACAGAAACCCGCGCGGTCCATCGCGGATTTTCTGTCAAAAGCTGCGCTGCTAATTTTTTCATTCGGCCATTCCGATTCAAAAAATTATTATTTTTTTTTTTTTACTGTATTTTCTGCCCACATAGCACATTTTTACAGTATTAAATTCTGCATAGTTTACAGCCATAGAAATTTTTTTTACTATTTAAATGCACATCTAGAAGTCCTTTTAAAAATTTTCAAGAAAGTGAAAGAAAGACTTATTTTGCGATTATCTAGTTTAAAATTTTTTCCTGTTTACTTCTTTAAAAATCTTGCCCTTAGCAATTTCCTTGAAAAGAAAACCATTTATTTCTTTAAAGAAGTCTATTATTTGCTTTCATGATTCCCAAGATCCTTTGTTTTTGAGTTAATTTTGCAAAGCATTTAGTTTCCATTTATTGAAAGAAGTCATAAATATTTGCTTTTTTATTTTTGAAAGATCCTTTATTTTTTGAAAATTTCCTATAAAGCATTTACTTCTTTCAAGTTCAGTTTACAATACTACACGTGCACCCACTCAAACACTTAATTGAACTGAGCTTTAAAACTTACCCTAATTTCAACACACTTTTAACCTCACTTGAGGAACACTAAAAGAAATTTGTAGCTAGGTAGTATTGGGGGGATAGGTGTTCCAATAACACCCCTCAATTATTACATCTGAGACATAGAAGTTGTCCATTTAGGGAGCTAAAATCTTTTAGTATTTATTGGCGCGGTCACAACCGGTTTGTGGGAAGGCCTCTTCCCTAGGAGGGTTGAAGTCGCGAGGATGGTTCTGGAAGTCTGAGTGGAATACCGAAATCCATTCAGTAACCGAAGGGCTACCATTCGCAGTTCTTGGGATATCCCTGTATTGGGATATTGCGATCAAAGGACCAAACGACAGATTTACCTTTTCTCGACGCGTCATGAATGGAGTATCCTAGTAGCCTTTCTTCAGGATTGATTACCCAGTGTCCCTCCCGGTAGGGGGATATCTAGCCGTTGTCTCAACACTCATATTGTCTGACTTGGATTTCATCACCTTACAGAGGATATCGTTTGTTGATTCACAATACTTTTAGTTAGGTGTTTGCATGATTCAACGCACCTTTGGTCTAGTTACACCTATTTTTTCTAGGAGCTGTTTGCATGTTGGTATTATGACCATTTGTTGCATCCCTCCACTTATTGTAGCACAACTGCTAGAATAAGTGCCTTTTTTGAGGTTGATTTTTTGGCCTGAGAGCCTTCATTTTCACTCCCCTTCTTGCACCCTTGGTTGCATTAGGGTTTTGAGTTTTATATATATATATATATATCACCACCTGATACTTAAACAGATTTTTCCACAAAAACTTATTTTCTCACCATTGAGAATTTTAGATGCTCTCGTCGTATACAGGGCGAACTCCCAGAGTTCAGTCTACTTGGCTCGCCACGTCACCGACCCTGAGCCTTATCCCTTGACTCGACACATCGTCGGTCAACTAGACAGTCATCCGATTCTGACATGCCTCACTTCACTTCTGATTCTGAGGCAGAATCCAAAAATCCCACTGCGTTATTCCCACCCAACATTATGTCTGGAACACCATTTGACCCACTCTTTACCAGCACCATGGGAGATACGTCTACAGACCCTTCTACTGCAGTGCCGTCCACGGCAACAACCACCCCCCTGGGTATGCCCAATATGGGAAACACTCCACATTTAGGAATGCCCAACACAGGGCCACCTCCTATTATAGGAATTCCCAACACAGGGCCACCATCTGTTATGGGCATGCCCAACATAGGGGTCACACCCCATCTGATTTCCACAAACCCTATCCCAGGAATCACCACTACTATTCCGAACCCTAGTGTAACCCATGTTGCACTAGGAAGCACTGGCCCTTACCATACCACACCTATTGGAGTACATATACCTTCAATACCTAGCATACCTTTAGGTGCTGCTGGACCCCATACCACCATGACTAGGCATGTCCCAGTCCCAGTCACTACATCTGCTAGCTTACCGTATATGGCAAGTCTGAACTTGCTAGATTTAGCCAGGCTCACCAATTACCCTATCAGACATGATCCTGTGTGGCCTCACATGCCCACCAAACTCCCCTCCAACATCCCTAATTTTGAGGGTAAGGCAGGTGAGGACCCCCAGAACCATATCATGTCCTTCCATCTATGGTGTTCCTCCAACTCCATAGTGGACGACTATGTCCACCTCCGTCTGTTACAGCGCACCTTCACTGGCTCTGCAGCCAAGTGGTATATCGAGCATCCCCATGGGATGCATGCCACCTTTACCTCCCTTGCCTCGACCTTCCTGCAGTTCTTTCAGTTACCTATCCACTATGATGCGGGCGTCGAGATTCTACTGTCTTGCAGACAGAACACGGCCACCCACATCACTGACCACATTCATGAGTGGCGTCGACGCCGAAGCCTCTGCAAAATAAAATTAGACGACTGTATCTTCCTAGATTGGTTTCTAAAATCCCTTCTCCCTCTCATTACGAAGGATGTGGCATCCGAAAGACCCCAGTCTGAAGAAGAGGCCATCCTCAAAGCCCAACAGTTTGATCTCATTTACGCCCAATTGGGTTATCTGTATACCATTATTCCGGACACCCCTCGAGGCGAGTCATCCCAACATGATGCGCCGGGGGCATCCCATGCCGCTGATGGCATCATTGGTCGTATGGCCTCGCATCCCCAATCCTTTTTCATTACACATCCTAGCCATGGTCCCGACCTTTCGCGAGCTACATCTCAGTCTGGAGCAACCAGTTCATATGCTCCCATGGCACATTATCATACCCATGGACCTTCATGTCCACCTCAGTGTTTTGGTCATGCACCACCTGCATACGCCCCCCCAGCTGCACCTCAACCAGTGTACTATCCACAGCATGCTACGGTAGCTAACCCAACACCTCCAATAGCTCAAGGTTACCAACAACCCCAGCAGGCAATTGGACCACCTCCAGCCCCACAGGCTTATTATCCACCACAACTTGCTCCCGCACCTGCGGTGAACCAAAATCCTCCCACTACTCAAGGGCAAGTGTAGACACAGCACAACCAGCCCCAGAACCAAAACAACCAGCGCAACCAAGGTGCACAACAGAACCGTGGTAGAGGTCGCAACCGCGGTAACAACCAACAACATCAGCAAGGTCCTCCACCTCCCAATCCTCCGCAGAATAACAATGCTGCTCCTCCCAACCGCAATCCGGATCGAAATCCTAAGTAGCCTAGAAATAATAACCTCAGAACAAACCACCCTTGTTCTATCTGCGGGTTCTATGGTCATTACACACATTCTTGCCCACATTTGGAGCGAGCTCGGCAACTCTGGACCGACGATGCCCATCGTCAAGGGCAAGTGGCTGCTCAGCCGCCACCCAACCCTCCACCACCTCAACATCAACCCTTGGTGCTTCAAAACCCCTTTCCAAACCAAGGTGTAGTGAACACTTAGCCGTTAGCCCCTCCTCAGGGCAACGTGCCACCACAGCAGATTACTTATGCAGCCCCTGATCAACCCATGTTTGATTTAGGAACTCACCATTTGTTGATGATGTCGACTACCAATGCCAACCTCCAAACCCGCCGGAACCAATATGGCTCCACTTCTGAAGCCCTTCCCGCTGACAAGAACACTAACGTTAATCCCACAGATCAAATGTTACATATACCTCCGGCTCCACTTGATGGCGCTTCCAAAGCACCTCGCTTCCCACTTCGTCGTATCAACAATAATCCCAACGCTCGGGCTGCGTCGAATTACAATATCGTAGACGACTTAGCCCAGTCTCCTGCAGCCATGTCTGCTTTAGAAGTTTTGAAAAACTGTCCTTCGCAGCCCAAAACTTTGCTCTCTGCCATTGGCGCCATTGACCCCAATGATTCACAGCTGATCGCATTCGATTCAGACAAGTCTGAACCACGCCTGCCTTCCTCTTTAGCATTCCAAGTTTCTGTTTCTGTTCGGAATCTTGTCATCCATCGATGCATTATCGATGAAGGGGCCTCCACATGCGTCATGTCCACATTCGTTTGGCAGAATTTGGGATCCCCTACTCTCCAGCAGTCCACCACTGCGTTGCGAGCCTATGACGGTCGTTCGGCACAACCCCAAGGTCTTTTAGCCAATGTCCCCATCCAGCTGGCGGGAAAAACTGTCCTCATTGACATTGAGGTCATCAATGCCCAACTAGACTATAACCTTTTACTTGGTCGCAGCTACATGTATGCCATGCGGGCTGTTGCCTCATCCGTATTTCGCAACATGCAGTTCCCCCATGAGGGACGCGTGGTCAAGGTCGACCAGCTCACCTATTACGATCCCAAGGCCCCCGCCACACCTAAAAACGTTCTCCCCATGGTTGAACAACCTATTTGTGGTGCAACTACCTCATTCATTTCCTTAGTAGGACCCGGACTTTACTCTGAGGCACCGATGACCTCTACATTCCAATCCATTCCACCACCGTCACCAGAGGCCCACATCATGAACCTTTGCACCCTTTCACAAACACCTGGTAATCAACCCTCTTTGTTCCCTAAACCACCATTGGTCCCTAGTCACATTGGGGTTACACCCATCCACACGATCCCCTTTCTATTTCCTCCTTCGGGTGTAGTAAGCGCCTCGGTTATGGCTACCCTTAGTCTCCCCGGGTTAACATTGGGATTACCCGTGTGGTATATTACGCCTCCCGTTCCCCTGCCGACACCAAATGTCATCCTGCAGCCGGTGCAACCCATCGTCACTTCTACCCAACCACCTCCCGGTATCACTACTCCTTCGTCATCGACGAATCCACCTCCACTCATCAGGCCCACTGGGGGTAGAGGCCCACAACCATACACTGCGGTACCCCCACCCAAGGCGGTTAAACCTCCCCCCGTATTCCGTGCTCCTCCAAAATGCTCGTTGTGTGATGAGTTAGGCCATCCAACACATCATTGTCCGCAGTTACCTGCATTGCAGGAACACATGCAAATGTTGGACGACGACCCCAACATCCTGGTGGTCAAACTAGATCCAAACCCCATGCCTCGTGATAAATCACTGCGTACCAACCACCCATGTGCGATATGTGGTATTTACGGCCACTACTCCCATAACTGTCCCGACATCCCAGATTACAAAGCAGCCCTCTACGAGATGGACAATTTGGAACTTGAGACGGCACCCCCTACTATCGAGGAGATCTACCCTCCCGCATCATCCTCATCCGGAGAGATTAACACCATTTACACGGTTTCCACTGGATACCCCTCTGTCCGGTCGGCCCCTTCAATTGATCCCTTAGACACACATGTTCAACCCTTTCAAATCGACGAGGAAACCACATGTCCCCAACATGGGGGCAGGCCCAAAACCTTGCTTACTCATCATCATCGTGATTCTCGTCGGAGATACTGGGGGCATCCACCCCAAAAAGGGAATCCCCCATCATGATATCATCACTTCAGTATGCCACCACAGCCCACAGCCTCACGGTATAACACCCTGCTAGCAGTTGCTCAATGCCCTATTGATCTCTCTCTGAGACAACATCTGCACCACATTGACACCTTTGAGTTAGGGGGCATAATAGATTACCTCGACCCCAGGATAGGGGGCATGATCAATCATTTTGAACCTTCCCCATCATCTCTATCTCAACACCCCAATGAGCCCATCGTTCAAACCAACACATATGTGATCCACAATCACAAACCCCATGCACATAGCATGGGGGCAGGTCATTAACCCTGCTGACTTTTTCGCATGCGTGATCTCAACCATTTTTTGAGGTCACATACCACTTGTATATTCGATTTGATTTTATACACATGTATTTCCCCCCGCGGGTCATCATTTCTCCCCACCACTGCATCATTGGCTTGGTGGGCACACCTTTATTTGTGGCAATTTTTTAACCTAGTTATTTGCTTTGACCATTCCAAAGTCCTTATGACCTCCGTTTTTGACGAGTCTTATATCATCGGATTCAGTTTTCCGCGCTCGTGATGATGCTTGATATCATTTCTCGCTCTCACATCCAGATTTTTAGGGCATTTTTTCCATGCCCCCTCGTCACCCCGGTTTGCGTGCCACATCAGCCATCGTCTATTTTTGACGAACCTTATATTGCCGGATCCAAATTTTCAGTGCTCGTGATGATGCTTGAGATCATTTCTCGCTCTCGCCTCTAGATTTTTAGGGCATTTTTCCATGCCCCCTCGTCGCCTCAGTTTGCGTGCCACATCGGCCGTCGCCCATTTCTAGCGAGTCTTATATCGCCGGATTCAGTTTCCCGCGCTTGTGATGATGCTTGAGATCATTTCTCACTCTCACGCCCATACTTTTTGGCCATTTTTTCAAAATGCCCTCTCATAGCCTCGGTTTGCATGCCACAACGGCCGCAGCCCCCTTTGTGACAATCTTTATGTCACCGGATCCAGTATCCCGCACACATGATGACGCTTGAGACCTTTTGTCGCTCCCATCTATCCATTTTTTGTTCGTTATAATTTTATCCCTTTTTCGGGCCGAGCAATCCCTTTTACGAAAAATGCACTTAGGGAGTTTCTGTTAAGCTCTTTTCTGACTCCTAAAACAATGAAAAGATCGCCGAGCAATCTTGCTTCCTTTCATGCTCGCTAAACGTATCTGAAAGGGCGTCTACCTGGTATAAGTTTACCCCTTTTCTGGACCTCGTAGACTAATTACGAAAAAGGTATACTCTAGTCACATCGGCTAGAAGAGTTCTCCATCCGCATCATTTTATGCTTTTTCGGACCTTGGAGACTAAACTTACGAAAAAGAAACACCAATAGAGTCCACTTACCATTTTCAGACTCTCTAAACATGAAAGCAACCATGAGCATGAGCCGTCCTGGGCTCACAAAATCCACAGGACCGTAACATTTCAGAGCACACTTTCATCCCTTCTTGGAGCTCATTAAAAACTATGAAGAAGGAATCAATGGTGCCTCTTGGCACCACGACAGATCACATCTAATCATATGGCAGCTTCCCCATTTTGGTCGCCTTTGTTTAGAGTATTCTGCAGTATGTTACCTTGAAAATCCCTCGACAGCACCTATCAGCTCGTCCTCCCCCCCCCCCAGAGTCAATATATACCATTTAGTCAAGCAATGATCCCCACACCTACAAATCAATTCCCTACGCTGCCAGGTCAACCATGTCATCATGCTCTGAACAAAGGAAGTTTGAGTCTACCCACTATATGACCCTAGTTACTTCCCATCCCCACAAGTATGTCAGTCCTACCATCAGTACTACCACACTTCATTTCTACACCTCGCGCTCCTATCAAGGAACCATCATTGCCTTGTTAGTTGCTGGTCTCCCTCTGTCGACGACAACCACACTTATTCCAGAGGATAGACCTACAGGTCCCTGTGTCTTGGACTCATCACCATTTATGATGAGTGCCTACGAATCATTTCGAGAAGAGCCCTCAGTGCCTCTCCAAATGGTTGTTTCTCACATGCTCGACTTCAACACCTTGATCGCATCGTTGAGACTCGCACAGGGCATTGGTCCGCTCAGTTATTTGTCGAAGACCCCGGATACCTTCTGACTCCTCCACATTTGAGAGTCTACCTATGGATACAACCAGTTACACTGTTCCTATAGATATCCGGGTTGCGTATGGCGACAGTATTCAGATGCACCCCAGTTTCATACTCCCTTGAGTACACAGTTACATTAATTCTCAAAGATGACTCATAATCTTTGAGTCCCTATCGATGTTGGACACCTTCAGTTTCAGTAGTTCACCAGTTATTCCAGTGTATCAGTTATTGAGATCAGTTATGATCAAGAGTATATCCCAAAATAATGCCCCCCCTGGACCATTATGATGTACCAGTAGTTTCTTTATGTATTAGATCCCCCTTCTTGGGACTAATTGTTATGTATATGTCTTGATACGAGCATGGGAATGCCCGCCTCGTCCATTATCAGAGATTATACCTCATTCATATTGAGGCCATGTAATATGTTTTGTTTTTGCAGCTTCCAAGGGTCGTGGCTCCAGTCTCCAACCGGTCTCTTCTCTCCCCTAAAACCCCAGAAAAAGACAAATGAACTATGATGTCGATCGGCCATCCGATGAGCTCTTGCCCTCACACATCAGGGGGCAATCTGTTAACACCTAAAAAGTGCTCACTAGCTCATTCCCTTATTCACATGACCCATTTGTCCACTTTTCCACCATCTGAGCCTCTGAAACCAACAAAGGGTCACCAAAAGACCTTAGTACACCCCTTTTTCCCACTCAAAAAGATTATTTTTCCTAAAAAAGCATAAAAAACCCTAAAAAAGGGTCCAAATTCCCAAAATATTAAAAAAGGGAATAAAAATATTAATTTTATTCAAAAAGGAAAAAGGAGGGAAAAGTACCTAAACCATGTTGGTCAATACCATTGGTTTCCACAAAACCACAAATGGTATTCCCCACCACCAAAACCTATAAAAAGGTGGTAGGGGCTCCCCATTTCACATCCATCCATTATCTCATCCTCATGCTGCCGAAATCTTCCTTGAGCATTTTGGCCATTATAAGCAACCTTGGAGAAGGAGACCTCTTGGAGCTTGGAGCTACTCATCTTGGGAGTTGCTCAACATCAACCTTCACCATTGAAGGTATTATCGCAAGCACTTGCTTGCCCCTCATTTTTCAATACAAATTCATTCTTTAATATTTTTTTGTTCTTGTTTTTTAAATGTTTACACTATTTGCTTATATTCTTGCATAGATCCATGATTAGTTTAGTTTAGATTAGTTTCTTGTTTAATTCTATTGAAACTGCTGCTACTAGTTAGCAGGTGCCCATAGCACTAAGCCTGGTTGCAAAACCGGGCCAACACATAGTGATACCATTCCATAACTTTAGTAGCTTGTCAATAATATGTTCGATATATACATTCATATATTTGACTTGGTACTTACCTTATTGATTTGAACATATAAAAAATATAATTATGAGACATACCATTTAGATATATAAAGTATATTGCACAATAGAAAAACATTAAATACATATATGACATTATGAGACAACATACGATAAATGAGATACCACTACATTAAAAAAAATGTAGACACAATATACCTGGAACAATCATCGACAACATTATGTGCTCCCTCTTTATTGTCAACCATGGATGAATGTTATTGTTGATAACAAAAATAGGCCACACTGAGTAAATGGATCTCATATCTACAAAGGGATTGACACCATCTACTGCCATAGAAATCCTAAGATTACAAGGTTCTTCTTTAAACTGAGGCCATTTTTCCTCCATATCTCTAAATGCAGACCCATCTGCAGGCATCCGAATAATGTCATCTTGACTTTTGTTATCTGCATGGTAATAGAGAAGCTGCGCTATGTTTTTGCACGTAAACAATCGTTGAAAACATGGAATAATGGGAATATAACGTAGAACTTTGCGAGGCACATTTTTTGTTACTTGATTTGTTCGATATATACTGATATGACATTCAGGACATTCTGTTTCAAATTCATGCTGAATATAATATAGAACATGGTCATCGATGCATGCATGAATTGCTTCATACTGCATTCCAATTTATTTCATGATGGCAGATAGATCTCGATATGTGCAAGGTAAAATATTTGATGGTGGTAACAAATATCCACCTATCATGCTACAACAAATAAAAATAAAAATCTACTAGTTAATATAATATAGAAATAATATTAATGAAACACATTTCATATTCCGTATTAAATTGACTTATGAATTAACAATAAAATTATTAGACAATCATATATATTATGTGATGGAATGTATTACATACCTTAACATTCGTGTGACTGATATGTGTTAGAGCAATATTATACCTTAGTACCTTAATCATTAATTAATTAATGATTATTAGGAGCTAAACTGGTTAATAATACATCCCTAGGTGTGAAACTGGTTATTATGAAGTGCTTTGGACTTATCTTGATAAGTGTGAACAAGTTCACAGTGTATGAGCCAAAGTATGGGCCAAGAGGTGGTCAAAATAGCTATTAGGCATGCTTATCCAAGCATTTATTGCCCCAGCATGCATAAGGTGCCCTCTTTCCCTGTTTTAAGGAAACACATTGACCAAGGGTGCTCATGCTCTGTATGTGGACAATTCCCACTCCCTAGGCCATTTTTGGCACGCCTTAGCCTAACCAACTTCCACCAAACCTTATCCTCGCATGTGTGAACCTCATTGTGAGTTTCCATGCTTACTCAGTGTTCACATGCATATTTTGAACCTGTTTGAGTTATTTTGGAAACCTTTTTGGTTAACCTAGGGGGGGATTGGGGTAAATCTAAGCTAGCTAAGTGTGGACACTCCAAGTGGATATTTTTCCTCCTATTTTGTATATAAGGATGAACCAATCTATTTCATAGCATTGGACTGTTAATAATATTATGATATTTCACCTATTTCATGTGTTCTATACATTTGCTCTTCATTTTACAGATTTGTGCCTATTCATGTAAATGTGTTGCAATCTTTCACTAGTGAGGAATCCATAGTAGCTAGGTTCTACTGTGACTAATATTTTACATGGATCAGAGCTCTTGGAGCTATCATTCGAACCAGCAAGGTTGTTTTAGTGGCTTGCCAGAAGCAGTGGAGAAACCACAGAATTCCTGAGGCCATTGCATTGAGTCCATTGGAGAAATATAGTGGCTCTTCTTAGGTGTGATGCTCTCCTGAATGCAACCGCTATCAAACAGGGTTTGAATATGTTAGCGTAGATCCCTCCTGAGTGATTCCAAGTGTTTTGCAGGTTTTCAAGAGCACCATTGTCACCCAGTGCGCAGGCAGTAGAAGAAGATGGAGCAATCTCATCCAAATTTGCTCACTCCTTTCAACTATTTCAATTGGAAGGTTGAAATGGTGATTTTGTTGAGATCCAAGGGTCTTTTCAGGATCACAATGGGCATAGAGGTTGAACCAAACTCTGCTGTGGAGAAACCAAATTTTTTTAACATAATGGATGAGGCATTCGGTCTCCTTTGTCTCAGTATTTCGAGAGACCTCCTATTTCATGTGGAAATTCTAGCTGCACCCAATGAAGTTTGGCTCAAGCTTGAGTCTCTATTTGGGAAGACTGATGAGATGAGAGGACATCAACTTGAGAATGAGTTGATCTCACTGAGTCCAAGCAATTCCGAATCCATCCAAGATTTCTTCACCAAGTTCAAGAGCTTGGTCTTGCAAATCAAATAGTGTGGCATTGATAAGAAGGAAGTACAGTTGATCTTGTCCATTCCTTCAAAATTGGGTCCTGAGTACTTAGTTTTTGTCTCTACATTCAACTCCACAAAGGTCACAGTTAGAAATTGGAAAATGCCATCTTTGGCTGATTTCATGGTTATGCTAACTCAAGAGAAAGACAAGTTGGTCTTGATGGGTTCCATTAAGCAAAAGGACCAAGTGATTGCTTCTGGAGATCTGAAACAAAGAGGAAAACAAAAACCCATTTTGAAACCCCAAGAGAAGAAGATGAAGGAGAAGAAGCAGTCAAATGAAGAAAGCTCAAGTTCTAGTGATGAAGATTCGAAAGTCAAGAAGATGAAGAGCAAGAAGGAAAGACCCAAGTGTGGTTATTGCATAGGTTCTCATTATGAAAAATATTGTTACAAAATGTAGTTGAACATCTTGATTAAGTTACTTGAAGAACATAACATTGATGTTCCATATTTTGCAAGAAAAGAAGAAGCCAATGTCTCTATGGAGCAAGAACATTGTCTCCATGCCACATGCAAAGGTAAAATCTCTATGCTTTGGGTGCAAGAGACAAATATTTTTTTGATATCTCTGTTTCTGATTTACATTCTGATATATTAGATTCAGAAAAGTCAGTCTCTTCCCTGAAAGAATCTCCATCCAGTTCACTAAAGCATTCCCCCAATACTAGTCATTTTTCACTAGTTTTTGACATGCCTTCTAAAAGCTCTTCCCAAATTCATTCAGATCCTTTCCATTCTGATATGGAAGGTAATATGCAGGCTGATCTACAAGGTATGATAGACCTCAAACCATTTTACCAACCACTGGATGTCCAAAAGACCATGCAACCCCCGAGCTCTCACATTCGAAAATCTGACAATTTCATTGTTTCCAAAACTGTGTCACTTGCCTATGTTGTCTTTATGTCTTGCATTTCAGTCCTTGGTTGAACATCCATGTCATTGGACATCATGGTGCTGCTGTTACAAATGTCTGGACCCAATCTTACAACTTATGGTTCAAAACTCAAGTCTCCATACCCTTCAAGTTTGCTCAACTGTTAGTGTGATCTTGCTAGCTACACATTCTTCTCTTACTGTAAAACCATTCGATCATGGAGACATTATAGCTCTATTTTTTGCTTCTCTATATGGCTCCTATTCTGATATATCAGAGCCACATAATCTCTATTACAGATTTGGTAAGGTGCTACATCAGTTTGGAAGGAAGATTCATGGTTTCATTTGCCATGTGGAAGCTCCTCAAAATACTGATTTTGTTGAGATTTTTGATGCTTTTTGGGAAGGATTTTGCAGAGATATCTTTTCCATTTTTTATTATGTATTCAGATCTGAGTATGTATGCAGCAAGAATCATTCCTATGATGCTCCTCCATCATCAAATTATGAGTTTCAAGGGGCCTCCCAACATGTTTCTTGTCTACACAACATTGATACATTCATGCATGATCATGGCATCCACAACATCTTCACCAAGTCTTTCACCAAGAAGTTGTTTACTCAACTCATTCAAGTGAAGAACAAGACCTGTTGAAGACATCTTTTATCATCTTTGTATCATGTCCATTCTTGAGGGAGTATTTTCCCCATGTAGTTTTGCCTCTTTCCTCGTTTCACATGGACAAATAAATTTCTATTGTAAAAGGTGACTTGAGCCTTAGTTGCCAAGGCCTTATTTTGATATTCCACTAAGTGTAGCTTATGGGGGGGTGTTAGAGCAATATTATACCTTAGTACCTTAATCATTAATTAATTAATTATTATTAGGTGCTAAACTCGTTAATAATACATCCCTAGGTGTGAAACTGGTTATTATGAAGTGGTTTGGACTTATCTGGATAAGTTTGAACAAGTTCACAGTGTATGAGCCAAAGTATGGGCCAAGGGGCGGTCAAAATAACTGTTAGGCATGCTTATCCAAGCATTTATTGCCCCAGCATGCCTAAGGCTCCCTCTTTCCCTGTTTTAAGGAAACACATTGACCAAGGGTGCTCATGCTCTGTATGTGGACAATTCCCACTCCCTAGGCCATTTTTGGCATGCCTAAGCCTAACCAAATTCCACCAAGACTTATCCTCACATGTGTGAACCTCATTATGACTTCCCATGCTTACTCAGTTTTCACATGCATATTTTGAACCTGTTTGAGTAATTTTGGAAACCTTTTTGGTTAACCTAGGGGGGATTGGGGTAAATCTAAGCTAGCTAAGTGTGGACACTCCAAGTGGATTTTTGTACTCCTATTTTGTATATAAGGATGAACCAAACTATTTCATAGCGTTGTAATGTTAATAATATTATGATATTTCACCCATTTCATGTGTTATTTACATTTGTTCTTCCTTTTACAGATTTGTGCCTATTCATGTAAATGTGTTGCAATCTTTCACTAGTGAGGAATCCATAGTAGCTAGGTTTTGCTATGACTAAGATTTTACAATATGTTTTAAAGACCATTCATAAACTTCAAGTTCATTATCAACAATATAGTAGAGAGAATATTTGTTTTGGAGCCCTCATAAAGTGGTTTGTATGCCTTCTCAAGAAGAGGTATATCATGAATATCATCAAAATGATCATCATCATCCTCATCCATTCTAACATTAACTGAATCATGGATAAAAATATTTGTAACATCATCTTCAACTATGTTATCAATATGGTCATATTCTTCAATATGATCATTAACTTGTTCTCCATTAATATTCATAGCTCCATGTTCCTCCAGTACTTGTTCTAAAAGCACTTCCTCCGAATGAAATGCAGTAGGATATCTTTCTTTTATAATTACATGAAACCATCAATAGATAAAATTTAATATAATAAATTCAAATTCCAACCATACCGCCGACAACTAAGAACGTCGGATGGCAGGCATTTTTGCATTGAATGGTCGTTGGTGATCCGACGTCTACATCTAAGATATCCGACTTTAAATTAAGTGTTGACCGTCGGATAACCGTTTGCTTGGCCTTTGGTTGTATGCGTCGCCATACTAGAGGGAAATATTAAGGCGGATATCCTTTGGAAATGGTCAATATTCGTCAGAATGTTGTCGGATTGTTAAAATTTGAGCATTAATTTACAATACTCTTGGATCTTTACTGAGAGAATAACATATACAGTATATCAATGCATAACAATCACATTAAGCATCACAAGCATCACAAGAATCAAAAGCATGAGAGACAAGAGACACAAAGTTTCCGTGGGGAAAACCCTAAGGTGAAAAACCCCACAACTTCCTTAGAGATAGAGAGAGAAATGGCTCAACCAAAGTACAACCATAATACAATTGAGATAGTCTCCTAGAGCAGATGATCCTCCTCCTCACTAGTGCACCACTTTCTGAGTGAGAGAAGTGTGTCTTTCTGAATGATCCAAACAGAGATCTCCCGATCTCTATTTATACTTAACCTGTTTTCCCAGTGACCTTATGGGGCCAACTTGTCTATCTAGATACATCCACAATATAATATATATATTTTAGGGCCGACCCCACACATGGTGGTCTAATAACTCATCAGAAAGTACACACACTTGCGTTACTTGTCAATCCACATGACGACACTTCCTTATAGAGGAATAACACATCTCTTATAAGGGTACAATAAATATATATGAAATACATAGATGAAATACATTCCGAAGTTACATATACATCAACACTCCCTCTTCACTACGAAGGTATTTCTCGACATAGTTCTGCTAGACAAGTCTTCTTCTCGGGATCATTGTCATCGATGCATCGTCCTCATTATTGTCACTGCTGCTGCTATCTCAACCAATCTCTGACTCTACTCGTCATAGGAATTTCTACAGAGCCAGTCCTTTTTCATACTGGATGTAGGCCCACCACCTGCATGTCTTCATCATCTGTGCGAACGGTCTAATAGAGGTGGCCTCTCAGGACTAATTTTATGTGCGGATGCAATACCAAAAAGAGTATCCCAGGAACATTTATGTGCCTAAGCACAACTAACAAGATCTCCCAGGACTGATTACATGCATCTCCTCCATAATACCTTTCAAGATCATCCCAGGAACATTTATGTTCTGTAGCACGACTGATAAGATCTCTAAAGAGCATCCCAGAACTTATTACAAGCATATAGCTCAACCTCTCAGATCTCCAGGATTGATTACATGTGGATAGACAAAACCTTTAAAGAGCATCCCAGGAACATTTATGTGCCGTAGCACGATCGACAAGATCTCTAAAGAGCATCCCAGGACTAATTATGAGCACAGAGCTCAACCTCTCGGATCTCCAGGACTGATTACATGTCTCCATAGTAATACCTCATCCCAGGACTGATTACGAGCACACAGCTCAACCTATCGGATATCTGAGGACTGATTACATATTACATAGAAATATTGGAAAGAGTACCCCAGGAACATTTATGTGCCGCAGCACGACCAGCAAGATCTCCCAGGACTGATTACTTGTTATTTGCACAACCTACCACATATCATCTCTGACCTCCAAGTATCAACCTGATACTCATGATCCAACAGATCATCATCGCAGGAGGCATCATCTTGATGCCCATGATCATTCTGATTATCATCACTTGTACCATCCTAGTACATATCATCTAGAGCAACATCCTGAAGCTCATCATCATGATCAACCTGATCATACAATGCATCCACCTAATGCACACCAAGTATCTACCTGATACATATCATCATACATGATCCACCTGATCATACAGTGTATCCACTCGATACAAATACAAATACATGATACATATCTACATACATGATCTACCTGATCATACAATGTATCCACCTGATACAGATACATGGTCCAAGCATCCAACATGATGCATATACAAATACATACAAATGATCCAACCAATCATATCCAACATCCAACATGATGCATACATACATATAAATGATCCAACTAATCATATCCAGCATCAACACAATGCGTACATACATACAAATATAAATGATCCAACTGATCATATCCAGCATCGACACAATGCGTACATACATACAAATATAAATGATCCAACAGATCATATCCAACATCCAACATGATGCATATACAGACCAGTAACTGGAGCATCGTCCTGATACTCATCATCCAGTGCTTACATCCACATCCATGTGAAGGATCCTCCTTCCAACATGCTTGGGATGGCTTCAGCAAATGTGTCCATCACTTCTTCTTAGAAGTGTTGTTGATCTGAAGAACACCAAGCCTCTCCCTTAAGTACCCGAACTTCACCCTGGCTAGTGGCTTCGTCAGCACATCTACAATCTGCTCGTCCGTCGGAACATACAGGAGCTTCACGGCTCTTCTCTGCACCATATCCTTGATATAGTGATATTTGATCTCTTTGTGTTTTGACCTGTCATGAAACACTGGGTTCTCAGACAGCTTCACACAACTCTAGTTATCACAGAATATACCAGTAGCATCCAATGGGAGATCAAATAACTCAGACAGTAGCTTTCGCAGCCATACTACCTCTCAACTAGCTAAACAGGCTACAACATACTATGCCTCAGCTGTACTCAGCGCTATGCAGGACTGCTTCCTGCTGAACCAAGAGATCACACCTGATCCCATACTGAAGTAGCACCCAGATGTGCTCTTCCTATCTGCAGCACTGCCAGCCCAATCTGAATCAACATAACCCTGCAGGTTAAACTTTTAATTCACTTCATACATGAGCCCATAATCCACTGTACCCTTCAGGTACCTCAGAACATGCTTTACAGCAACCAGATGAACACTCCTCGAATCCGTTAGGAACTGGCTCAATGTGTTCACTGCAAAGCAAATATCTGGTCTCGTGTTCGTCAGGTACATCAAGGACCCAATCATCTGATGATACATAGAGACATCAACCGGCTCAGATGAAGCATCACATAGAAGCTTCAGATTCGATTCCATGGGTGTGGCCATGACATCGCAATCCATCATCCCGAATCTCTTCAGGATATCTGCTGTGTACTTCCCTTGAACAAGGAAGATCCCACCTGAATTTTGCCACACCTCCATACTTAGGAGATAATGCATCATTCCCAAATCTTTCATATCAAACTCAACAGCAAGCTTCCTCTTAGTATCTGCAATCAATCTGTCATCTCTTGTTACAAATTAGTCATCCACATACAGGAGTAGAATCACAGGATTCCCTTCCTCAACCTTTTAGTAGAGGTTGGAATCCGCTTTACTCTTGCTAAAGCCCAAGCTAGATAGGAAACTATCCATCCTACCATACCAAGTTCTGGGAGCTTGCTTCAAGCCATACAAGTCTTTCTTCAATCTACACACATGTGACTCCCTGTTAGGTCTTGGGACTGCAACCCAAACATCTTCTTCATGATCGACGGATCATGGCATTCCATTTCTTCATCCCAGATCCTGGGAACTTCAATATCTTCAATAGATATCTTTGTTGCTGGAACAAATGTTGTAGTCCTTTTGTAGGTGAAGATATACGGTCTTTCCTACAAAACAAGTTAAATTGCATGATTAGAAACATCTCATAATTTTCAGAAAAAATTCTTTACACATAAAGAAATATGTCATGCAGTCATACGGTTATCTTAGCCAATGATTTAATACAACATTTATCCATGTTCCACAACTTTCTAGATGCCTTCCAGTCTCTACCAGAACATTGTTAAGAGTTTGCACTTCTCCCAACATTTCAGCAAAGAGGTTTCATTCTAGATAAGTAGCACTGGAATGTTGTATAGTGCCATATGCCACTTACCCATCACATGCATATTAGTAGTATACTGTTCATTAATGCAATCATTCTAATATGCACAATACATCTCCTAAGTCTAGGAACATAAGCATAATATTATTTAAGCAAACAAAATAGGCAATAAATGATAATTGAAATACTTATCTTTGCTTGTTTGTTGGGTGGACTCCCTCTGAGTCTTTGCTTCCTGGCAGGAGTTGCTGAAGTAGCTTCTTCTACACCTTTCTGTTGTGGAATTTAGGAATATGGTCAACTCCCTCTGTGTCATGTCCCAAATTTTGTATTGGGTCACAATGGCCTAATCACATTGGACCTATTCATTAGAGTTTGTCAAATTGATGCTAAAGGTCAAATAATTGCCAAGGAGGAAAATTACTAGTTTCCTAGGTTTGGGGTGGAAGCTTTGGGATTTGGAATAATGGGGATAATAAATGATGTTTGAACATTAGAATGGCATAAATATTTAATAAAGGAGATAAATAAATATATACAAGTTAAAATCAATGTGGCATTTCATCATGAAGACACATGGAGGATGTGGGACCCACATATGGCTAGATTTCCCCACTACACTTGGCATCATTCTCTCACCAATTCGAATTCAAGGTGAATGGTAACATACTTGGGGGATTCCAAAAGGTATTATTCATCGCATGACTCGTCCAAGGTCGAAATATAGAGGAAGAGTAACTCCCATGGAAGAGGAAGAGGCAATTCGGAGCTAGTGAGACACTTGGGCTAGATTCCCTAGCTCTATGACAACAATGATGAAGATGCTATGACACCTATGACACAAATAAGACCTGAAGGCTGACATATGACATATATGACATGTCAGGGCTAAAACTAGACTCCAAGAGGACGCTCAAGGGTGTTAGGGCAGCTAAGATGCTTCCACATGTGATTTGGTGGAAGTGGGAGACTAGGAATTGTTGTACAAGTGGCGTTCTTTGGAATCTCTTCCCAACATGGGTTGGCATGAGTCTCTTGGAAGGAATTCGACCCATGTAGGACATTTGAAGTTTATAAATGTCAATAAAAAAGAATGAAACCATATTTTTATAATTTGTAGAATTTGCAATTGCATTTGTGAAGAGGGAGAGCTAGTGGATGACTAGTTTCTTGCCTTAGACAATTTCGAGGGTGAAAGATTCCCATCCAAGTTGGTAATTGGAAAGGCCATTCAGACCTTTCATTTGGATCTTTAATGGATTCTTTATTTGCAGGTGTAAGCTACAGGGTAGCTCATGGTTTATTCTATTGCAGCTCACTCCTTCAACCATTTCCAGTTTTGATGGCATATTCTTGATCCTTGAGGGAGGGCATTTTTGGTGAGCTATTGTACTCTTTGGGGAAGCTTTTAATGCCCCATTTATTTTGTAATATGAATTAAATACTTTGTTCTTCATCTCCAAAAAATTTCAGTTCGAAATGCCAAGCAGAAATGTATAAATCTCATTTTTAATGGAAGAACAATGCCATTTCCCCACTACCTTGTTGTGAGCCAATGTATTGATGATTATTTCGAATGAATGGATGATTCTATGATATATTTGTGATCAATATACTTCCATGGATGTCTTCTACAAGTTTCATGTACTGTACTTGAGCATTTGAAGCATTTTTACTCAGTTTAGTTGTATTGGGAGGTGAAATAGTGCCATTTCCCCAAGGGTCGAATTGGGGATTTTTGCAATTGAATGGGAGAGGGTGAGAACAGTTGTAATAATCCATTAATGGTGCATATGAGACTTTAATAAAATAATTAACACATTACATACCTCTGTTGATTTGAACCCCAAATTACTAGTAAAATTGCATACTTGGTCTAGAATATTAAGAGAGTTTACAGAGGTATTTTGGTGACCATATTTCATCCCTAAACATAATATTAAAGTAATAATATCATTCATACACCTTCCTTGAATATTTGAAGGGATTTGGAGTCAATTTGAGACCTAGAGACCAATACTAGTCAAAGGGAAATCACTAGCAAAGTTACCTACATTGACCAGAATTGAAAGAGGATTTGCATAAGTATTTTAAAGGTCCAAAGGCATCCCTGAAACACATATTTATGTTCTAATATCATTCATATACCTTCTCAGAATATTTGGGATCATTTGGGGCAAATTTGGGACCTAGAGATCAAAACTAGTCAAAGGTCTAACTAGGAAAAAAAGTGAAAAATTGTCATTTTGATAAAATTCCTAACAAGGGACATTACACTCTGAAAACCTGCATCCTTGCAGGAGCTGCTGGAGTGTGCTCCCTCTTGATCTTTGCTTCCTCGATTACTTGTCCTTGAACTTATATTCATCCTTGCTGACATCAATCTTCTTGAACCCTGGAAAGTATATTCTATAAGCCTTCGAGCTTTCACTGTAACCCACAAAGATACCCTTCTTTCCTGAAGGATCTAGTTTAGTCCTCTTTTCCTTTGGGACATGAGTGTACACTGGACAACCAAATATTCTGAGATGGATGACTTCATGTTTATTACTATAAAATACCTCTTCTGGTGTCTTGTTGTCCAATATCTTGTGGGGTGTTCTGTTCTGCACATATATAGCTGTTCTAGCTTCTTTTCCCCATAGATGCATAGGTAGATCCTGGTCATGCATCATTGCCCTTGCTGCTTCCATGATTGTTCTATTCTTCCTTTCTGCAACTCCATTCTTTTGAGGATTATAAGGAGCATTCAACTCCCTCTTAATCCCTGAATCACTGCAAAGCTTCTTGAAGTCACCTGAGGTGAATTCTCCACCGTTGTCGGATCTGAATGTTTTGATATTTTTGTCAGTTTGATTCTCCAGCAAGGTTTTGAATTTCTTGAATTTATCAAACACCTCATCTTTGTTTTTCAAGAAGTATACCCAAATCTTCCTGGAGAAGTCATCAATAAATGAGACATAGTAAACATATCCACTTAGAGAACTAGATGACATAGGACCACATACATCTAAGTGGATTATTTCCAGTATATCTTTTGCATTGCTTTCACTACTTGGGAAAGCCTTCTTAATATTCTTACCTTTTGCAGATCCTTTGCAAACACCTTCATGTTTGGTCTTGATTTCAGGAAGACCCTCTACAGCCTTGCTTGCAATTGGAAGTGCCCTATAGTGCATATGAGCAAGTATTCTATGCCAAATTTCACTTGGCTCCATGGATTCATGCACCATGGCATGTTTAGGCTGTCCTTTTAATTTACACAAACCTCCCTCTTGCTCTCCAATCACAATTGCATCATCTATGGTCTTTCCCTTTGGCCACATTAGGACTTGGCCATCCACAAATGCAACCCTCATACCTTTTGCATCCAATGCAGAGATGGAGAGTAAGTTCTTCTTGAGCCCAGGTACATAAATGAATTCTTTCATCTTCAAATATTTTCCAGAATCTAGGTTGTAGGAGGCTTGACCACTTCCTTTGATGGGATATTGATAATCATCCCCAAGTTTCACTTTATGGGGTGATTCATGTTCAAGTATATTTACAAATGATTCTCTAAACCTAGTCATGTGTTTGGAATCCCCACTGTCAATTAACCAATCATTACAACCATGGGAGATAGTACCTGTGAGAGCAGAGATTAGAACATACTCTTCTTTACTTGATGAGTCAGCATTACTATCATCACTTTCTGCCCTAGCCTTCTTCTTTGGAGGTTCATCATCTTCGGCAGCATGAGCATGGTACCTTCTTTTGTTACCCTTCTTCTTCTTGCTGGAGTTGTTGTTGTTGTATTTGTCCCTTTTGTTCTTGGGACATTCTGAAGCAAAGTGACCCTTCTCATTACAAGTGTAACACCTTAGATCTTTCTTGTCTTTGTGAAAATGATGAGAATATTTCTTCTTATGATGGGATGGCTTGCTCTTGAACTTTCCCTTCTTAGTGTGAGCCGTGAGAGCTTGATCTTCATTTCCCATCTTCTCTTCTCTTGCCACAAGCCTTGCTTCTTCTTGAGAACATTCCTCCCATAATATGCTGAAGAAGATTAACTTCTTTCTGGCACAGATCCCCTGGATAAAAGATTCCCATGACATAGGTAGGGCATTCAAAGTAGTCATAACAATTTCACCATTCTCCACCATTTCACAGCTTCAAGTTGTTCCTTGATCTGAGAGACCTTGGAGAAATAGGATTGAATGGTTTCTCCATTTGACATCTTGACCCCTTTCAATTGATTCTGCAAGGTCATCTTCCGATTTATGTTCTTTCCTTCAAATAGCTTGGTCAAAGTGTCAAACATAGACTTGGGTTTCTTTAGAGAAGACACATGGGGTATGAGATGGTCTTTGATAGAATCGACAATGATTCTCTTTTTCTTGACCAAGTTCTTCTTATGCAATACCTTAGCCTCTTCATCCTCTGGGATAGGGATGTCTTCTTTTATATATGAGTCCAACTCATTCTCTTCCAGGATTAACCCAATCCTATACTTCCAAGCTCAGAAGTTATCAGCCCCTTCAAGCTTATCCTCAAGATTGGTGTGGTGAGACATCTTAAAGAGTACTTCAAATGAAATAGAAAAGATTTAGGTCTTACCACTTGAAATGCTGAAAACTCGATGTGGTCCCGGATTAGGGTTTGTCAGAAAAACCCTAAAAATTCAAAATGTGAATTTCAACTTTCTGAAAGGATAGAAAGATGAACCTTGATGATTCGATCATCCTGGTGTATTCAGAATTTGAGATCAGCAAAGCTTTACCCTTCAAATTTGCCTTTTTGTCCTCTTGGGTTCACTAGAGAGAGCCCTGAATTAGGGTTTGAGTTTCTTAGAGATCTACCCAGCCAAAAATCTCGATCCAAAGCTCTAAACTTCGATTTTTGCAAGGAGCTTCCACTTATGGATTCAGATTTCAGAAATTCCTATTTTTGTGGAAACCCTAATTTTTAGGGCCAAATCTGAAAATGCTCAGAATTGAATTCTTATTGGACAGATAGATTCTACTTGATGAGTAGAGTCAAAACTATACTGCTTTTCCAAAAACTGTGGAGAGAAACCCAATAAACAAGAAACTCAAGTTTCTGTCACTGCAAAATGTCTTCTTCTCAGGTTAGCTCTGATACCATATTAAAATTTGAGCATTAATTCAGAATACTCTTGGATCTTTACTGAGAGAATAACATATACAGTATATCAATGCATAACAATCACAATAAGCATGACAAGAATCACAAGAATCAAAAGCATGAGAGACAAGAGACACATAATTTCCGGGGGGGAAACCCTAAGGTGAAAAACCCCACAACTTCCTGAGAGATAGAGAGAGAAATGGCTCAACCAAAGTACAACCAAAATACACTTGAGATAGTCTCCTAGAGCAGATGATCCTCCTCTTCACTAGTGCGCCAATTTCTGAGTGAGAGAAGTTTGTCTTTCCGAATGATCCAAATAGAGATCTCCCGATCTCTATTTATACTTAACCTGTTTTCTCAGTGACCTTATGGGGCCAACTTGTCTATCTAGATACATCCACAATATAATATATATATTTTAGGGCCGACCCCACACATGGTGGTCTAATAACCCATAGAAAAGTACACACACTTGCGACACTTGTCAATCCACATGACGACACTTCCTTATAGAGGAATAACACATCTCTTATAAGGGTACAATAAATATATATGAAATACATAGATGAAATACATTCCGAAGTTACATATACATCAACATGGATATCCGACATAACCTTGTATCATTTTTAAAAAACTCATTAAATTTCATAAATTTGAAGGTGAAATCCGACGACAAAGTCCTTTGCATTGGAGGTCGTCGGATTTTGTTGTCGTATTTTGGGTTCAAATCCACTAGTGATTGTACCAAAATATACCTATCCTGGAGCATCATATATACGATACATCTGAAAGTGTGCATCTCGAGCTAATCGAGCATACCCCTGAATGGCCTGATCATCAAAAAAATTGAGTAGGTCATCATCGACCCACTCTCTCCTTGGTTTTGTAGGTGCAGTGGGTGGTCTAGATGTCTCTCCCTGCACAACAACAATAACACTTCCCATGGAAATGAACAACGAGTCTACAATCCCCTGTCTAGCCTCTATAGCAAGGTGGGATGACTGTGTCACGTCCTATGACCTAATACTCATCCAATCTGGAATGGATACCAACCTTGGAGGGGGTGGCACAAAAGAAGGGTCTTTACGAGCTCTAGGACGCTAGTAGGAGCGTCCCCTACCAACACCAAAGAACTCAAATCATGTGTTGTTGTAGTTTGGGAGCATATCTAGAACAAACTTTGCATATATATGTTTTTCAAAGTACAACGAGACATATTCATGGTGGGGGAACATGCCCCACGCTCCGATGAATCTATCATACACATATGGTGCAGCGGCCTTGAGCTTAAACTCCTTGATTCTAACCGGTTGATCGATAGGGAGGTCAGGAGGGATGTCGAATAAAGTATCCTTGAAGTCATGCCCTCTTGTGGCGCCTTTGACATACGCCCATTTATGGGGCCCCATGACATCTTGTCTTCTCCTCTGGAAAGTAAAACGAAAGATGTCACTAAGAGGTCCCACTTTCTTGTAGACGGTCAACATATCATCAACTGCTGATAACATTATGAATAGTGAGCGTCTAGTAGGAGAATCCTCCCTGAGTGTGCACATGCACGAGTGCACCCACTCTCGCTGGGTGGTAATAATAGTAAGAGTGATGCGTGCAACCTCATCATCGTATGATCCACCCGATGCACCTGTGATCGAAACCAAAACAAAAATTTTAGTGAAAATATATATTATAACTTGCAAGTGAAATTCAATACATTCTATATTAAAAATTTACTGAAAATGTATCTAAAAAAAATATGCACCTGATATACCTATGTCCTAGCGCTGATCCTCCTCCTCAGGATCAATATGTACATCGTCGGGATGAATTGAGGCCATATCTCTCCTCCTCCTGCCACCAGATGCAGTTGAACCCGATGTGGCCTCACTCCTCAGTGAAAGAGAGCGTTGTCAATGGCCATCCCGTTGGGCGACGTCGGATCCTCTCGTGCTCCGCAAAGCACGAAGCAGTGAAGCTCTCTTTTGAGAAATCTATGCATCACATTTCAATTTCAATTTCTAATTCTATTTCAAATTTCACATTTCAAATTCAAAATCAATTTCAATTTAACATTTCCCATTTGAAATTTGAAATTTCAATTTGAAATTTGAAATTTTCAATTTTCAATTCAATTCCAAATTCAATTTTAATTTCAATTTCAAATTTCAAATTCCAAAATCAAATTTCAATATCAAATTTCAATTTCAATTGCAAATTTATGCTTCAATTTCAATTTCAAATTTCAATTTCACGTTCAATTTAATTTTCAATTTAATTTCAAATTTCAATTTAACATCCAATTCTAATGCCAATTTCAATTTCAATTCTAATTCCATTTCCAATTCTCAATTTTCCTTTCCATTTCAATTTCAATTTCATTTCAAAATTCAAATTGAATTTCAATATCAATTTCCAATATCAATTTCAATTTCAATTTCAATTTCATTTTCAATCTCAATCTCAATCTCAATCTCAATCTCAATTTCAATTTCAATCTCAATTTCATCTTTATTTTTCAATTTCAAATTTCAAGTTTCGATTTCGATTTCGATTTCTATTTCTATTTCCAATTCTAATTCCAATTCAATTTCTCAATTTCCATTTCCATTTCAAATTTCAAATTTCAATTCCAATTCCAATTTCAATTTCCAATTTCCATTTCTATTTCAATTTCAAATTTCAAAATCAAATTTCAATTTCAATTTCAAATTTATGTTTCAATTTCAATTTCAATTTTCAATTTCATGTTCAATTTCAATGTTCAATTTCATGTTCAATTTCAATTTTCAATTGAATTTTGAATTTAAATTTCACATCCAATTCCAAAGTCAATTTCAATTTCAATTTCATCTTCAGTTTTCATTTTCAAATTTCAAGTTTCAATTTTGATTTAAATTGTAATTCCATTTCCAATTCTCAATTTTCATTTCCATTTCAATTTCAAAATTCAAATTCAATTTCAATTTCAAATTCAATATCAATTTTCCATATCATTTTCATTTTCAATTTCGAATTTCAATTTCAATCTCAATTTCATCTTCAGTTTTCAATTTCAAATTTCAAGTTTCAATTTTGATTTCAATTTCAAATTCAAATTCAATTTCTATTTCAATTTCCATTTCCAATTGTAATTCCAATTCCATTTCTCAATTTCCATTTTTATTTCAATTTCAAATTTCAAATTTCAATTCCATTTCCAATTCCAAATTCAATTTCCAATTTCCATTTCTATTTCAAGTTCCAAAATCAAATTTCAATTTCAAATTTACCTTTCAATTTCAAATTTCAAGTTAATGAATTTAATTTTCAAATTTCAACTTAATTTCAAATTCATATTTCACAGCCAATTCCAATGTCAATTTCAATTTCAATTGCATCTTCCATTTTCATTTTCAAATTTCAAGTTACAATTTCCATTTCAATTATAATTTCATTTCCAGTTCCCAATTTCCATTTTCATTTCATTTTCAATTTTGAATTTCAATTTCATTTCAAAATTCAACTTCAATTTCAATATCAATTTCCAATATCAATTTCAATTTCAATTTCATTTTTCAATTTTGAATTTCAATCTCAATTTCATCTTCAATTTCAAATTTCAAATTTCAAGTTTCAATTTCGATTTCAATTTCTATTTCTATTTATATTTCTATTTTTATTTCTATTTCTATTTCTATTTCCATTTCCAATTCTAATTCCAAATCCAATTCTCAATTTCCATTTCTATTTGAATTTGAAATTTGAAATTTCAATTCCAATTCCAATTTCAATTTTCAATTTCCATTTCTATTTCAATTTCAAATTCCAAAATCAAATTTCAATTTCAATTTCAAATTTATGTTTCAATTTCAAATTTCAATTTCATGTTCAATTTAATTTTCAAATTTCAATTTTGAATTTAATTTCAAATTTCAATTTCACATCCAATTCCAATATCAATTTCAATTTCAATTTCATCTTTAGTTTTCATTTTCAAATTTCAAATTTCAAGTTTTAATTTTGATTTCGATTATAAGTCCATTTCCAATTCTCAATTTTCATTTCCATTTCCATTTCAATTTCAATTTTTCATTTTCAATTTTCAATTTCAATTTCATTTCAAAATTCAAATTCAATTTCAATATCAATTTCAATTTCATTTTCAATTTCATTTTCAATTTCAATTTCGAATTTCAATTTCAATCCCAATCTCAATTTCATCTTCAGTTTTCAATTTCAAATTTCAACTTTAAACTTCGATTTCAATTCCAATTTCAATTTCAATTTCAATTTCAAATTCAATTTCAATTTCCAATTCCATTTCTCAATTTTCATTTCTATTTCTATTTGAAATTTGAAATTTCAATTCCAATTCCAATTCCAATTTCCAATTTCGATTTCTATTTCACTTTTCAATTTCAAATTTCAATTTCAATTCTAAATCCAATTCCAATTTCGAATTCAATTTCAATTATATTTACAATTTACAATTTCAATTTCTATTTCTATTTCAACTTCAGTTTTCAATATCAATTTTAATGTCAATTTTAATTTCAAATTTAGATTTCAATTTCAATTTCGATTTCCAATTCTAATTCCATTTCCAATTAACAATTTTGATTTCCATTTCAATTTTCAATTTTTAATTTCAATTTCATTTCAAATTTAAAATTCAATTTCAATATCAATTTCATTTTCATTTTCAATTTTCAATTTCGAATTTCAATTTCAATTTCATCTATAGTTTTCAATTTCAAATTAAGTTTCAATTTCAATTCAAATTCAATTTCTAATTTCAATTTCAATTTCTAATTTAAATTCCAATTCCAATTCCAATTGCATTTCTCAATTTCCATTTCTATTTCAATTTTCAAATTTCAAATTTCTACTACAAATTTCAAGTGCATTTCCAATTCCAATTCCAATTCCAATTCCAATTTCAATTTCCATATCAATTTCAAATTCCATTCAATTTCAATTTCCATATCAATTTCAAATTCCATTTCAATTTCAATTTCAACTTTAGTTTTCAATCTCAAATTTCAAATCAATTTTAATGTCAATTTCAATTTCAAATTTCGATTTCAATTTCATATTCCAATTTCAATTTGGATTTTCAATTATAATTTCATTTCCAATTCTCAATTTTCATTTCCATTTCAATTTCAGTTTTTCAATTTTTAATTTCAATTTCATTTCAAATTTCAAATTCCATTTCAATATCAATTTCATTTTCATTTTCATTTTCATTTTCAATTTCAAATTTCATTTTCAATTTCAATTTCATCTTAAGTTTTCGATTTCAAGTTTTAATTTCAATTTGAAATTTAAATTCAATTTCTATTTCAATTTCCAATTCCAATTCCATTTACATTTCTCAATTTTCATTTTTATTTCAAATTTCTATTTCAAATTTACATTTCAATTCCAATTTCCAATTTCATTTTTCTTTACAATTTTAATTTTAATTTCAATTTCAACTTCAGTTTTCAATCTCAAATTTCAAATCAATTTTAATTTTAATTTCAAAATTTCAAATTTGGATTCAATTTCAATTTTGATTTCCAATTCTAATTCCATTTCCAATTCCTAATTTTCATTTACATTTCAATTTTGATTTCAATTTTCAATTTTCAATTTTCAATTTTCAATTTTCAATTTTCAATTTCAATTTCATTTAAAATTTCAAATTCAATTTCAATATCAATTTCATTTGAAATTTCAAATTCAATTTCAATATCATTTCAATTTCAATTTGGTTTTTCATTTTCATTTTCAATTTTGAAATTTCAAATTGCAATTGTGATCAGTGAACACTGATAAGTCACGAGTTAAATTTCAAATTGCAATTTTCAAATTTCAATTTCCACTTCCAATTTCAATTTCAATTCCATTTACATTTCCATTTCGAGTTTCCAATACCAATTTCAATTTCAAATATGAATTTTCAAATTCAAATTCAAATTCAATATCAAATTCAAATTTCAAATTGAAATTACAATTGCAATTTCTTTTCTTTTTTGTAAGTTAGCTTAGGTCCTTATATTACTTCCAGAAAGATATACAAAAAGATGTACAAAGTATCGCCAAGCCCTCCTGCCAATGGAAAACAGACCCACAGTCAAAAAAATAATAAGTCATTTCCGAAAGGAAGCATTGAGGTATCATAGTCTGAGAGATTCTGTCTTTCTACACAGTAGGGTAGCTTAAAAACAAAAAACTGCTACAAGAATTAAACTGAAAAGTCTAAACATAAAAAAGACATATGCAGACTCAACCCTAGCTAGATGTTCAAATAGATTGTGGCTTCGTGAGCCTCAGTTTCTTTGATGAGCTCAATATTGAGCCTACGAGCAATCAGGTTCTGGTTGTGGAGAATTTGCTTTAGGTAACCCACCACTTCGTCCTTCTGGAGCAGTATTTCGACATGTGCTTCTCTGCGGTCTACCAGGGTCTTTCCGAGGATGGTTTTTTTGCAGCGAGTGAATGTCCAGAGTTCGCTAGTAGAGCGTGGTGCGCCCTTTGGTACTTCTCGGGTCTAGAAAAAGGGCTTCAAATTCCTTCTGAATTTTAGAGTCTAAGAGACAACCCCTCATGACTTGGGTGTCCTCTTCAACATCCTTGATTTCCTCTTGCATAGACGATGGGGTGTCTTCCTTGAATCTGTGGGATTTATCCACTAAACTCCACATCAAGCAAACCAGTGGACCTTGAGAGGGGTTGGTTGGATTCGTCTTCCGCTTGATGCAGCCTCTAATGGGTGGAATTGTTGCTACCACAGTGAACGAACCAGGAGCCGAATTAACAACAGAGATAATGCAGCTGAGGGAGAGTCTCAACGTTGTAAATCTTAAGGCTTTCAGCTTTGTGCCCTTTCCAACAAAACGTAGATTTTTACGGTGGTTCTTTCCCCTAACATCAACTCTAACCATTATTGTAGGAGTACCTTCCTCCATGGAGCATAACGCGGAGTGAATGCGAGCTCACATAGTTGGATGAGGATAGGACTTAGTGCACACTGCAAGAATGGAGCGCTCGGGCAGGTGTATAACAAATGATGTCTCTTGCGACGCGTGGGAAGATGAGGCCAACACGTGTCTTGCTTCGTGGTTGAAACGGGTGGGCATTTGTCGAGCGTATTGGTTGATAGACTCTTCGTGGGTGTGGCCCCACTCGAGCACCCGCTGTGGGGTTGCAATTGCAATTTCAATTGCAATTCCAATTGCAAATCCAATTCCAATTTCAATTACAAATTTCAATTTCAATTGAAATATGCAATTAACATTTCAATTTCAAATTCAGTTTCAAAGGTTTCAAATGTTTTTTTTAATGTTAATGGTTCTTGTTACATGGTTATATGACCCTATATTGGAAAAAAACCGGCAATTTGAAATATGTAATTTTTTGTTTCAATCCTCCTGGTATTCTCAGAGGATTGAAAAAAAACGGGCAGCATTTATGCTTGCCAATACACATTTTAAAATAAAACTGGAAACATAAACGCTACCGGTTGATATGAACAAAAATATTAATAACTTGAAAAAATAAATACAACATAAATTTAAAATTTAAAGCATGTTTAACGTAATGTAAATGGTTTTTCTACATATGTTTTCAATCCATGTTTTTAATCAGTTTTCAAATGGTTTTTGGTAATTCCAAGGTTCATAGGTTTAAAAAATTAAGGTTTCAATAGTTTTTTTACATAATTTAGTTAAATTTATTGAAAAAAAAACGACAACATTTATGTTGCCGGTTTTATTTTCAAATGTGTAATTCGGCAACATTTATGCTTTCCAATACACATTTAGAAATAAATTTGGCAGCATAAATGTTGTTGGTTAATATAAATTTATACAAAAAAACACAAGAAATTAAATTTTATTTAAAAAATAAATAGGGGTTTTATGGTCCACTTACCTGGTGGAGTGGACGACATGGCTTGGTGTGGCGACATGGCGTGGCATGGCATGACGTGGCATGGTGTGGTGTGGTATGAGGTGCTCGATCGAGCTCCTTTGTTGGGGTCATCGTCGTTGAAACAACAATTGTCGGTCGCAGCCCTGCTTTTTATTTTTTGAGTCTGCCTCAACAGCTCAATCGAGCAATTGCTCAATTGAGGTATTTTAAAACCCTCGATCAAGGTAGTTTAAATCCCTTGATTGAGGTATTTTAAAACCCTCGATCAATATTTTAATACCTCGATTGAGAGCTTTAAAATATCTCGATCGAGGGTTTGCTGCACAAATTTTTGGTGCTCCACTTGCTAAAAATCCTGAACCACCTTCATGGATTGACCCAAAGGTGGGGTCTCTAAAATATCAGATCTAAATCTACAACACTAGATGGGACTATCAAACCTCAACATTGGGCCATATTAGCTCCCTTTCCATAGTCCATTACTTAGACAACTTTTACAAAGAAAAAGATAATGAAAGAAAAGAAAGAGAAGAAAAATAATGTTACTCGTTATAATAAAACTAGTAATGTCCTAAGTAGAGCTTCAATTTCTCATCACTTTTCTTCTTTATTTTGCCTCACTTTTATGTTCATTTGAAACCCTAATCCCTTTGAAAAATATATATTCTCCAACGAAAAATGGACCCCAAATTAAGTTAGGAAAGTTGTCTCTTAACAACCAACAAAAATCTCCAAAATATCTTCCTTTATTCAAATTCACGACTTAGCTTTCTTATGTTGGGAGACATATTTTAATCCATTGAATTTTATAATATTATAGACTCACTTTATTATACAAGTCACATTTTTTTTTTAAATTATAACTTGTTATTCATCCGATGGAGAATCAAAATTACATCGACTTTACATAGTAATTTTCATGAATAAAATGCCTATTTCCAACAAAATATTATATCTTTCACCGACACATCATCCTTGAAAACAAATCACTTTAAATAAAAGCGCCTCACTCTATGACTTTAACTAAAGTTCATATGTGTTGTGCATTAAGCACACATACATAATAAATATGTAACTACAGAAAACAACAGAATATGTAGAACACAACAATCACACAAGAGACACATAAATAGACGTGGTTCACCCACTGAGTGTGGGCTACATCCACGGGACAAGGGCAGGCATTCTTTATTCATCATCAACATAGTTTACAAACTAGCTCGGAGAGGGCATAAAGTCCGAGCTCAATATCTGCCTCAATGGGCCACATATTTAAGCCAACCATCAATTACACATAACTGATTATACCGTTGGTGAAACCACCGTGAACCAACTTGACCTCAACCGTCAATTGGTTGTCACATTCCAACAATCTCCACCTTAACAGCAATTTACTTGATGCCCTGCCCTTGTCCATTTGTGCTTCTAAATACCAAAGCACCCATTTCATTGCTTCACCTGGATTTGTTTGTCATGTATCCACTGACAACACCAACCACATGTGAAAAGATCTCATTGCATACATCACACCAGCATACCATACACGAGAAATATAACCCTTTTCTTCATTACATGGACATCAACCTGAAGAAAGCTTATGATGTTTACCAGTTTCATCCCTGAGTATCATTATCATGTACTCATCCTATGATAACCAAATCTTACCATCAATCCCTCTCTTGTACATTTACGCTCAAGATTGTTTTGCTGCTCCCTCATTCTTCATGAATCATAAATGTCCAACCGAACCAACCTGTTGATTGTATCCATGCTTGTGCTTGTTTCAAGCATAGCACCAACAATCCAAAAAACGCCAAGATAGTGAATACCATAAACCCAATGGTTACACCCACTTCTTGTAAAACCTAGTTCGCCATGAAGAAATCAAAACATCTTGTACCGAATGCTTGAGAGTGCTCTTCAAGCCATACAATGATTACCTTGAGCTTGCAAACAAAATCTTCCTATGCAATCCTGAGCACCTTCTATGCTCCACCTTGAACTTTACATCCGAAGACCTTAGCCAAATCTAGCCAAGACAACCAAATGAGCCTTTACTGCTCACCTTCAGGTCTATTACATTGGAGTTAACCAAGACTTTAAAATAGGCTTCATTACATGTAATCTCATGGACAAAAAAAATAAACTCACAACAACCAACTCATGCCCTACCCCTTTTAGTTTACCTAAATCTACGCCTAGGGTATGCATGCCATTCAGGTCTTACAGTCATATGCCCAATTACAAAATTTTACAACTCCAATTAATAATAATAATCTTTCTACCATTTATATATATATATATATACCCTACCCTTACAAATGTTACCAACACTTTCACTCTCTTGAAACTCCATGCTTGTCCGTGCTCTTTCTCCACAACGGCTGCTCCACCTGAAGATGCTTCAAGCCCAACTTCAGGTTGTACTCTGCACCAGTTGCTACAGGCTAGCCTCACTTGTTGTTCATGTAGGTTCCAAGACTCTTTCTCCTCAACACAGCTCTGGAATGATCTCCTCTATGGGAGTGATCGACTTCTCTGCTCACAGGCAGATGTCACGTCCCCTCCCATTCTACCAGCTAGATGGAGAGGATCGTGAGGTTAACACGGGCATCCAGCCCCATTCGATATTAAAAACAAACATTCAAATTAACATGAATATGTACATATACATATGAAAGTGCATATCGGTCGTGCTCCTAAACTGGGCATCTAGCCCCATGAAATTATTTCATAAGCATTCACATAATAAAACAGAGACATATGTAGATGCATAACTATTTTATAGCACAGTGGAAATAATATCATTTACACCTTCACCATACATTCAGATATTCATCAATTTAATAATGGCAAGAATATACAAACACAAGAGAATACTTATCTTAACAAGTAGTCCGTGAGCAACCAGCTACGCTTCTGCAACGTTCCACCCAACCGTAGGCCAGTGTGCTCCTTAATTTCTCAGCACCACTGCCACCCCCGAGCTGAGCATGATCTCCACAAGGAAAAAGAGGAAACCGGCTCTCACATAGCCAAAGATATGCCAGAATCAGCCAAGCCAACTAGCAGTTGGGTTTCTCAGGCTGCTAAGAGGTGGGCAGAGGTGAATTACTAGGCTAGTGGCTCAACCATGGAGTTATGAATACATCATTGGGCTCATCAAGCCAAATCTGTCCTCTTCCACTCTTGAAGCTTCTGCTCACATGTTCAAATCCAAAACGGGATGCACTGAACAACAAAAAACTCAATTACTGGGCATGAGGAAAATGCTTTCCACAGTGGGATGCATGAGACGGGGTTTCCAACTATCTCAGAAAAACATGGGAACCCATAAAAACGAAATGGGAAGTTGGGGAACAACCCTGGGAAGCCAATCCGTTTTTATAAAAACGTCCTAGGACATTCGGGGGCAAAAACGGCCTCCATACAGTCCCCAAAACGTGGCTCTCCTCTCCCAGGCTACTGCATATGCAAAAACGAACTCCCAGCCATGGAGAAATGCAGGATTTGGATGAAAAACGTGTAGGGAAAGACCCAGCTAGCTCCCCCTGCGTGAATGAGAGAAGACTCCCTGTTCCGAATGGCTTTGGGCACCATTTCGTGGGTGTTTTCTTGCCCAACAAGCAAAAACACGGATTTCCAGGCTGATGGCTTGCCCATGCACGAAATTGGCTGCCATACTTCTTCATTTCCAAGGCAATAACTGCCCCAACCAATCTTTGGAAGAATTAAATGATTGGGTGTATGAGACAAAATGGGAGTTGGTGGTTTTTATGGGTTTCCCCATTGACACATGGATTAACACCATTGGCCCAAGGGTTTGAATAATCTCCCCCCCTATTCCTTGTAAAGATCATGCCCCCATCTCTTTTGTTGCATTGCGTAGCTGGTTGTGGGTTTTTCATTAAAATTGCATATTTACATGATCTCTGATGTTACATTGTGCACCGCTAGCACAAGAACCATATGCATCTATTCTAATTGCCGATACATAAAATGATAAATCAGTGGCACGGCCTTGGCCTTGAGCTCCTCACCATGACTAAATGACAATATTTACATCATTTACCATATTAATGCAATAGGGTCAAGCTGGGGACATTACAGCAGATCTCCACCTCTCCTCACAGCATTTTGCAGCGCCCTCTTGAGCTCGACGGCTGCTATGTGGCGACCTGTACCACGGACTCGACCTCCACCTCCGCTGGCTTGATGATCGTGAACTTCACGGGCGAGTCTCAGCCTTTCCGGTGATGGTCTCAATGAACCTCATGGGCGGCAGTCTCCCTGACAACGGGCTGCAACAATCTTGCTTTTGGCTCTCTGCCTCCACGCGAATCTGCAATGGCTCAATTGCCTTTCGGTGGCTCCCACACATGTTCACGTACTCTTCAGATTTCTTTTGGACAGGCGGCTCTCTTTCTCCACGTGAATCTTCAACGGCCTCTCCTTCTGGACATGGATCTAGAACGGCTCTGCAGACTTCAGGCTTCCTTCCACCGACTCTCTTTCTCTGGCACTTGGGTGTGGTTCACCATCGACAGTGTGGGCTCTTCCTCTTAGTCTGGGCGGCTCTTCCACTGGACCGGCTCGGCGTGGGCTCTTCCTCTGATTCTGGGTGGTTCTTCCACTTGACGAGCTGCTGCTCTTTTCACTCTCTACAACTTTAAGCTCTTCACCTGAGCTCTGATACCACTTGTTGTGCATTAAGCACACATACATAATAAATATGTAACTACAGAAAACAACAGAATATGTAGAACACAGCAATCACACAAGAGACACAGAAATATAGGTGGTTCACCCACTGAGTGTGGGCTACATCCACGGGACAAGGGCAGGCATTCTTTATTCATCACCAACATAGTTTACAAACTATCTCGGAGAGGGCATAAAGCCCCAGCTCAATATCTGCCTCAATGGGCCACATATTTAAGCCAACCATGAATTACACATAGCTCATTATACCGTTGGTGAAACCACCGTGAACCAACTTGACGTCAACCATCAATTGGTTATCACATTCCAACAATATGTCAAACTTTTAACAATAAAAGGCCTCTATGGTACCGTACTGTATAGTACTAAAAAAAATTTCACGTGTCAAAGTGAGGTTTATAAAAACCTCACTTTAAGATTTTAACCAAAGTTCACGTGTCCAAATTGGCCAACTTGTCATAGCCTTCTAAAATAGCTTCCACCTTGTCATTGGGTTTTTCATGCCTTGGAGTCTCTATTGGTTGGCAAGGGGAGAGCCCATTGCTTTGCTTATACTCATGGAGAAGAAGCTTCTTTGCATTTCAAAGAAGCTTAAGTAGTATGGGGTATTTATTCAAAGAAACTTACGTAGCATGTGGTCTCACTTTTTTTTCCAGAAACACACATGTGCACAAATAAACACACATGTGCACAAATGAGCATAAGCATGAACTTGACTTCAAGCTAACCATAGTCATACACCCATTTCTTATATGATTAAAGATAGCTTTGCAACAAACCTTTATTAAACAATTGTTGCATGGCAAGAGATATCTGCTGAGGTTGGTAGGTAGAATTGTGACTTAAACATTTAAGTATTTGCTTTCTTCGGTAGTTCAAACACATGTATTATTTTCGCAATACAATACACTTTGGAGATAGAATACTTTGGAAAATTTGATTATTGAATATATGTCTGTATTTTTATTTTGGATTCTCCACATTGATTTGGAAAATTTGATAATCTAAGACATCCTTGTATTTGGTCTTATTGGTGTGCATTAATGTCAAAGGGAGTGGCAAAGCATACCGTTTTTTTAGTGTAGCGAACCTCACAAGTGAGTTGATTAGTAATGTGTAGGGAGGTTCAATGGACGGAGGAGAGATGATGTATTGCCCAGTTTGAAAGGAACATTCCAATCCTGCTTGCTTTTCATAGATTGACGCTCAACATAGAGAGGCGATGGGTGGTCTAGAGGACAACAACCAACTAATTGAATTCCCTTACCGGGATGTAGTGGAAAATATATAAAGACCTAGCTGGCTGATACGAGGTAAGTCAAAGGGATTGAAATGGATGGATGAAAAGTTTGCTACATACATCAGGATAGGTTTCAAACTTCCACTGTAGTGGCAACTGGCAGCAAAACAACATGTCCATGCCCCAGCTGGTAGTACGCAGCCGAACTAGAAATGAAAAAACACAGGAATAGAAAACCGTTATGGTGTGTAAGAAAAAATTAAACATGGAAGAAAACATGCATCAAATAGAATAAGCGCCAACAACAAGGACAATTGCAAATTTTAGGTGTCGTATCATCTGCTGGAAACCACATCTGTCCACCAGCTGATAAAACGGTCAATAATTCAAAATAAAGTAGGCCTGTAGATTTTGCTTTATATTTAAAAAAAAGGTTTGATGTACGCATGAATTACTTGTCTAAACATGCAAATTAACACAACCACGTTTAAGCCATGCAAAAACATCGCATGGACATCAAATGGGGAGATGCTCCTAACCACGTAGAGATCTTCCTGTAGAGTACTTTTGTCTATAGTCGTGTATCCTCCTAACTTTGGAGAAGATTCCTTCTTCAATCCAGGTTTGCTCAACATAATGATTGAAGTTATTTAGACTTAACCAAGGTTCAAGTTATACTTTAAATTTGTTTTTTGACCATATGATTGGATTTATTTCAAGTCTCCCTCGTGATATCGTATTCCCTTCTCTCCTAGTTGTAGCTAAGTGTAGGCTTGGACAATACGAAGAAGCCATTGCAATATTGAAAAGAGGCGCACTGGCTATGTACATCCCTGAGAAGGGTTTTGAGCTTACTTTTGGAGTTTTTGTGGGGCATGCACATCCTGGAGATACTTATTCTGCTCCATCCCCCAAAAGAATGGTCATGGGACACAAAGGGAAGTTTCGGGATTCAATGAATGTTATCGATCCTGTTACTACTTTTTGCTGAAATTTAAACGCATGCACATGGCTTCCAATTGCCATACCTATTATGTGTCACTACATTTGATATTCCTTGGACATTTTATCTATAATATTTGGCAATGTCTCCCTACGAGTTGAGATTATAGATTTGGAGCAGCAACCTCTTTTTCTAACATCAACGTCTTGCATCTGCATCTTATGATCTTTGTCATTCTTCATTTTTGCTTCTGTTATTGATATTGAGATGTAGGTAACACCTATTTACCTGTTTGTAAATGTCATATTTCATAAATATGAGAGCTAATGTATAGTCAAATCACATTTTTCATTGACATAAATTATGTAGATATATTGCATGAAAATATATTCATAACACTTAGTTTCATTGATTTAAACCCAGAATCCATTGGGATTGAACGTAGAAATATAAAGTTGTAAATTTGAACATTGAATCTTTACCTGTAGATTGGCAATGCATGCGCTGTGCAAAGGCGAATGCCCATATGCACTGCTTAAGGCTCAAAGGGAAACACCGATCTTAGCTTTTTTGATGTAGTTGTGAAAAGGTTCTTAACTTCTTACTAGATTATCTTTGTTTTATTTTTTGTTCTCTGTATGTTTGTTTTATTTTTAGTTCTCTGCATAATACTTGGATGCATTTTTATAGTTACATGCCGATGCTATTTTAGTTTAAGTTTATATCCATATATCAAAATTCTTCAGCGAAGCTAAAATACTAAAGACTTCATTATCCTAGATTTTATATAAAAAGCTGAAAGACTGTATTATCCTAGATTTCATATAGAAAGAAGGAAGAATTCATTTAGGTTAATGTACTGTTACAGGAATTGAAAGGGACCTTGAATAGCTTTTAAAAAAAACTACATTAACCAATATGATCAGGATACCTTTGAATATTGTAGCTAAAATCTACACTGGCTCATGTCCTCTTTTTGTAGAATAGTGTATTGATTTTTGCATAGTAATGTGCTGTGTTTTTTGTTTCTGTGCTATGACTTCTGCAGAGTAATGTGTTGAGCTTTTCTACCAAGCTTCAACAATCTTAGCTGAACCGTCATATTGTTTTTGCATAGATCTATATATCAATCTCTGTTTGTTTATGTTTTACCAAGAGGTGGCGTGGCAAAACAAGGAAAAGGAATGAAGCGGTGCCAGTGGAGGTCGGTGGCATGGAAAGGAAAGGAAAAAGGATGAAGTGTCGTGCCGGTGGCAGTGGCTGTAACATGGGTGGTGATGGCATGGCATGGCGTTGGATACAATGGTCATGGATGTGACATAGGCTGTGATGGTATAGCGGTGGATACAATGGTATGGCGGTGGATACATTGGTCGTAGCTGTGATATAACTGATGGTTGTGGAGATTGGGGCGGGTGGTTGTTAGTGCGATGGGGATGGAGAAAGATGCATTAAATTTACTCGGAAATGAATGCGGTTCCAAAGATTTAATTCAATGCTCGATTGGGAAATGAAGGATTGCGCCGTCACCCCCGCAATAACACTTCTAAGTTGTGAACCAATGGCATTCAGAAAAATGATTGAAATATTATTGAATAGTAAGAAAATTTAATCTCTTATGTAGCAGGTTGGATAAAATGTTAAATATTTTTGGTTAACCCTAAACTAATAGGGATTCAATGCTTATGGAATACTATATATACACTGCCTCTGCCATTGGCAGGTATAATAAGTGGGCACGTTATTTACATATACATACATGAACTATTTTGTTTACTAACTCAATAGGGTTATTTACTTATATTATTATAAAAAAGAAGATCTTACTCATTAAAATAAAATCACTAAAATACTGTTACTTTATTTACTATAATTTTCAATTTATTATTATCAACAAGAGTGAGGAGGTAGCAATGTAGTGGGCCATTGTAAATTAGATTTTCCTAAATAAGATCTTTTTGAAATCTTTATGTTGTTGTTGACAAACAAATCAATTTATTTCAGTCTTGACATTCTTGGAGCTCAATTTTTCTAAATAATATCTTTGAAATCTTTATGTTGTTGGTTGACATAATAAGATATTATGTCAAACAAACAAAAAAATCAATTTAAATAAGATTTTTGAAATCTTTATGATGTGAACTCACATAATAAAATACTACTCAAACCAAAAAAATCAATTTAAAAATAATAATTTTGAATTGACAATAATAGGATAACATCCTTGGTGTTAATGTTATTATTATTCTCCCTATCTTTTTTTCCAAATACAAGAGGGAGAATAGAGACGCACCACAATTCCTAGAACACCATGGGTGGAAATGATTTGTTATCTCTATGAGACTACCGGCATTGAGGATGAAAGTCACTCTCTCTTAGAATGTCTTGCTTACACCCACATTAAATCGTAGTTTCATAATCTTTGTTACAATACAAATCTATGTAATCTTCTAACTTGTCAAAACTATAGCAACCTAGGAATGCTTCTTTCTAAACTTATTAAGCATAAAAATAAAATTCTATAGTAATCCAAACATGATCTTTTAAAAATTCATAGACTAGAGTTAATCTCATTAAACATTAACTACTATCATTATATTATTAAAATAAAATATTGTTATTCATTTTTATTATACAACAATATATTAACAATATCTTCTTCACATGTGTAAAATTGAAATGATCTAACTTTGTAAACAAACAAAATGTTATTTTTAACCAAACAAAATTCCTTAATCTTTTTTCTAAATTCTAACTATCTTATTTCTGATTTGAGAATTTTTGTAAAAAGGATAAAATTTATGAAAACTAATTCAATTATTGGATCGAAAATCTTCAATGCCATCAATATTGGATGTCATAAGATTTTTTTTAAAAAATTGAATTTGTAAAAAGTAATTCAATTATTGGATCGAAAATCTTCAACGCCATCACTATCGGATGTCATAAGAATTTTTTTTTAAAGATTGAATTTGTAAAATCTAATTCAATTATTGGATCAAAAATCTTGAATGCCATCAATATCGGATCTCATTGAAAACTCCAACGATCACGTTCAATTCAGCTACCCACCACCATAAAACTGCACCATAGATTTCTCGATTAACGTTTTCATCTACCTAAAACATCCCATCGTAAGAAAAATGTAAATATGTGATGATTAATCCTAGTGTAAATATGTGATGATGGAAACATTTTTATTTTTTTACAGTTTTTATTCAAAAATATTAGTTCGATTTATTTTTTTTCCATAGAAAAATGTTATAATTTATTTAATCTTTCGACGTCTAAATTACATCCTTCAAGTGCCTTGCACTGTTTACATCATAACAATAACAATGAGATGAGTTGGCTCACTTTTTCAATCTTTTCAATGTTTTACTTCAAATTGGAATTCCGTAAATATTTTTTCAAATTTCTTATGTTTATGTTATTACAAGTTGAACAATGAAAATTAACATAACATGTTAGAAATTTCAATCTAGATTATAATTTGAAAAATGTACATATCAGATCGGTACCAAATTCCGGACGACTGGACATCTTAGTGGTTGAATATATTCCCTGGTATATAAACATAAAACATGATTGAAAAGTATATATTTTAATATCTATTAATTAATCTGTTGCATTGTATAATTACTATGTTGCATTTGTATGGATAGAAAATTCAAAATAATATAGATTTCAATATCATTAATATAGATTAAATCATTTATTTTGATTACCAGGACTTTTATTGCCAGCATTCCTACGGATTACCAACTGTTTCCACGATACCGTTTACTAATCATTTTCTCGACACCACTCCATATTTCTCATCTATCATGGGAACTGAAGAAGAACATGGAGATATGGGGTATAAGATTCTGTACCATCAAAATTGATATTTTCTGAGATATCGAACAAGCTATGGTATCTATTGTAAACCGAGCAAGATTACTCGAGGTTTGAAACATGATTGACATTAAGATTTTGCACCATTACTTCTTTCTACTATATCGGAAAATCTATTACTATTATTATTATTATTATTTATGTAAATCTATTATAATTGTAAATTTTTACAGGAAATGTAGATTTAACCCTGAATATGAAGGATTGGTGAAAAGGAATCTCCGGGTGCTAATGTCGAGATTTCCCTTTGAGTTGTGGACATCCAATGTAATCAAAGGCCTAGCAAATTTCTTAGGGAAATTTGTGCGGCTCGATAAAAAAATGGTATATGGCGTAGACATGAAAATTGCGTCCATGATGGTTGAGTTTGATATTTCAAAAGGTCTACTGGCAAAGGTGGAGATAGTTTGGGGAAACAAAGTTTTTTTACAAAATTCGTATTATAGAAACGTTCAATTTCAGTGTTTCTTCTCCAGAAATACCGTTCATGTGAAAGCTCGGTGTCCCAATCTACTAAGAGGGTCGAAATCAATTGCTCATAGTTCACAAGCAAGGTTACGTCAGGATTTTTCTTACATTCCTCCTTTACAGACAAAAGAGCAGAATCGATCCGCTCTTCAAGGTTCTCCAAGTATGTTAAAAAATGAGCCCTCTACTTATTATGAAGGAATATCAAAAGAAGAGATGGACTGAACTACTTATCCATTGAAAAATATCTTAACCTTAGGAAAAATTCAATTAACTATGTGTCTAGGAATCTTAAGGAGGAACTGAACTTGATGGAGGAACCTAACCCTACAATTGGGTTAGAATCTCATAAATCCCCAATTCGGGATATTCTGCATCCTTTGAACCTTGTTGATATTGGAGGCATCGATAATGTCGGGGATATAGGGCAGAGTGATCATCTAGGGAAGATCGATTCACAAGATATTGAGTCAGACTTAAATGTATTGTTTTCTGACTGTTTTTTAACTGATATCAGAGCTAAAAGGGATTATGCTGATGAATCTACACACGTGACCTTTCTGCATGCTCTATAGTTTGTCCCTCCTATAGAGAAGTGTATCTATAAATCTCCACTTGAATTTTTCAAAAAACCTGCTTCCCCATAGGTGGATAATGGTGAAAATGGTAAAATATAAACTAAGGCTGGGCTTGGTAAGGCTTGAGGCTATCCCTTTTCCTTCTATCCGATGTCAAAATGTTACTATAAGGGATAAGATTAAGAAAAGAGGCAAAAAACATGACTCCTCTTTCATTCCCCTTTCTGAAAGATTGAGTGAAGCCGAGATATCATATGTCTTATGATCTTCCTTCCCAATAGGCCCTTAGAGCAGTTTTGCTTGATTATGAGGTTCCTTAATTTCTTTAGTTTCCTCTAATGTTCGAGGGATTGGGGGGATGGAAAGGTCAGGTTCATCTCCAGATTCCTAAAATCAACTAGCCTTGATATGATATTGATCCAGGAAACTATGTGTTCTTCAATCCAAGCTATTGAAATCTTCTCTGAAATCTTCTCTAGAATCTTGACTCGATGGAATTTTAGTTCAATTAATTCTTGTGGTTTTCTAGGTGGTTAGTTGTCGAGATGGAATCCTGTTACATCCAACTTCAAAGTTTATAATATTATTGGGGCTTTATTGTTAGAGGGGAATTTTAAAGCTTTGAATCCGAATTTAGCAGTCTTAAATGTGTATGGACCCTATAAAGACAAAGAAGTGTTATGGGATGCTCCTGATCCTGGTGGCATTTTAAAAATTCCTAATTTGATAATCGGCTGTGACCTCAACTTTACTCTCTTGATCTCTGAGATTTGGGGGTCTTCAACTCACCCTGATGAATTATCATATTATATCTGCAATTTGCTTTAGCGTTCGAATTTGGTAGATGTCCTCCCTTTAAAAATGGGTCCTACCTGGAGTAATAAACGAAGTGAGTCTTAAGGAATTAGAAAAATACTTGATCGATTCTTAATTGCAGAATCGTTGGTAAATTCTCTCCATAAATTCAGATCATGGATTGAATTTTCAACAATATCGGATCATCGTGCTATTATTCTCCAAATTGATGGACTTATCGCAAAGAAAAAATATCCATTCAAATTCAATAGTACCCGGTTGCAAGAAACTTTTGGTTATCTTCTATAGTTCCATAGGATCTTAACTTGATGGAAGTTCTGATATTTAAGTTAAAATATCTAAAGCAAAAAACTGTTGAATGGGAAAGACACAAGAAGGATAAGGATAGGGTTGAGTTGAGGAAGATTGAATCTCAAGTCAGGGATATCTTCGAAATCAATTCACATGGGATCTTTACAGAAGAAGAAAAATTGGAATTACAGAATTTGGAGGAAAAACATTCCTTTCTTTTGAGGCAGGAATAAAATTCTTGGAGATTAAAAAGTAGAGCTACTTGGGTAGCGTTGGGGAATGAAATTACAATTTTTTTCATAAATATGCTTCTTTCATGAAAAAAATCATTTCTATATGGGATATTCAAGATTCAAATGGTAATTATATTAGTGCTCAAGAGGAATTGGAAAGGGCTCATAAAGAATACTTCTCTAGACATTTTTCTAATCCGGATTCTAACAGAATTGATGATCAATTAAAATTTATACATTTTTTCCTTCTTTCTTCTCTTGAGAGGAAGGAATGGATATTGGGAGATTGAACTTTTTCTAGGTTATTTTGATAATAGGAGAAGATCTGCTGCAAATGGTTGAATTTTCTAGAATGGAAGGACTTGTATTTGGAGGTCTAAACTCTACATTATTGGCCCTCATCCCAAAGTGTAACAAGTCTATGTCCTTCAATGACTTTAGGCCAATTACTTTATGCAATTTAGCCTATAAGATTATTTCAAAAATAGCTGCCAACATAATAAAACCAAGACCTGCAGAGTTAATGTCTAAAGAATAGTTTGGTTTCCTGGATAATAGAAAAAATATGTATATCGTAGGAGTCTCTCAAGAGTGTCTTCACTCTATAAAATCTAAGAAGATGTGTGCTCTGATTCTCAAAATGGACTTGGTTAAAGCTTATGATCAAGTTAATTGGGTCTTTCTGAGACTCCTGCTTCTACAAATTTGTCTCCCACTTCTAGTCACAAAATGGACTATGGCATGTGTGATGTCCAAAAACTTTGCAGTTTTAATCAATGGACCCCCCTCCTCCTTTTTCAGAAGTTCAGAAGGATTGAGACACGGATTCCCTTTCTCCCCTCTTCTCTTTCTTCTAGTTATTAACGGATTGAGTAGAATGATCTGTGCTGCGAGAAGTGAAGGTAAATTGAAAGGTATTAAGATTCCCCCCTCAGTCTTTATCACACGTTTACTTTTTGTGGATGATGTGGTTTTTTTTGGTAAGGGAAGTGCAGAGGAATGGGGTCATTTTGCAAATATTATAAAGTTATTTTTCTCTGCCATTGGTATGGAAGTGAGTTTAAATAAGTTATCCTTCTTGTGTAATAATGTTCAAGATTTGGTGTTGGACCAAATATCCATTATTCTGCCATATAAGATGTCAAATCTTGAAGAAGGATTTAAATATCTTGGATATTTTACTAAGCCAAACCGTTATGGGATTAATGACTGGATTTGGATGGAAGGAAATATGAACAGAAAATCAGTTTATGGTGTTTCAAGTACCTCTTGCTTGGGGGCAGACTCACCCTCATTAAATATGTTTTAGTTGGTTTTCCAGTATATTGGTTTTTGATGGCTCAAATTCCTTAGACTATACATCATTTCCAATTTCTTGGGTCCAAATTGGTACTCTTTGTCATCCAAATTCTGCAAAAAAACATTTCAAGTAGTTAGTCCTCGACAATTTATTCCTAAAAGTGTATGTATATCCGAGGATGAACCACTCCCCGAATCTGGTCAAATAAAAGCAGTTGATGAGGAATCTTTAGTCATTAGATCAGCTAAACCCTATTTGGCTACTCGAAAAGCGACTGTTCATGGTCATTATGGAGAAATTCTTGACAAAGGAGATACATTGATAACATTGATATATGAAAGGTTCAAATCCAGTGATATAATTCAAGGTCTTCCTAAAGTTGAACAATTGTGAGAAGCCCGTTTAAATAATTCAATCTCGATGAATCTCAAAGAATTTTTTTTTTAAGATGATAAGATCCTTGATGTTTACATTCTTATGGTTTGGGAATTATGTTACAAAGTGGATCCATTTGGTTAATTGAGAATGTATCTCTTTGCACAAGAATATGGGAGGATAGAATATCAAAAATATTTTTTGGTTCAATACAACTCTTAGTATGAAAAGCATGTGGCGTGATATCTTTGGTACTGGGATTTGGTAGGAATTATTGGACAGTAAATACATTAAGATGGATATTTTGAGCTGGATCAGATTGCCAAATAAAAATTTCAGAAACCCCTCTTCTTTCTAGCATGGTTTCTTGAAATATTACCCTTGGATCAATAGACATTTAGCTTGGAAGGTGGGAAATGGGAGGAATACTCTAGTTGGGATTGATCCCTTTATTGGAAATGAATCTGAGTATATTTTGTCTCCTCTCATTAGAAACCATCTAGAGGAGTTCGGGTTTATTACTTTAGCACATAACAAAAGGCCCTATTGATACAAAAATTCAAACTCATATTGGTTGAATGCACATGATATCGGTCTAGGCAGTGTTTGGGCCGAAGAGTGGAATCCTTATATTCATAAAATTAATTTTGCACGTATCATAAAATTAATTTTGCACGTATTAGAATTACTTATGAGGAATATAAGTTGGTATGGAACAATAATACATAATTTGGTCAGATCTCTACTAAGTCAGCATACTTTGCTATTGTCAATTTTCATTATTTTGGTGTTTCAAAATGGCAGTATTCAGGGTTGTGGAAATGGAAGATGCCTCTGAAAATTAAGTGTTTCATTTGGATGGCTCTTGAAAAGTGTATTTTGACTTGGAATAATCTTATGCATATGGGTAGAATCGGTATGAATATTTGCTTATTATGTAAACAATATGGAGAATCTATTAACCACTTGTTTGTTTATTGTCGATTCGCCAAAAAATTTTAGTCTCAGATATGCTTTACTTTGAATATTTTTTATGACTGAGGTGTGGGGAGTTTAGATTCCTCTTTTCTTCAATGGGTTAATTCTCATAGTAGGTTTAAGACGTTGCTTTCCTTCATTTCCTGGAATATATGGTGGGTTAGAAATGAAGCTATATTCGAGAAGATCATTGTATGCACCAGGGTAATTTTTAAGGGCGAAATTTAGCCAATTGGCTATTTTTCGGGCTTTTTTTCAAAAAATAAATTCACTATTTGGTCATTTTTAGTCTTTAATATCGCCTATATTTACATAAAATCTGGTTTTTTATCATAATATTCATCAAAATTTACACATTTCAGTAGTAAATTGTATGTTTCATATTTAATATTCGCCTACCTATCTATATACATGTTTTTTTCAATCCAAAATAATCGCCTAGGGTACTGTACATAAGTATAATATTAGAATCGTTAAAAACTACCCTGCTATGCACTTATGTGGCTATGAAAGGAGCCTTAAATATGTTTAAGCTGTATAATTCTGAGCAATGAATCAAGAAAATTCCAAGGGTTAATATGGTAATCCCTTCCTCAAATAGGGCCATAGTTTTTTTGATGGAGCAATAGTTGATGGAAAATGTGGAGTTGGTTTCTACTTGATCATTAATAAGGAGACTTCATTTAAAATGAAAATGTTATGTGGTTCTAGTACCAATACAAAAGCGGGACTACTAGCGTTGTGGTGCTTAATCAAGGTTTCTAGCACTTTTGGTATTGATACTATAAGTGTATCTGGAGATTCGTTGGTGATTTTCTAGTGGGAAAAAAAACTATTTGGACCGAATGCACTTCGGTTACTTCATTGGTGTCATAGGATTGACATTCTTCTGAATTCCTTCTATGATTGGTCAATTGATCACATTTATAGGGATTTAAATGCAGCTGCCGATGCTCTTTCTAAAGAGGCATTAGAGGGCGAGGAAGGTCAGCTCTTTTGGGAAGAATGGTCAGAGGGTTCAAAGATTGATTATGGGTCTTTGTATATGATTGCATACTAGTTCTATATCTCCTAAAGTTTCCTTGCTATGTTTTTTTATATGTTTTGGAAGTTTCAAATGGGTATGTCTTTTTTTATGACGTATATTAGTTCTTGTTTTGTTCAAATTTGTTAGAAGTTTTGTTTGTAACCTTTCTGGGATACTACACTTCATGTTTGGATAATATTGTTGAAGTTGTAGTTGAAATATGAGAATGTACTTTTTGTTTCTAAGTAATAAAAAAGTACAATTTTTTTCTTATTAAAAAAATTTACATTTTATTTTACAAAAAAATTCAATGTAAATCATTTTTAAACATTAAATCATATAAAAAATCTCTCACACACATAATTGGAAGTGGAAAAAATATATATCTTTATAATATTTAATTTATAATTCAAAGGATATTATAAATAATAGATCTAACACCTAAGTTTAGAATTTGAAAAACATGAGAATGTTAACCAAATTAGTGTGAGCCAAAGAATGAAGTAATTAGGCCATGAATAAGCTCATATGTAAAGGTTGTTAAAAAAAAAATTAAGCATGATTATTACACAACTTTACTTTAAGTTGTGAGGTTTAGGATACACAAAATTCTCAATTGTACGTATTTGGAATCGAGGATATACATGTTTTCCTCTATTCTAAAAATAATTACATATCACAGTTCATGCTTTTTTTTTAATGTATATTTAGGTATGCTATTTTAACTTGTGGTGTTTCTAATCACTAACCAAACATGAAAGTACATTAAAACACATTAAAGTATGTTCAAAGATTATGGTTTAAGTTATATGTTTTTTGTTTTTTTTTTTATTAAATAATTTTTACATTGACAATAATTTCTAAGTTTCAAAACAACCTATTAACAATGGTACTTAGAAATTAGAAATTGCTACTTATTAACTTAAGTTTTAAAATATTTTAATTATAATTATAATTTTATATATATATATATATATATATATATATATTATATGAAAATAAAGGTTTCTGAGTTTCAAAACAACGTACTTGGAAATTGCAACCTATTGGGATAAGTTTTAAAATATTTTAATTATAATTATAATTATATATATTTTTTATTATGAAAATAAACAAGTGATGTTAGTTGAATTCAATTTTTTAAGTTCAATTGAGTATCCAATTTATTATTTAATTTTTTGAAGAGCTAAATCATATAATTTAAAAAAATCAATCAATGAGTTATTTTTTTTGGGGAAAGTGTTAATTATCTAATAACTTCGGTTAAAATGTTGATTGATATAAAAATCACATTTTGGTAATATTCAATATCTTTAACTTTGTAATTTGCTACATTTTTAAGGCCATACTAAACGTTGTCGCTTGAAGAAAAACTCTATATTTTTTTTCAAGACGAAAAAAACACATTTTTATTAAGAGAAAAAGATGTATGGCATCACAACATAAAGCGTAACTACAAGAAGTGAGATCTTCTCATATATCAATGCCCAGAATTTCATCAAAACTTAGAAACTGTCTAGAAAGGACTTATACATCCATACAAAATATGAGACCATGAAGCATTAAACATTACTCATTAGAAACTCAGCTTCATACATGATACAGTCCAAAAATATAAAGTGGAAACTCCACCTATAACAACTAACATATATCTAATATGTAGCCTCTAACCAAAGATTCTACTTGGTATTCCTTGCTCATTAAGATACAATACATAGGGCCCAATGAAAAATTTGAGAGGTTGTCCGCAGCATTGTTGTAGCATCGGTAGATATGTGAAAATGAAATTTCCTTGAAATGTAAAATCAAATTGCGAGTCTGATGCAGCGAGTGGTCAAGTAAAAGTGGTCTCAAACATGCCTTACCAACAACCCAGTCAATGATACACTGAGAGTCCCCAAAAATGTGTGCCAGAGCTATATTCTCCTTTTTGGAAAACCATGGAAGCCCCCAAAGTGCCAATAACTCGGCTATGGTGTTAGTACCTCTCCCCGCTTTAAGTTGAAGATGATAAAAATTATCAGAGGATAGTTTGATGACCATTCCAACACCACAAAAACCCTGTTCAGTAGATCCATCAAATAAACCTATAGGAAAAGTATAGTTGGCTTCAACAAAAGGTACTAGTCGGAGTAGATTTTTGAATGGGATCTTGGTATCAATGGATGTCCAAGCTTAAATCCGAGCATAAACCAAATCCACCCGAGGTCGGATGCCCCAAAACAACAAACCATTTCTGGCACACCAGACTCCCCAAATGGTTAAGTATGCAGTGTGGATGTTGACACCCGAGCAATTAGAACACGTAGCCACATTTTTAGTAAAAGGAGTACGATTACATGCAGGAAGACGAGGCCATCTGAATCTAAGTAAGCTCCAAACCCCCTGAAAAAAGGCACAGCTCCTGAAAATATGTTTGATGTCTTCAGAAGAGCTAGTACAGAGATGACATATACCCGGACCAGAGAAAACCCTAACTTTGAATTATATTCCACATCAATATTTTGTTCTCCATGCACAACCAGATAAAACAACTGATTTTGAGTGGCAACTGATCACTCCACAACTTCTTCTGAAAAGAGGTCTCATATGAACCAGACTAACTTCCACCAATGTGTTGTACGTTATCTTCACTGTCACCAATCCCTGCAAGAGATTGGATTCCCATACCAAGTGGTCAGAAGAATCAGTTATAAATATCCCAGATGCCGTCACATTAAGTGAGTATGCATCCCATTCCCCACAGAGAGGACTGGGAAGACACAAATATTTAGAAGATAGCCACCAAATCATGGAATCATTAATGGATTTGACCATATGTTTCAAGACATAATAACCTCTAACCTGTAACTCAATGATAAGATCCATAGATAACTTGTAAGTCTCTTGGAGACCCAAAATCGGATCAATTCCGATGAAAGTTTTGATACCACGACCCACCTACCAACATAAATAATGATTGATAATTGGTAAATATTTGAGGAGACTATGCCAAACCTCAGAACTACTAGAAGTAGAAATACACTGAGTTCTAAACCAGTGACGAGGAGCAAGTCCCTTCAAATATTTTGCTTTAATGGTCGTGCCCCAAAAGCCATCATCAAACAAACAATGCCAAAGGCTCTTAGCACATAATGCATGATTGAAAGCCTTCATTCATTTGATACCCCAACCACCCAAATGAACCGGAAGTGATAAGCTCTCCCAGCTGGTGAGATGAAACTTCGATGTCCCTACCCAACCACCCCAAAGAAAATGGAAGAATTTTTGTCGCAATTTATCAATCACCGACGAAGGAATGGAAAAAGGAGAAAACCAATACACCGGTACACTTTGAAGCACAGATTGAACCGGAATAAGGTGACCCTAGTGTAAGCCACCTCTGCGACCATATATTTATTCTTCGAGCGACCCTCTGAATAAGCCAATTCCAATCAACAGACAGGTATGAATTGGGATGAACATGATGTTGATCGGGAGATGAAACCCTAACAGACTTGTATGCCTTGGGTAGGCTCTGTGAGACGCTGGATGAGTCACCTGATGCCCCTGCGCTTTTTTTGAACTTTTATGATGGCTTTTATTTGAATTTGAGTGATTATGGTGAAGTTACCTGTGGTTGTCGGGGGTTCTGCTAGCGGCGCTATGGGTGTTAGGGGTTTTTTAGTGTATTTTTCCATTTTAGCCCTCATATCACATTTATCTATTTTGCTATGATTCGAGGGCCTTGGAGTTCGTTCAACAGTCACTGTTGAACTTTGTACCAACAAGGTTAATCAAGTGGGAATTTTATGTTTTTATTTGTTTCTGTTGCTAATTTCTTCATGTGAGGGGGCATTGACATTGTTTTTGGTGACTGCAACACTATTCATTCTACCTATGGCGGAGATGCCTGGAAAGTTGGGCATTTTTGGTCCTTGACCGAGTTACCGGGGGTCTGACAGTTTTTCGGGGATGTCCATGAAAAACCATCACATGTTTTTAGGTAAGGGTGGCACTGAGGGTGAACCGAGATCACAGGTTGATAGTGCTATGGGTATTCTCACTATCCCTGGGGTTTATGTGTCTTATGAACCGAGCACCCTTACGTCATCTAGGGTTTCACTTAATGGTGGTGACAAGGGGTCCTCGTGGAGGGTCTATTCTAGAAACTCCTTACAGAAGGAGTTGGTCGGTTCTCGGGGGGAAGTTACTCAGAACTCACCACCAAAGTTGAAGTTTGAGCGGGAGAAGAAGGGGAGGCCCTTATGTGTGTTGGGAAAGGATGTTACTATGGACCTGGTCTTGGCGCTAAGCCAAAGGGATCTGGTGGGAAAATTTGAATACATCCAGTTGACGCGACTGCAGATTCTAATGAGGTTTCGACAGGAGTGGAAGCCTTTCATCTCTAATATCCTGTGTTTTTTAGTGTTGGCCAACAGATTGTTAATGTTTCATTTTTTATCTTAAGAAGACTGAGCGAGTATAGAGAACCATTTCTGGGTTTTTGGCATTGGATCGCTTGTGTTGTCTCGGTGGCATAGTGGTTTCGACCCACGTTAGGAGAAGTTTTTTAAGCACCATCTATGGACTATCTTGCGAAGTTTTCCTTTACATTGTTGGAATATTAATGGATTTATGGCAATTGCTAACTCAATTGGTCGTTTTATCTTGATGGAGGAGGAGTAGTTGCTGGGATTCGAGCGACTCTCCCCTAAGATGTTAGTTGAACTCGATTCTTCTGAGGTTTTTCCTGGGTAGTTGGAGGTGGTATGGATGGGGGGCTCGTTTATCCATCACCTCGACTACTGGAGAGTACCTTTTAGATGCCATCATTGTCGAAATGTTGGCCATTCGAATTCACAATGCGGGTTTATGGTGGAGGTTGCAGACTGTGATGTTGGTGAAGGAGACCATCCGGGTTCGCCGGAAGATGGTCATTGGGTTCCCATACCTTTGGACTATTTTTCGACCTCTATTTTTCTAGGTAAGTTTTCTCAATCTCTCCCTATCTTGCTTAAATTCCTTTCTATGGATGATATTGGGACAACTCTATCTCTTGGTCAGGAAACGGGATCTATTGGTGTTCCACAAGATCAAGGGATTCCCATTTTCTTGTATTTAGCCCCGGTGAAAATCCCCCATTGGAGTATGAGATGAGTCCGAACCTGGGAATTCGAGCCCCGCATGAGGATTGTATTAACGGAACTCTCACTCCTATGTCCCTTCTACCTGATTCCGCCCCCCCATATGTGTTTTCTCCCTCTTCTACACCTCGATCTGTGCCTGTAAATCCTCTTTGTAATAGCCTTGGTATTGTCCTCTCCCCTTGTCCACTACATGACCTCTCCGATAATTTTTCGAGGCAACCGGGGGAAGGGCTTACTCCTTTAAAGACTTATACAACTGATCCCAAGGATAATCCCTCTGTGATTCCGATATCCTCTATTTTTAATGAGAATGTTATTATACAAAGAGAACGGAAAAATAAGAAGGATTATACTCGCAAGGTGGGGGGGTCATTCCGAACTCTCCGAACTCTTGTCACTTCAATCCTCTTATTTCCTCTCTTTTTTAAAAAGGTCTTAGTAGGACCTCTCCTTCTCAGGCTCTTAGAGATGATATAGCCCATGGTTTGGTTAATCAATGAATCTTGTCACCTTCAATGTTAGAGGGCTGGGTATGGGCCCTAAGAAAGCTACCCTTAAACGTTTCTTGGATGTGGTTCATCCGTTAATGATACTTATTCAAGAGACCATGGTGAGTGCAGAGGATGCTTGTCATTAGTTTTTAAAATTAATCCGGTGTGGCTTGTTCGTGCTTTGGATGTGAGATGTCATCCTGGTGGAACTTTGGTGGCTTGGGATCCTATGTTGGCAAATTTCAAATCCTATATTATTGGTGCAGGCATATTGGTTGAAGGTACTTTTAAGGGATTCCAGAATTCGATCCGGGTTTTAAATGTCTATGGCCCTTACTGTCATCGTAGAGAGTATTGGGAGAGGATCTATGCATCTAGATTGCTTAATGAACCTTCTCTTATTTTGGAAGGGGACTTGAACCTGATTCTGAGTCCATATGAGACTTAGGGAGAGGGAAACTTATTGGATCCATTGGCGGAATTTTTCATCTCCATGTTTGAGGATGCTAAGTTGGTGGATGTGATCCCACACATTTTATACCCAACCTGATCGAATGGCCATTGCAGGAAAGATGGAATTGGGAAGTGCCTAGATCGCTTCTTCATGGATGAAGATCTCTGTTGTGCAATGGGAAAGTATGTCTTATGGTCATATGGAGTGGGAATCTATGACCATAAGGCGGTCATTTTACAGTTGGAATTTGAGACTCATTTTAAAACTTATCCATTCAAGTTCAACCCTATATTTTGGCGGATTCCAATTTCTGTCGTTGGATTCGCACTACTTGGTTGGAGCTTCACCACAAGGTTCAGGAATCTCCCTTAATAGGGCTTCCTCGCAAACTTATCTTATTAAAATATTTGGTGAAGGAATGGGCGAAAGTTAAGAAATTTGAAGATCTAAAGGCTCTGGTAGATATCGAGGAGGAAATACAAGCCATTTCTAATGTTACGGATTACTCCTTCTTCTCTTTGGCGAATCGAAGCCAGTTAGTGAAGTTGATCCAAGTGAAGAAGAAGATCCTAGACAAATTTGAAGAGGAATGGCGTCAGAAGAGCAAGGCCATATGGCTTAAAGCGGGGGACCACAACACTCAATTTTTTCATCATTTTTCCAACCAGATGTTCTTAATGAATGCTATATGGGATGTTAAAGTGGATGGGGAAAGAACTTCATTTGACGATTTTTCGATCAAGAATGCAACAGTGGATCACTTCAAAGGAATCTATTCTAAACAAAAGGATGCAAATTTGCTTTAACAACTTGAGACCATAAAAAATTTCCCGCGTTATCTCTTAGAGGATGATTGTAGAGAAGTGGGTAAGCCAGTGACAAAGGAGGAAGTTTTGAAAACTCTTAAGATTTTTACCCATGAAAAAATCTCGGGGCCTGACGGGTGGACGGTGGATTTTTACCTCCATTTTTTTTACATGATGGGGGATGAGCTTACTGCATCCATTGAGGATTCACGAATCAAATAGTGGTTACCACATAGTCTGAATTACACTTACATTACTTTGATTTCGAAAGTGGATAAACCAATGGTCTTTGATGAGTATCGACCAATTTCTCTGTGCAATTTACTATACAAATCCATTACAAAAATTATTGTTGAGTGAATAAAACCTTTGTTGGGCAGGTTCATTTCGAAGGAACAATTTGCATTTTTACCAAATCATCAAATATTGGATGTTGTGGGGGTGGCCCAAGAATGTCTGCATTCCATAAAGTTGAAAAGGTTGATTTCCTTTATCTTAAAACTTGACCTACAAAAAGATCACGACTGAGTGGATTGGGATTATCTACGTTTTATTCTAATTCAGATCGGACTTTCGGTGGAAGTGGTCAATTGGATGATGGTCTCTATATCGTCAACCAGTTTTACGGTGCTGGTTAATGGGTCTCCTACCTCATTCTTTGTTAGAAACCCATACCAACCCTTCTATTTACTTTGTTAGTATATTGTTGTTGGACGCATATGCTTTGTAAGTCGTCCCATAGTATTTGTTGATCCATAGTTTGTCTTATTGTTGTTGGATGCATATGCTTTGTAAGTCGTTCCATAGTAATTGTTGATACATAGTTTGTATTGGCCCATGGTTTGTATTGACACATGGTACTGACCCATGGTATTGGCGCCTAGACTTAGTTTATAAGTTTGTGTTGAGACCAATGAAGGTATCGTGAAGTTATTTGTATTGAGCTTGCTCAAAGGAGGTTGCCCCCTCAAAGTGGCCTGCGATCAATAAAAGTGATTCTAAGTTTTGTTATTTCTGCTATCTCATGTGTTTTCATTAATTAATTGTTGTAGGTTCTTCACATCTAGTATCAGAGCACTTTCTTGGGCTCGTTGGGTGAAATTTCTGCCAAATTTTTTTTTCGCATCTGTTGCAACTTCGGATCTAGGAATAATCCCTATCTACTTAACTATGGGAAGTACTTGGGAATAAGCCCTAAAACTCATTGTGAGGAGTATCACAGGAACCCCAAAGTAGCTGGCACATTGAGTGGACCTGCTAGAAAAAATGGCAACGACCCTTACCTAATTAACTAGTTCTCACCCGTGAGGTAAACTAAGAGTTGTCGTTTGTGGCAAAGCAATTATCAGTTTTACGTGAGCCGTGGAGTGAGGGGTACTGCCCCAATACACAATCCGTCAGACAACATTGGTGGCCGAGTGAAACCCCTGAACTGTTAGGAAGCCGCACATACCTCGGGTCCATATCTATTTTCAGCTGAACTATTGCCGATTACTTCCGTGCCATTTCAGATCCATTCTGAAAGTCATTCCAGATCTATTCTGAAAGCCGTTTTAGATCCATCCATTTTTTGTCCATTTGGTGTCGTTTCAGATCCATTTCTTGCCGATCACTTTCGCGTCATTGCAAATCCATCTGTTTCCACTCCCTGATGCGGCGTAGCAGATCCATTCTGAAAAAAAAAAAAAAAAAAATCGATTTTTTTCACCATATCTCCCTTATTTTAACTCCATTTCCCTTGAAACTTCCTGGACACCCCTGCAATCCCATTCTGCATATTTCATTCCTGAGGACCCTATCCCAAATTCTACTTCCCAAAGCCAGAAATTTCACATTTGTCTATTTTTAGGGTTTGCCATAACTTCTTCAATTTTCACCCATTCGCCTCCAAATTTTGCCACCGTGTTCATTCCCTATTTCTGCTTCTTTGTCCCTCTTTGACCAATTTTCTCAGTCTTTCACCCTGCTTCTAAAATCCCCATTTTTTGCTTCCCTGTCCATCAGAAAGTGTCCAAAACCTACTCAAACTTTAATTACCCATCTGATTTTTTCCCAAATCCAAATTTCCCTTTACTAAATAAACTTTTGTTTGTGTTTTTCTATCCATTCCAAAACAAAAAACAAAAAAAAAAAAAAACTCCTGGTTATGGTTGTCACTCGCGCAGGAGCAAAAACCATGGAGGAAGCACTTGCAACCATCCAAACCAAACTCCAAGATCTGGATGAAAAATTTCTCAGCCTCAATCTTTAGCATTCAGCCACAAACAATAATCGACAACAAGAATCTTCTGCAGCCGATGGGTTCTCTTCTTCCAACAATTTTCGTGGTCCGAAGCTTGAATTTCCTTGCTTTAATGGTACTGATTCGACTGGATGGATCTATCGTGCAAAATAGTATTTCAGTCTGCATAATACTTTTGACGTCCAAAAATTTCCGCTTTCATCCTTTCATTTGGAACACGAAGCCCTTCAATGGTACCATTGGTACATCAAGGCTCATGACGAGCCAAAATAGACATATTTTTGCCAACTCCTTTTGCAACGATTTGGTCCTAGTGCTTTTGATGACTTCACCGGAGCACTCACTAAACTTCGTCAAAGTGGCACTGTGAAAGAGTATCAAACAGAATTTGAGAAACTAGCCAATCACACAGAAGGATTGTCTGATGAATTCTATAGGATTTGTTTTATCAGTGGTCTTATGGATGAAATTCGGTCAGAGGTTAAAATGTCCTGTCCCAATACAATGATGGAAGTCCCAGGGTTGGTTAAGTTGGAAGAAGACAAGATTGCAGCCCAAAAACGCTCCAAATCCACTTTAGTCCCCTTCCAAAATATGGTTTCTAAACGACCTCCCATCCCGCTAGCTCCTCGACCAACTCCTATCAAGCATTTGTCTGAAACAGAGATGTAGACATGCAGAGAAAAAGAGCTTTGTTATAATTGTGATGAGAAATTCACTCGGGGACATAGATGTGTTCAACAAAAGCTCTATCTCTTGGATATGGATTCTCCGCCTGCCTCTAAAATTGGTGAAGAAGCTCCAAATACAATGGATGATCAGGGCGACATTCGGGAGCTGCCTATTGACCCCCCATCTCAGGATGAACAACCATAGATATCTCTCCATGCTTTATCTGACATCACGACCCCTGAAACAATGTGGTTCAGGGGTTACTTCAAGAAGCTTCCTCTTACAATACTCATTGATTCTAGTAGCACTCATAACTTCATTGACCCTCGGATCACCAAACATGCTGATTGTTTTGTCCATCCTTGCTCCAACTTTGAATTCATGGTTTCCAGTGGGGGCACCTTACCTTGCAAGGGGAAGTGTCACAATGTGCGTATCTCTCTGGAAGATTATAACTTGCGCTTTGACATGTTTTCCTTGTCCCTAGGCATATGTGATGTGGTTTTGGGCGTTTAATGGTTACGCACACTTGTCCCCATCTTATCGGATTTTGCTGAACTTGGATGCAGTTTTTAGTCAATGGGAAACAACACAAATTTAAGGGCTTACAACAAGGGTCTCTCTGCATCATCAGTTCACATCGCTTGGAAAAGATCCTTAAGAAGAATTCCCATGGTGTCATCGCTCAACTCCATTCCATTCAGAGGCACCCATGAACGGTCTTCCCTACTTTCTTGGATAGATATGCAGGTATCCTTGCTGAACAAGTGGGCTTGTCGCCTTCAAGAGACCTTTTCGATAACAATTTAGCCGCATCTATATATCAACAGTAAATGATGTCTATTTTGCATGCAGCACAGAAGTGGAAGCCATACCTATTAGGAAATTATTTCTGCATCAAGACTGATCTCCAGAGTTTGGAAAATTTCATGGAACAATGGGTCTCCTCCCCAGCACACCTGAAATGGGTTATCCAACTCATGAGTTATGCTTGTGCGATCACTTACAAGAATGGTAAGGACAATATGGTGGAAGATGCTCCTTCTAGCACATTCGATGACCCAGTTTCTCTTACAGCTATTTCTCTGCTTGTTCCAAATTGGTTGCAATCTGTCAAAAGGGCTATCTCTTCTATGAACGCCATGCTTCTTCATCAGCAGGGCATTCTGGGTTTCTAAAAATGTATGACCGGGAACAATGTAACTTCTTTTGGCAGGGACTGAACATGAAAATTCAATAGATGGTGGCTGACTGTGATACTTTCTAGGTCAACAAGGGTGAAACGACACTCCTTTCGGGACTGCTCGAACCCTTTCCCATCCCTACAGAGATTCAAACAACTATTTCTATGAATTTCCTAGAAGCACTCCAGTGGTACAATACCACATCTAAAAGGACACCATATGAATCAATATATTGACATGCATTGCCAATTCTTCTTCCATACACCCTCAACAGCTCCCCATTTCAGGAAATTGACTCAGTTCTTCGACACCACGATTATATTCTTCTCATTCTGCAGGATCATCTTCACATGGCAAGAATTCGACTGAAACAACAAGCCGATCAAAATCATTCTGAGCCCACTTTTCATGCAACTGATATGGTTCTTCTTTGTCTACATCCTTCCAAGGAACCCTCCCTGCAACTCAAAAGGCGTCAGTGGCCCAGAATGCAACCCAAGGATGCTACATGGGAACCACTCCTTTAGATTCTGCATCAATTTCCACATCTAAAGCTTTGAGGACAAAGCTTTTTCTAAGGGAGAGGGGATGTTAGGAACCCATGTCAACCCTTCTATTTACTTTGTTAGCATATTGTTGTTGGACACATATGCTTTGTAGTTCGTCCCATAGTATTTGTTGATCCATAGTTTGTCTTATTGTTGTTGGACGCATATGCTTTGTATGTTATCCCGTAGTAATTGTTGATCCATAGTTTGTATTGGTCCATGGTTTGTATTGACACATGGTATTGGCGCCTAGAATTAGTATATAAGTTTGTGTTGAGACCAATGAAGGTACCATGAGGTTATTTGTATTGAGCTTGCTCAAAGGAGGTTTCCCCCTCGAAGTGGCTTGCGATCAATAAAAGTGATTACGAGTTCTGTTATTTTTGCTATCTCGTGTGTTTTCATTAATTAATTGTTCCAGGTTCTTCACATTCTTTCATGGTAACCAAGGGCTAATATAGGGATGCTCATTGTCCCCATATATTTTTAGTTTATCCATTGAAGGGCTCATTCTTATGATAAATAAGGCCAAGTCTCAGGGTTTGATTTCAGGTATTAAGGTGGCCAAAACCCTTCCCATTTCGCATTTATTATTTGTATATGACGTACTTCTATTCGGGGCAGGGACTAAAGAAGAATGGACTCAGTTTTATAAGATTCTTAAACCCTATTGTGAACCATATGGGATGCTTATAAATCTTTCCAAGTCATCCTTCATTTTTAGATGTGAGGATACTTCTATAACTTCATTTATTTCAAAGTTATTTCCCTATCAACAGAAGGAATTAGAGGTGGGTATCAAGTACCTTGGTTTCACTATCAAAAAATCTATCAAGAGATGGATGGTTTTTGTGAGTATTTTGATCACAGTAAGATCTAGGAGCTATGGAGAACCTCACAAAATCGAATTATTTGCAAAACAAGTGAGAAAGCTTGAAAAAGGAGACAATTTTACACACAATGTGAGCTTAATCTTTGCATTAACTGAATGTTTAACATGTGAAAATGTTAAGAACAGGTTTTTATTACATCCATGAGAAATTCGAGAGCATTAGATAGCTCAAGATGAGTGTACAAGTCAAAATTGCCAAATTGGCCTCAATCCCCCCTAGGTGGGTCCAACTCAGTCCTAATCATCCCAAACAGTCACGAATTCAGGTGTGAAGGTGGCTAAATCATGTTGGGTCGTAAATGAGGCCAAGTCAGGCATGGGTGATCAAGTAGAGGTGTTTAGGAGGACCAAGGGAGCAATAAATGCTCCAAATCTAGCCAAAATTGGGCAAAATCCACCCTAGCACCCCTAGTCAACAGAAATTCCCCAAATCCAGGAGAGAGAGAGCTCCAACATTGAATGAGGGCACACTTGTGGAAAAAATAGGAGGTTTGGTGAACTGGTTTGCTTGGAAGTGGGTGTGAACACTCTCAAATGTGGGTATTTGACCAACTAAAGTCACCTAGTCCAAACTATGGTGTAATCAAGCACATGAGCAATAAAAATTTGACTATGGTTATGGACTATGGTACTAAGTATGGATTACTGTTCTAACACCCCCCTTTAACCAGAACTTAGTACAACTCATGAAAATAAGTGGGAGGCCTTGGCAACAAAGGCTCAAGTCACCTCATTACAAACATAATTTTTATTTGTCCATATAAACCGAGGACAAGAAGTAAAACCACATGGGATAGAAACTTCCCTCTAAAATGGACATGGGGCTGAACCTGCAATTAAATTGCAGCAATCACCATCCATCACTCACTCCAAGAAAATCTCTCAAGTGAGTGAAGGTCTTCTCAATAAACACTTGGTGAAAATATCTGCAGTTTGCTCGGTGGATGGGCAATACTGCAAGGAAATCACCCTGTCATGCACCAAGCCCCGAATGTAGTGCATATGGATTTCAATGTGCTTTTTCTTTGCCTTTGTACTGTATCAGTAGATATATTTATGGCACTTTGATTATCCAACCAAATGTTGGTTGGAGAATCAATAGCAACACCAAACTCCCGAAGAATGCCTTGCAACCAAACACACTGTGTGGCTGCGTTCACTGCTTCCCTGTACTTTGCCTCTGCTGATGAAAGTGAAATGGTATGTTGTTTCTTACTTGACCAGAAAATGGGACCTTCAGCAAACATAAAAACAAAACCTGAAGTGGACTTTCTATCGATGGGATCTCCAGCCCAATCAGAATTAGAAAATCCAGCTAGTTGTAGTGAAGAAACAGCTGCATAGTGCACCCCAAAGCTCTTTGTTCCTTGGACATATTGAAGGATCCTTTTGGCTTCCTTCCAATGGATCTCATGTGGCTGCTGCATATACCTTGATACAACACTTACATCATAAGACAAATCAGGTCTTGTATGTGTAAGGTACAACAAGCTTCCAACTAGCTTCCTGTAGAGTGTGCAATCCACCAATGGAGAGCCTTCAAATTCACCTAGTTTTATGCCTGAAAGGAATGGGCACTTGGCTTCCTTACATTCAGCCATTTTAAACTTCAATAAAAGGTCTGAAGCATACTTAGGTTGACTCAGCAATATACCTCTCTCAGATTGCTCGATTTCCAAACCCAAAAATTGCCTTAGCAATCCTAGGTCGCTCATGGCAAATTCACTGTGCAAAGAAGCTTTAATTGAGCCACTTTGTTTGTTGCAGCTCCCTGTAATCAAAATATCATCAACATACAGTACAATGACCTGAAAATTATCACCAAATTGCTGCAAATAAACATTTGGATCAGACTTGCATCGACAGAAACCAATTGAGAGCAAAAAAGCATCCATTTTGGCATACAAAGCCCTGGGGGATTTCTTGAGTCCATAAAGTGACTTCTTCAACCTGCAAACAAGTGTGGGATCCTCTTGGAATCCTTCAGGTTTCTTCATATAGATCTTTTCCTGTAGCTCACCATGTAAGAGTGCACTTTTAACATCCATATGGTGAACTTCCCAACCCTTACTAGCTGCCATGGCTAGAGCTAGTCTAATTGAGTCCATCTTTGCAACCGGTGCAAAGGTCTCTGTATAATCCACACCATGGATATGTGAGTAGCCCTTAGCCACTAACCTAGCCTTTTAGTTCAGATCAGAACCATCAGCAATAGGTTTGGTTTGAAAAATCCACTTACATTGCACAAGTTTCCTCTTGGGAGGAAGAGGCACCAAATCCCATGTTTTGTTCTCTTGAAGAGATTGGAATTCTTCTTGCATTGTTGTTCTCCACCTTGGATCATGATGAGCTTCCTGATATGATGTTGGATCAGGTCCAATCATCATATAACAGTGATCAACAAGTTCACTTTCATTTTCAAAGGAAGCATTGATTGTTTGAGATCTAGTCTTTCTAGGCTCTTGGGGATTGCCTGCCAATTCACCTACAACTTGTATGATTTTTTCATCCCACTTGGGCCTTGATGGTGACTCATGTACAGAAATGTCATCTTCAGCCATGTCATCTTCAGCAATATCAGAAAAATCAGAAGTGGAATCATCACTAATTTCATTAAGGTGTGGAGGAGAAGAGCTTTCCCCCGGTGCAAGCTCAAAATCAGGAATTGGTTCTTCTTCGAATTGCACACTTATCTCAATGAAATTTTTTAGTGTGGATGTGTCAAAGAGCTTGTATCCGTTTGTGTCTTCACCATATCCAACCATGATACATTCTCTACTCTGTGGCTCCAAAGCCTTTCTCTTTTCTGATGAAATTCAAGCCCATGCTCTAGACCCAAAAATTCTGAAATTTGACACATTTGGTTTTTGGCCAAACCATGCCTCATAGGGGGTTTTTCCTTTGACTGATTTGTGAAAGGCTCTGTTCTGAATATGAGCAGCACAATTGATGGCTTCAGCCCATATCTTAGTGCTTAGATCCCTAGCTTCAATCATGCAAGTGGCCATCTCTTTGAGAGATCTATTTTTCCTCTCTGCCACACCATTTTGTTGAGGTGTGCAGGGGATTGAATGTTGCATTTGGATGCCACATTCCTCACAAATATGATGAATGTTATTATTCACATACTCCTTTCCATTATCATTCCTAAGGATCTTTATCTTGTCACCACTATGATTCTCCACTAAGGCTTTCCAAATCTTCAATTTCTCAAACACTTCTGATTTCAATTTAAGGAAGTAAACCCAGTAGAATCAAGAGTAGTCATCTATGAATGTGAGTACATACCTTGATCCACCATATGATGGAGTGGGAAGAGGACCAATGAGTTCTGAATGTACCAATCCAAGTGGTTGAGTGGCTCTCCTTGCCATTCCCTTCTCATAGCTGCGCTCAGGATGCTTTCCAACTACACAACCAATGCATGCACCATTTGAAGATTTGATTTCTGGAAGCCCTTCCACCATCTCGTCCTTGTGCAATGTCTGGAAATATTTGTAGTTCATGTGGCCAAATATTTCATGCCACAACTTGAAGGTCTCGTTGGCATGAGAGACAAGAGCATGGTCACTAGAATTTGGAATGAAATTGGAGAATTTGTGCATTCTCTCTTCATGATCAGCATACCCCACTACCACAACTTGATTTGAAGAAATGTCTGAGATTTCTACCAAATATGGAGTAAATGTTACTCTCTTGGCTTCTCCTGTATGGGTCATTTGATAAACCGATAGAAAATTTACAGCCAATGAAGGTACATAGAGAACATCACTGAAATAGCCATGCTCCATGTCAATCCTACCAATCCCCTTGGTCTGGATTTCTGAATCATCTCCCATTCGAACTGTTGGGCCACCATTCGAATGCATAGAAGAGAAGAGCTCTCTGGATGAAACCATATGTCTGGAAGCTCCTGAATCAACGCTAAAGGATGAGGGATTCGAAATACCTGCTACGAAAGCATGACATTTCTCCTTATTGTCAGGATTTGAGGTGCTCTCTTTCTTCCTTGCGCCCTCAGGGACCGGGATGTTATTCTTCTCCAGCAGCTGCGCCATTGAGTCAATGGTTTTATTCATGCATGAGCTCTCTGGATGCCATCCCTTATGACAATAGGTGCATTTGGTATTTTCCTTTCCCTTCTTGTCCTTCTCCTTTGACAGATTCGAACCTCCATCTGCAGACTTGGTCTTGTCAAACTTCCTCTTCTCTGGCTGCTTCGAATTCTTGGCTTTCTGCTTGCCTTTGTTGGCATTTGAAACACCCATTGCCAGTGCTTGGTCCTTTGATTTTATGGTGCCCATCTGAACTAGTTTGTCCTGCTCCTAAGTGAGATACTCCATGAAGGTAGCTAGTGATGGCATTTGCCAATTTCGAAGGGTCATCTTGGCTGAGTGAAATGTGCTAACAAATACAGAACATTCTGGCCCTAGCTTCGAAAGGATGGAAAGAATCAGTTGTTCCTCCTACTTAACAATTCCACATTGTTGCAGTTGAAGCACTAGTGACTTGAACTTAGTGAAGAACTCCTGGATGGTTTCAAAATGGGCTTGGCTCAAGCTAATGAGCTTGTTTTCAAGCTGGTGGCCTCTCAGTTCATTAGTTTTCCCAAAGAGTGATTCTAGCTTCACCCATACTTCATTGGGGGTTGTCAAACTGTCTATATGAAACAAGAGTTCCCTTGAAATGCTCAGGCATAGCAATCCATAAGCTTCATCAAGTCGATTGTAGTACTTTGCTTTCTCGACAGCAGAGTTTGGCTCCACTTCTGTGCCTATGGTTACTCTATAGAGACCCTTAGATCTCAGTTTGATAACCATTTCAGCCTTCCAATCAAATAAATTGAAGGGTGTGAGCAGAATTTGGTTTTCTTCCATTACTGCTGTGTTAATGGTGAGAAAACTAATGAAACACCTGCCAAAAACACTCAATTTTTATCTGGAAATCCTCTCTAGAATGCAGTTCAATGCTCAATATTGACCTACAAATCACTAAATCCACAATGGATCTGATACCATGTGAGTAGTTTGATTATAGTAAGATCTAGGAGCTATGGAGAACCTCACAAAATCGAATTATTTGCAAAACTAGTGAAAAAGCTTGAAAAAGGAGACAATTTTACACACAATGTGAGCTTAATCTTTGTATTATCTAACTGTCTAACATGTGAAAATGTTAAGAAAATATTTTTATTACATCCATGAGATATTCGAGAGCATTAGATAGCTCAAGATGAGTGTCTAAGTCAAAATTGCCAAATTGGCCTCAATCCCCCCTAGGTGGGTCCAACTCAGTCCTAATCATCTCAAACAGTCACGAATTCAGGTGTGAAGGTGGCTGAAGCATGCTGGGTCATAAATGAGGCCAAGGAAGGTGTGGGTGAGCAAGTAGAGGTGTTTGGGAGGACCAAGGGAGCAATAAATGCTCCAAATCTAGCCAAAATTGGGTAAACTCCACCCTAGCGCCCCTAGTCAACAGAAATTCCCCAAATCCAGAAGAGAGAGCGCTCCAACATTTAATGAGGGAACACTTGTGGAAAAAACAGGAGGTTGGGTGAACTGGTTTTCTTGGAAGTGGGTGTGAACACTCTCAAATGTGGGTATTTGACCAACTAAAGTCACCTAGTCTAAACTATGGTGTAATCAAGCACATGAGCAATAAAAATTTGACTATGGTTATGGACTATGGTACTAAGTATGGATTACTGTTCTAACAGTTTGTATTCCTTCAAAGAACATGATCACTAAGAAAACCATGTGTTGGAGGAGCAACAAATGAATTGTAAAAATGCACTTTTGTCTCCCTCGTGGTCTCGAATTTGGTCATAAAAATGACTTTCTTTTCCTAGGAATCATGTTAAATGTCGCCATGGGAATCATAGGCCTCTAACTACGGGTAACAATAAATGGTTACAATATACTTTGTATAAGGACATTCCACAACTTAGTTTCCATTAATGTCAAGATTATATCTACCTAGTCTGGGTAAAATGTCACATACTTATGTTTTTAAGTTTTCATTATAATAATTATTGACTTGGTTACATGGAAAATGTAACCAGATATGTAAATTATTTTCATCTTGAGGTTTTTTTGGTTTGTTGATATATAAATCATTTCAATATCACATGCACTTCATCCTCAACTTTTCTTATTTTTAAATGGAATAGAGATAATTATGTTAATTGAAGCATTATAGATATTGTGTCTTATCTTCAATCTAAATTTCAGTGTTGAATTGCTTTAGTTATATTAGTGGGTTGAAGCTTCTTCTAGTCAAGCGTATTCATTTGAGTTAGATCATGAGCACTAGCATCTTTTCTAGTTTATTGTGTCATCCAAATATGTGAATCATATTGGAGAGCATGAAATTCCTTTCTTATGGTTAGTTAAATAATTTTTGTTCAAGTAAAGTAGTTTATGGTTGTTCATTTTTAACCCACAATTCAACAATTAGAAAACGAGAGGAAATATGCAGATTTCCTCTCATTTTCTAAAAGTAGTTTATGGTTGTTCATTTTTAACCCACAATTCAACAATTAGAAAACGAGAGGAAATATGCAGATTTCCTCTCATTTTCTAAAAGTAGTTTATGTTTGAACATGTCAAAGTGCAATTTGTATAGTACTCAACAATAATGGAGGGTTGTTGCTCTTTAAAGGGATTAAAATAGAAGTTTTATGTGGAACAAAATATTGATATAAAAATATGCCATAAAATATCCCAACATAAAGATAGGTTGTAACAACTCATAGATAACCAATATGAAACAAACATAGAATTTACGATCAATGTTTGACTTGGTCAATTCACAAGATTTTGTATATATTGGTCGATCTATGTACACACTTAATGTTATGTTGGCATAGGATACAACCATAATTTCTACATCCAAAATATGCTATATGTGGAACCACAAAAACTAATTCAAAACTTTCTCTTGGCTATATATAGATGTTATAATTTGTTTATCCATACTTTTTATATGTGGAACTCTAAACATTGTTGTATTAGTCTTGTGTATCTTCAACTTATTAGCAATGATTTATCTTAAAACCTCATATAAATTGAAAAAGTATACATTGCCATTGAACTTCTAGAGGCTTTGTTACTACAAATTTTAGTCTATTGAGATCAAATTTAGTTTATGAGACCTTAACAAAGAAAAGTTAATAATTAGTAATTTTTATTTTGTTTTTTCTTATTATATTGTAATTACTACGGCTCAATACTCCACTTTATCTAGAGAAAGGGAACTAACTTGTTGTTTCTTACAACCAAAGTGACAGATATGGAACCAAGAATAAAACATAACCTAAAGTAGAATTCCAATCATCAAGATCGCTAGCCAAATTTGAATGAGTGAAACCAACTAACAAAGGAGTTCCCTCTAAATTGTAATGAATCCCAAATAGAAATGTACTCATTTATGTTGATTTCCAATGATTAACGTGGGGTGTTTGCATATACCATGCATCATGACAAAAAAAGAAGGAAATATCACCTTCTAGGTATGATTCAAGTACAAAAAACTACCAACTAATTAAAAATACAACGTGGCATCTACTTCAGGTTTGGTGCAGGTGGTAGTAAGTTTGACTCCATAGTGGAAGGGATAAGGGGTTGGTTTACAATATTTCATGTGAAAGAGATGAAGAAGTTCACAAAAATAATTAGAATAATAAATAAAAATTCTTTCTTTGGTTTGTAATACTTGGAGACCAATAAACAAATGCAAATATCTTAAGTTAATCATTTCCATTTTGTTCTTAAGGCTTGCATTCACATCGGTTAAAAGTTTAGGATCAATACCAATAAGAATGAGGTCATCAACATAAAGAGAAAGGATTATGAGATGGTTTCCTACTTTCATGTTATAGACATTAGGTTCATACTCACATCTAGACAATTTAGTGTCAAGGAGAAAGCTATTTATTTTATCGTACCAAGCTTGAGGAGCTTTCTTAAGGCCATAAAGAGATTTCTTAAGGTGACAAACAAGGTTGATTTCATTCCGAACATAGCCATGAGGTTGTTCCATGTAAATGTAATTTTTCAAATCCCCTTGCAATAAGTTGGATTTGAAATCTATTTGATGGACCTCCCATTTATGTGAAGTGGAAAGGGAAAGAACAAGACTAATGGAGTTAATTTTTATGAAAGTGGCAAAGGTTTCATTGTAATCAATTTCTTCAACTTGGAAAAATCCTTTGGAAACTAATATTGACTTAAGTCTTTCAACATTTCCATATTATTCATATTTAGCTCAATACAACCATTTACATTTGACATGTTTTCTTCCTTTCAAAAGATGTAGTAAATCCCAAGTATCATTCGCCATTAAGGAACGATATTATTCATTCATAGATACAACCCAATCTAGATGGATAGAAGCTTTTACAAATGTATGTGGATCATGAGTCTCTAAAACTTGAGCCAAAAGAGAATAGGCTCATTGGAACCATGAACATGTTCGGTGCTAATATTTGGGATCACTGGCAAGATCACCAGTGATTTCACATGTTGTATAGACCCATCTAGGGATAGATGGTGATGATGTAGATTTATGTTTAATGGACCCAACTTAAGGACTATGAGTAGGAATAAGTGGATTTTCATCTTCTTTGTCATCATCTGAAGAAGAAACTAGAGTAGGGTCGTAGGTAGAGAATTTGCGAATAGGATATGGCACAATCTTTGAAGATGGATCACATACCAAATATGGCATAGATGTTGATTAAGCTCACACGCTGAGATATTTTCATCAAATTTAACATCTCTTCGAACAATAATGTCATTGGATTTTTGTTGAAGAAGTCTATAACCTTTTACATCTTCAAAATATCCAACAAATATGCACTTCTCACTCTTAGGTTGTATTGCTGCTCATTTTTCATTGAGAATGTGATCCCATGCTTCACTACCAAACACACGAAAGTGGATTACATTTGGTTTAATGTTACTCCATGATTCTTCCAGGATTATATATTTTAGAGCCTTTGTGGGAGTGTGATTGACTACGTAATCGACACAATTAATGGCTTTAGCCAAAAAATGAAAACTTAATCCCTTAGCTTGGATCATACAATCAGTCATTTCCTTTAATGTGTGATTATTTCTCTCATAAAAACCATTTTATTGTGGTGTATATGGAACAATATGTTGCATCTAAATTCCCTATACAGTTTAGCAATTTGTAAATTGATTGTTTACATAATTACCTCCATTATTTGTTCTTAGATTTTGTATTTGATGTTCAGATGTTTTTCTACAAGGGCATTGTAGTCCAAAAACATGTAAAAAGAATCACTCTTAAGTTTTAAGAAGTAAACTCAAGTGCATCTAGAGAAGTCATCAATGAAAGTGAATAAGTACTTGAATCCAGAGAAAGAAGTAGAAGAAAGCATAGCGCACAAATACCTATGAATAATATGCAAGGGGGTTGAGTCATTCCAAGAGGCATGCTTATCAAACTTGTCCTAATGATGTTTATCGAGAACACACCTAGGAAAAACATCATCTCTACAAGAAATGAGAGGAATACCAATCACCATTTTTTGATTACATAGTTGTTGCAATGAGTGATAATTTAAATAACCAAATTTCTCATGCCAAAATTTGCTCAAGTCATTTATATGTCAAGCAATAAAAACTATGGGAAAAGGTGATGGCCCAAAGTTGTTAAATATGCACAACCTGGTAATATCACCAAAAATTTCAGCTTCTAAGACATGCTTAGGATCTTTGAAATCCTGTATTACAACTTGGTGAGGTATAAACTCTATAGTATTACCTCCACTAGAATGAGTGATTTGATAGACTAACAATAGATTGCAAGAAAGACTTGGACAACATAGTACATCTTTGAAGTGACCATCTTCTAGTTGAGTTGTTTGATATCCTACAACAGTAAGAGATATATCATTGCCAACAAATATTTGTTTGGTGTTACAATCATTTAGAGAATGAAATATGACTTTATCCTTGGCCATATGATAATATGCTCTAGGACCATTGATCCACTCATTAGAAGAAGAAGAAGAAGAAAATAAGATCTACATTTAAGGAGAAAACATAAGCAGAAAGTGAATGTCCATGAGAAGTAGATGAGTTACAAGAAAATCAAGGTTGATGTTGTGCTTCTTCATTGTTGCTTATAAGGATACCATCTTATTGAAACAATTATATTCCACATGACCATGTTCCCTACAAAAATTGCAATCATGCTCAATACTCTTCCCTTTTTATTTGGTTCCCTTGTAACCATTGGAAGGATGAGATGGCTTATAGGGTTTGAGACCTGTTGGATTAATAACCCTCGTTCTTTAACTTTCTTCTGCTGACCCAGGTTTTGCGCAGTTATGGTCCAACAAAACCCTTCTTCACTGGCCCTTTCGACAACATCCTACGAACAAGATGAGGACTCACCCAAGGCGAAGTTTATGGGGGATTGCAAAATCAGGTTTCATCAATTAGGTGATGTGCGGTTCAATAGTCAGGGGGATTGCATGAAGTCTCATCTACTTCGTGGATATTACTTATACTATAGCGCACACTGGGACTGCGCACTTGGAAATGGACACTTATACAATAGGACAATGCAACTGAAGACTTCTCTACATATTCAACAATCACACATATTATATAGACTTCACTTAGTGTAAATTATGCATTCAACAAGAATATCGGGTAATATACTTTGCAAACTTATGCAATCTGGTGAAATACAATGCAACTACACACTTAACACACTTAACAGAGACTTTGCCGAATTAGTCGTTACCCAATTAACTCATGCATTCATCATATTCAAAAATACTCGCACATTCAACATTCACGCATATATGTTCAAAACTTAACATATTATTCTTATGACTCATTCATATAGAGAATACATATAAAATCAAAGATGCATATAAATGTAAGCACGAACTTAACCATAAGAAAATAAACACATAGATTCAAGCACATAACACAATATTTACGTGGTTCACCCCCCGGATGGGATCTATGTCCATGGGAACTATTGATTATATTAATGGGAAGGGTTCAACAGCTCTAGTCTACGCACTCAGCTGCAGACTCTCTTCTCTCTACAATAGGTCTCTGAGCACACAGTTGCAGAGCCTCTTTACAATATTTAGTCTCTAAATAGAGATCACTTAGAGATCAAAATACTCTCTGAAAATCAAATCCTTCCCTTACAAAAATTGCCCTTTTATAGATCGTTCCCTTAGGTCATGTCTTTATAATGCATATGGGACAAAAAGCCTAAGGTTACCAAAACTAGTGCGGTTACCCTGCCAACACGGCCCGTCATAGTCAAAAGCTGCTCCACTCGCCTCTAGCCGCGTTGTTGGGCCACTCGTAGCTCTGACACCCTTCTGATAGTAGCAGTCCTCATGAAACGGTTATAACTACGTATTGGATTGTCACTTTCTGCCCCTTTGGCCTTCATGCCACTGTCAACCTGTGGCTTTGATTCTAACGGTTTTCCGCCACTCTAACTGACAGGTCGGTTTCATCTGCTCCACGTTGCTCCTTACCCAACTCTCGGGAATCATGGAGTTGCTTACCCAACAGAGGTCACTATTGGACCTTACTTTACTTATATCCTTTGCCCAAAATACTTGCTACGCTAACTGCGCATCAGCAAAACTACGCTAATTGGACTTCACAATCCGAATTGCGTTATTCCCAAAAATTGTACTTCATCAAAATTGTGCCAACTTGGGCCATTTCCAATAGGCCCCTAACACTTACTCATGGATCGTATCTGATTCACTTGGATCTTGCTGCTCGTCCTTTGGAGGGCTCAATTTCTCAGTGAATCCCAAAAGAGTTGTGCTCAGCTTCACAACTGCTTCCTTTGTTTCTTGCTCTAAGTCTTTAACAATCTGCAACATGTCCTCGGATACTTTTTCCTATGCAAAATCCTGGATTGTCTTCTCTGTGGTGCAAAGTTCCTGCAATTTTTCCTCGATTGTATCAGTGAGGGCCAATGCCTCTTCTTGCATTGGCTATAGTCTCACCGATGTCTCAGCTTCCTTATCCCTCAAAACTTTCAGTTCTTTTGTTAAGATCTTGACTTGCGCAAACTTTTGGATTTTCTCCCTTGGCATCAATGTCTTCATGGCTGCATTCACTGCGTCCAACTCTGCTTGCCGCCGATGCAAGTCATCCTGAATCTCCCATAGGGCAGGATCCTCTTGCATCATAGCCCATACCTTCGTAGCTTCTTCCATCAAATCTTGACATTTTTCTATTTCGGCAGAGATAATATCTGCAGAATATTTTAGTGCTACGACTCTTCCTTCTCCGATATCCTGTGGTGTAGTAGGTGTATGTTTGGTTGTGAGTTTAGAAACCTCTTCCATGTGGGTGATCACCATCTCTGCCATCTATCCTTTGAGATCGCTTACCACCTTTCCAATCTGTACTATCGTATCTTCTAACTCTGGCTTCCCTTCGCATTCATGTATCTATGCGCAGATAGTAGCAACTGTCTCTTCCGGCCTCTAGGTGTACATTCTTGTTGTAAGAGACTATGTCTCTATCTCTTATCTCCTCGACAACCTGTAGATGTAGATCGTTTAACCCCTCAAGAGGTATCATGCCAATGTTAATGTCCAGGTGCTCCACCTGCTTTACACATTCAACCATCTCTTCAGTTGGGAAAATTAAGTTGAGCAGCTACATTCTCACTAGGTGGGGCTTCATTGTCACAGCTGGTGGTCTTCTCCTTTGTTGACTAGACTCACCTGTCTTACCCTCCGAATCGGATTCTCAAACCAAGTCTTGCTAGGATTGGTCTATCTTCACAACTATAAGCTTCAGCTCTGAGAGGTTTCAAGCTCAACTGCGCTTGCGCCTCTTTGTGCTTACTGTCTTTTGTAGCAAGTCCCTCCTCTAGATACGCGTGTATGCGCAGAGTGATGTAATCGTAGTTGTCGCTATGCAACTTCATTTCTGACTCGGTTTTGTTCGCTTTAATTTTCTTCCTTTGTCCTTTTTATGGCACCGAACTTTCAGGATCCTTTCGCTTCTCTCCTTTCAACACTTCAATGGTTTATTGACCTGTTTTCTCTTGAATGACATGAGCCTTAATGGTGCTTTCATCTGATTTAGAATGGATCTTGAATGGTACATCTACCTTCCACTCTAGTGGCCAGTCTTCTATAAATTCCTCGATCCTTTTTCCATATAACTGGTAATCCATAGGGAACCAGAATGGGTTCTGTTTCTCGGCCCTTGGATGAATGTAAATAGAGTGCAAATCAGCCTTGAATACCATCTTTTGTAGAAACATTTTTGTTGTATCTCTTGAAATGCATGGAGTGCATAGTATCACTCCAAACAGTTAGCAATAGTAAGTGTGAAATTGCTCATTATTCACATGCTCTCTTTCTGGCTATGCGTTTTCCCACATATTGGAATACTTCACGGCCTGAGAATCTCCCATTATCATTGGAATATTGTGCTGATATAGTGGCTCTTTCGAGCCGATAAAATCTATCAGTATCATCAGCCATGTGTAGTGGAATTCTTTGCCCGTCTGCTGGGTTTAACGCACATCCTCTAGAAATTCATTTAGCAGATAACTGGCCCAATTGTATGGGTGTCCATATTTGGCCTTCATAGCGAGAAGAACTGCTACGGTCGACACTTCCGCGGGTCTACATTTTTGCAAAATCTTGGCTGTGAGTAGATGGACGGTAAACTTTGTGGCCTTGTCTTCTATCGCATCTATGAAAAAGCCTTGGTTCCCCTTTATTAAACTGTATTCATATTTCATTTTCTTTGTGATCTCTTTATCTTTTATTTTTCCCAGGAACTCCCCTGCAACATCATCGCCTCACTTACTAAGACGAGTGATGTTGTAGATAAGTTCCACATTGATGTCAATTTTTCAGTCCAAACATAGGAATCCCTGGTGCGTGCAAGATATCAGAGTGCGCACCACCGTGGTACATTCGAGACTTCGATCAAAGTGCGGTATACGTAGGAGATGCGGCAAGTTGGAGGGATCCAACTGCTTAGCCGAGTCCTGTGGGACAATAATAGGTTTTCCTGACTTTGCATCCTCCCGTCGACACATTTATTAGTCAGCTTGAAACTGAGGATACTTTGGTTCTTGTGGGTCTGCTTCCTCTAGGATATTATGGTCGACAAACTTGCATCCCTCTACTTTTCCAAGCAAGTTCCCTTCAATATCCACATCATTGGAAATCAGTGGTACCAGAATGTCATACTATGCATTCTTGAACAATGTAACTGCTGGTGCATCTAGACTTCTTGGTGGGATATATGCATGTTTTAAGTAAATGGGGTTGTCCCCTAGTGGCAATGGTGGTCTAGGATTCACCTTCCCTAGTGCATTCGGCTTCTCAAGTTCCTGAAGGGGTCCCTTATCTTTTCGCTGCATATTGATTGTATTCTGGGGTGAGCTTCTTGACATTGAACCTCTTTCTGAAACAAATCTCTTAGTGGGAGTTTTCATCAACCCCGCAACCCCAGAGCATTTGAATTCCTTCAGAACCTGCTCAGCTGTATATTGCTTGTACATCCAACAAGAATTCTGTCTATGGCTCTCGAGATTGCTTGTCACTCACTGTTAACAACGAAAACTCTTTTATGCAGGAAATTTGAAACTTATGGTAAAGCCCTTGACTCTGGTCTTGGCGGTATTTATAGATGCAGTTAAGATTGGTCCATGCCCATAAACGACTAGATAAACATTAAATGTTATAACCGTTGGCCAAATCCACCAAGGATATGGGTCCTTTCCTTCATTGAATGCATCAGAATGGCTAAATTTGCATTAAATGCGCAAGCAAGCGTCAGTTAAAACACTAGATAATGGCTAGTTTTTCGACCAACATTTTAACGGCTAGTTTCTTGACCTGTGCCCATGGATTGGAAAAAACAAAATTGTGCGGTTCCTCTGTGCACTTGTGCTCATTCATTTTTAACTTCGCAGCTGCGATTCTTCTTGGTACCTCACATTGTAGCTTCTGGTGTACACTTCGCAACTACGCTGCCATCATGCACTGCACATCCATGTCTCACACGACTTCATATTTCACCAAAGTTGTGTGCAGACCTTTTATTTTGTCATTATTAGTGTCCAATTTCAACTGCACTTGACACTTATAATGTTCTTCAATTCTGATAGTTGAGGCCTTGGAGAAGTAGGACTATCCCTGTAGGGTTTTAGCCTACTTGCATTAATGAGACCTGGTTGGTTTTCTCCAGCTAATGTGGCTAGATGAAAGAATTTGTGCTTGATGTGGCAATCATGCCATGCTTTTTCTCTATCATTCTGTACTTGCTGGTGAAATCCTGCAATGAAACAATCTTCCTCCATCCCAACCAAGTGTAGCATCCTTTATTCCATTATCTCTTCCTCTACCATGCCTGCGAATGCTGCAATTCTCAAACTTGGGACTATGTATTCCATCGACATCATAGCTTCTTGTCCATATGTTAATCTGAAGGGTGTATGCCCTATCAAATTCTTGCAAGTTGTTCTGTATTCCCATAGCACAACTGGTATTCACAGATCCCAATCATCCATGTTTGTGTTTCATACCTTAGTCAACGCATTTTCCAACAATGTCCTTTTCCTATGGATGATATGGTGTGATTTTCTGATGGTAGATATGAAATTATTCAGTCAAGGATTCAATAGTTCTATTTAATAAGTGTGTTCGTTGATCACTCATTAAGATCTTTGGACATCCAAACCTTGTTATGATATTTTCAAAAATGAACTACGCTACAGTCCTTCACTGGTTTTGCTTCTGCCCATTTGGTGAGATAATCTGTAGTAGTAATGATATATCTCGGACCAGTTCTCTTTCCTGGTGGGTTAATAGGTCCCACGAAATCAATATCCCACTTATCAAAGGCTCGCAATGTTAACTGTGGTCTGTAGCTAGGGTTTTCACCCTAGCTTGTGCAAATGAGCACCTACTAAGGAGAAGGGACTCCTTAGTAGCATTTCAATAAACAGTAAATGAAAAGACAATACATTGAAATGGAAATTATTCTAAACATGTGCATGAAACATAAGAGAAGAAATAATAAATGGTTTTCTTTTGTATTAAATTTTTACCTCAAGTGTAGAGGTTGGTGAAGTTCTTGCAATGATCCAAGAGGGTTGCTCCAAACTCCAACTTTGCTCGTTCTCTTTCTCCAATGGTGGAAATGGGCCAAAAGGGGCACTAAATGGTGAAAGTAGCTCAAGGGTGAGCTAGGGTTTCAAGAGTGATTTTGGCAGAGTAAGGGTATACTTGATTGTGGATATGAAATGAGGGGTCTCCATCACCTACTTATAGGTTTTTGGTGGTGGAGTGCTGGTCCATGGTTTTGGGAACCATATGGTTTAGGTCAGCTGTATAGGGTTTTTTCCTCCTTTTTCCTCTTTTCCCTCATTTTTTATATTTTTTATTCCCTTTTTAGAGGGTTTTTGCTATTTTTGGAGGAATTTTGGCTAATTTTTTGGGGGAAAAGGGGTTTTTTAGCCTTTTGGAGGCTTTTTTGATGGTTTTGTGGCCTTTCAGAGGCTTTTTAATGGGATTTGAGGGTTTTGAAGGCAAATATGGTAGGAAATATGGACAAATGAGTCATGTAAAGGGGTAGATGAGGTAGTGTGCACTTTTTGGGTGTTAACAGATTGCCCCCTGATGTGTGAGGGCAGGAGCTCATCGTATGGCCGATAGACATCATAAGTCTTTTAATGGTTTTCCTGGGGTGTGGAGAAGAGAAGAAACAAACTAGAGCCCAGAACAACGGTCCCGAACAAACTGCAAAAACTAAAAGTACATAACCTCAATAATGAATGAGGAATAATCTGAACATATGGACGAGGTGGGCATTCCCATGCTCGTATCAAGATATAATAATAACAATGGGGTCCAAAATATGGGGACCTGAAATATACATGGCCTCAAATAAGGAGTAAGGAAGAATCTCAATATATGGATGAGGAAAGCATACCCATGCTCGTATCAAGATACATAAAAAATAACAGTGAGGCCCGAAAAAGGGGACCTGGAGGATACATAGAGAACCACTGTGTACATCATATGGGTCAAGAGGGGACACAAATCTAGGAGATATTGCTGGGCTGACCATGTCTGAGCTGAAGGATTGATACACTAGAATGACAACAGTGCTACTGAGTATGGTACCAAAGGAACTGATGAGCTGCTGGATCATAGTGACAAGGGGTCACACTCTCTATGGTACACTGAACTGGAATTGAACTGGGTACTCAACGAAGAAGATAACTGGATGGCTTCCGAATATAATCGCCAACGCAACCCGGACATCCACAAGAACATATAACTGGGCGTTCCGAAGTGACTCACCAATGTGCTAGAGTCGGGGGAAATCCGGGGTCTTCGACCAATAACTGAAGGGATATAAGCCCTGCACGATTCTCAACGATGCGATCAAGGTGTTGAAGTCGAGCATGTGAGAAACAACCACTCGAAGAGGAAATGATGAATCCTCTCAAAATGGTCCGTAGGCACTCACCACTGATGGTGATGGGTCCAAGGCGCAGGGACCTCTGGGTCTATCCTCTGCAATAGAGGGGCTCTCGTCGACAGAGGGAGACCTGCAACTAGCAAGGCAATGATGTTTCCTTGATAGGAGCACGAGGTGGAGAACCGAAGTGTGAGAGTACTAATGGTAGGATTGACATACTGTGGGGGATAACTGGGAAAGCAGAGTGGGTGGACTCAAACTTCCTTTGTTTAGAGTATGATGGCGGGGATGATCAGGAAGCATATGAAACTGACTGATGGGAAAGGGATCATAGCTGTAATGGATCAATGATAGTGACTGGGATGAGGGATACTCAAGCTGGTGTAAAATGGCAGGAGACTGCAGACTACTCTGAACAAAGGCGACCTGATTGGGGGTGCTGCCGAGATGATCGATCATAGTGCCAAGAGGCACGGGGGGCCTTCTTCTTGGGTTAAGGAACTAGAAGAAGTGGATAAAAAATGGTACTGTTGTGTAGATTTATACAAGCCCAGGACAGTTCATGCTTGTGATTGCTTTCAATTTTAAGGATTCCTAAAGCGATAAGAAGACTCTGAAATAATGGAATGGTATTGTCGTGTGGATTTGTACGAGCCCAGGACAGTTCGTGCTCGTGGGTGCTTTCAATTTTAGAGAGTCTGAAAGCGATACGAAGACTTCAGGGGGTTGCTTTTTCGTGTGTTAGTCTCCAAGTCCAAAAGAAGCATAAAAGGATGCAATGAAGAACTCTTCTAGCCGGTGTGACTAGAGTATTCCTTTTTCGTAATTAGTCTATCGAGTCCGGAAAATGGGTAAACTTATACCAGATAGATGCCCTTTCAGGTATGTTAACGAGCATGAAAGCAAGCAAGATTGCTTGGTGATATTTTCATTGTTTTAGGAGTCAGAAAAGAGCTTAACAGAAACTCCCTACGTGCCTTTTTTGTAAAGGACTTGTCCGGCTCGAAAAAGGGATAAAATTATACTGAACAAAAGGAATGGCCAGGAAAGGAGGAAGTGCGCAATCAAGGAACAATAATGATGACCAAGAACGAGGTTAAGGGGGGAACACTAGTGGGACTCCTTGCGGGGTAATGAATGGTGGAAAAATAATGAAATAATTGCAGTATGACAGGAGTGAATGGCTCATGTAAAAATGTGGAACAATCCAATGGTGACCGATGTGGCACGCAAACTGAGGCAGCAAGGTGTCGGGACACAATGTTGAAATAGTACCAAGTGATAGCGAGAAATGATCTCAATCATCATCACAAGATCGGAAAAATGAATCTAGCGATATAAAGAGTGTCAAAAACGGATAACGGCCAATGTGGCATGCAAACCGAGGCGACGGGGGGCGTTTTGGAAAAAATACCCCAAAAATATGGGGGTGAGAGCGAGAAATGATCTCAAGCATCATCACCGGCTTGGAAAAATTAATCCGATGATATAAAATATGCTAAAATGGGCTACGGATGATGTGGCACGCAAACCAAGGTGACTAGTGGCATCTAAAAAATGTGCAAAAAATGACGTGGAAAAAATAAGACAACGAGTGGACCATCATGACGATCTTGTCGTACTGATTCTAGTGGTGGAAACGGTTCAAAAAATGGACTCTATATGGGTTCAGAATGGCCAAAACAAGAAAAAGTCAATGGACTATAAATAGTGAGTGGGTCCAACATGACAAGTGTCATTTGTACTTGTTGACTTTGACTAGTGATCAGAGTTGACCAGAGCTTAGGTGGTGTTTCTGGACGATCCGACCGACCGATTTTTGATCTGGGAGATACAGGTATTCCGTCAAACTCACACCTACATGTTTTTTAGGTTCGAGGGGTGGGTAGTGGGTCCCGGGGGGTATTTGTACGGTCCATGTGGGGTGGACCGTAGGTTTGTAGGAGGGAGACACGGTCGGAGACCGCGGGCTCCTCGACAAATGACGCACGTGGAGACCGTGGGGTTTTGGTTGGAACACACGGTCTGGGACCGCGTGTTTCAAGGCTGGACACGCGGTTTGGTACCACATGTTCGGCCCCAACACGAGTGTTTTCGTACCGCGACTATGTCCCAGATAGCCGTGGTCAGAAACTGTGGCAAGGGACCCTAAATATGTGATTGGGATCGAGCGGTTAGGGTTCCCGGGGGGGGGGGGGGTTATTTATTTGACATGAGTTTGATGAGTTTTCCTTTTGTGTTTGACAGGATGATGCTGGTACTATGGAGAGAGAAGAAGGTCCCAGATGAGATAGTTACTGTCATCCGGGAGAAGCGTCATGTGCGGTCGGTGTTGGGAATGTGCGGACTGCTGAAGTTCACGCAGGTACCTATGATGCGGTCAGCAGGGTTGCTGCTGAACAGGCTAGTGAGTTTCTGGGAGCCAGACATACAGGCATTCAGGGTGCAGGGTTAGAGGGTGGACCTCACCCTGACATATGTATATTTCCTGATGGGGTTTCCCTGTCTAGGTAGGGTGGTAGATATGTAGCCGCTAGTATCTGCGGATGTAGATATGGAGTACATGCTGGAGCGGTACTGTGTTCCAGAGGCTAGGGTGCATAGGAATGCACTCTGGGTGGTGGACCTACAGGAGCTGGCAGTAAAGGCTATTGCAGCATGCGTGGTTCGTGTGTTGGGGTCCCAGTCACCTAAGAAGGTGTCCGGGGTCTAGATGCAGGTAGTGGAGCGCGTACTGGATGGTGTCTACTATGCGTGGCGCCAGATGTTCCTCACCTGTGTTCAGCGGCAGTTGACAGCGGCGAAGGAATCTGGCGAGGGATTCTGTTACGAATCCTTTCTATGTGCTTTCTTCATGGAGCAGGTACCTACACTGCGGCCGTGGGTGTCGGCCAGGGCAGGAGGATTGAGGGAGCCGCACATGGTGCGGTGGGGAGAGATGATGCATCGTCGGGGTGGCTATGAGGTGGGAAGATATTTTACCTAGGAGTTGTACCTGTAGTGGCTACAGATGCCGCTGCCACTAGATGACTACCCGTATAGGGATATGGACTACACCAGGGACCCAGAGGCACCACGGGCACCAAGACAGGCATGGGGACCAGATGGTACGTATTGATTTACTTGCATGTTATGGATGTCAAGATTTATGTATGATGTGTGTTATGATATATACTGTTACTGACAGATGTGTGATCTACAGATGTTGGTCCAAGACCACCTCCAGGACATGTCGTGGTACCAGCCCTTCCAGGCCGAGGGGAGGTGCGTCGACGGGACACGGAGGGGACTTTGGATTCCATACGGGTGCTTCTGGATCGGTTGCTAGTTGGAGTGACTGATGAGGGGTGGCGGGACGTGGATCCGGATATGATTCAGGACTGTATGAGGGTGCCACGGGAGTTCCGGTCGATTGCGATCCGCGTGGCTATCCTGGCGGATAGGGGTCGGGCATAGGAGCCCGCAGGGGACGAGGAGTTGCCAGAGGAGGAGCAAGGGGAGGACTCAGAGGCAGCTGATGCAGGCAGTGATGCAGAGTATGAATCTCAGTAGGGAGTGCAAGGGACTCCCCCCGATTTTTGTAGCTCCGGCATGTATCTTATGATATGTATAGATATTTTTTGTGTATAGCTGAGTATAGGGGTACTCAGGACATGTGTAGCATATGGACATGTATTTTTTGATATATATATATGCACGTGGATGCACGTTTTTGTGCTGATGTTCTAGTTGTACACATGTGGATGCGCTTATGGTTTGTTGTATGTTTGTACTGCACATGGATGCAAGTAGCATAGGGTGATGGGCACATGAACGCCTCTTGTGTATTATATGTGATGCATTGCACATGGATGCAATAGTAGGATTAGGCACGTGGATGCCCCTGTATATGAATGTGTTTTTAGTTTTTATTGCACATGGATGCAAATATTGATCTGATGATAGGCATGTGGATGCCCCTTGCAATCTTTTTGGGTTTTTATATATTTTTTTTGAGATGTTATGTGATGATGATGCATGATGGAGGTTTTACATGGTGTGATTGATGTGCCAATCTAGGATGTTGTTATCCATTTGATCTGCGACACTATTTTGATCTCTTGGGACATGGGTGAATGTTATGGATTCAAATTGTCGGCTGAGTTGTTTTGTGCGCAGGAATTTCCTAAAGAGACAGGGATCACGCACCTAGTAGCAGTTGTTGAGCTAGGAGACAAGTAACTGGGATTCAAGGAACACATTAAGGTGACAAATGCCCATCCGGAGGGCAGCAGTCAGGAGACCGGTCACAGCATCATACTCCGCCTGGTTATTGGTAGCAGTGCCTATACATATTCCGTCAAGTTGAATCAAGTCATGTGAAGGGGAATATAAGACCCATGCTGCAGTAGCCAGGTTTGGAGACCAGTGGCTTGCTCCATCAACGAAGCTAATGTAATGAGGTGGAAGAGGGTCCATCTGTGATCATGCAAAAATGATGAATGTAAGATCATGGTAAAAAAGGTGAAAAACAAAAAAGAGAGCAAACTGTACAATGTGGACCAATAGGGCCGCGAGTTATTCTAAGGATAGAATCGCTTAAGATACAACCCATTACGGGGGTTGCGCAAAGGGTGACCTTCTGAGTCAGTTAAAATGTATGCCCCCTTGCCGAGAAAGGTCTGCACGATGTAAGGGCCTTCCCACATGGATTCAAACTTTCCTTTACCAGTTTTGTCATGGGCCTGGTCATAGGCGAGGACAAGGTCCCCTTCATGGAAAATTCGAGGGTGTACATGTTTGTCGTAACCAGCTTTGGAGCGGTTATTGGCGGCTTCAATGGTTTGGAGAGTGGCACGACGGTCTTCATCAACTTGTTCTAGTGATAGCAGACGTTTCTCAAGTGGGGAGGTGTCGGGGAGAAGCTCGACGGCGATGTGTAAGGCAGGTATCTAGCACTCGATGGGGAGGACAGACTCTACACCGTGAACTAAATGAAATGGGGTAAAACCGGTGGCGGTATTGGTGGATGTACGGTAAGCCCATAAGGCAGGGAACAACATGTGGTGCCAATTGGGCTTATGTCGGTCAACAGTACGTTGAAGTATGGTTTTTAATATTTTGTTAATGGCCTCTACTTGGCCGTTCCCTTGGGTGTAGTAAGCAGAGGAGTATTGATGTTCAAACTTGAGGAGGGTGGATAAATCGTGCCAAATGGAATATTCAAAGTGAAACCATGGTCTGAGACCAACTGTTTAGGGACCTCGAATTTAGTGATAACATGGTTGAAAAAGAAACGGGCAGCAGTGTCAGCTGTACAATTGAAGGTGGGCATTGCTTCCGCCCATTTGGTGAAGTAATCAACGACGACAATGATGTACTTATGGCCGTTGGCGGAGGGAGCTTTACATTCCATGAAGTCAATGGCCCACTTACAAAATGGACCAACGGTGACGACTGGGTGTAACGGAGTAGGTGGTGTCCGGGCCTTGGGGGAAAAAGGTTGGCAATTATGGCAATGCTTGACCGCAGTGATGCAGTCGGTGAAAAGTGTGGGCCAGAAGTATCTGGCGCGGACGACCTTTTGGGTGGTGGCCATACCAGAGAAATGGCCACCGCAGGAACCGCTATGACAGTCATTGAGGACATGTTCAGCTTCCTTGTGTGTAAGGCAATGACGAAGAATCGTGTCGACCCCTCGCCAGTAAAGGACATCGCCTAAGAGGAGATATCGAGAGGCTTGATGACGGATATGATGGCGTCCATCATGGTTGACTTTGGGTCTGAACTTCTACGTGCGAAGGTATAAAAAAATATCACCCTACCATGGGTCATCAGATGAGATGGTGAACAAGTGGTTGTCGAGTAACTCATCGGAGATTTGGGGGGACGGCAGAAGGGAGGGGAGATCGGTTATGAGCTGGGAAAGTATGAGGGCTTTGGTGCTCTTAGGGGTTCTGAAAGTGAGGTCATATTCCTGTAGGATAATGACCCATTTAGCAACACGACCTTGTAGTAGCCGTCGGTTTAAGAGATATACCATGGGGTTGGAGTCGGCGACAACTGTGGTATGACTGAGCAAAATGTAGTGTCGCAATTTTTTGATGGAAAAGACCACAGCAAGGGTGAGTCTTTCCTCATATGGGTAACGTAGGGGTGGTCTAGACAAGGTATGGCTGATGTAATAAATGACATGCTCCTGGTGAGAGGCGTTTTCTTGAACCAAGACTCCGGACATGGCATGTTCGGATGCCGAGACGTAAAGGATGAAGTCCTGAGAGAAATCTGGAGGGGAGATCAAGGGGGCTTGTGTGAGATATTTCTTGAGGGCTTCGAATGCCGCTTCTGCTTGCTCATCCCAAACAAAGGGTATGTGGGTACGAAGCAGGTGTAAGAATCCATGAACTTTGGTGGCGTAATCAGGAACGAAGCGACGGAGGAAATTGGACCGCCCCTGTAGACTCTGGAATTGCCGAAGCGTGAGAGGAGATGGAAGGTCTAAGATGGCTTGGAATTTCAGGGGATCAACAGTAATTCCTTTCTGGGAAACAATGAAACCCAACAACCAGCCTGCCGGAACGCAAAAGACACACTTGTGTGGGTTCAAGCGGATTTTATATTTGCGACAACGCAGGATAACTTGCCGGAGGTTTTTAAGGTGGTCTGATCGTTTCCGGGAACGAGCTATAAGGTCATTAAGATAGACTAGTAGGATATGGACCAAGTCGTGAAAAAAATAGGTCATGGCCTGCTGGAAGGTGGCACCAGTATTTTTGAGGCCGAAAGGCATGACTCGATAGGCAAAGATGCCCCATGGGGTGGTAAAGGCAGTCTTGTACTAGTCTTCCTTACGGATCTGAATCTAGTTGTATCTGGAAAAACCTCCATGAAAGATAGGACTTCATGTCTCGCACATGCATCGATGAGTTGGTCTATAAATGGCGTGGGGAAGTTGTCTTTGGGATAGGCGCGGTTTAAATCTCGAAAGTCAGTACATACTCTAATGGTGCCTTGTTTTTTGTTAACTAGAACGGGGTTTGAAACCCAAGTGGTATATGCAATAGGATAAATGAATCCTGCCTTGCGAAGTTTCTCGACCTCTGCTTTAACAGCAGGGAGCTTTGAAGGATGAATGGGGCGCTGTTTCTGACGAACGGGGGGTACATCAGGCCATGTGTCAATGCTGTGCTCTATAATAGCGGGGTCGAGACCAGGCATTTCAGTATAGGACCAGGAAAAGACATCACGGAACTCTTGGAAAAGTTTTTTGTACTCTCCAATCTCAGACTCACTGTAAGAGGCTCCTAAAGTGATGAGTTCAGGGGCACCTCCTCGGGCAGAGATATCGATGTGGATAACGGGAGAGATGTTGGCCATGTTTCCTTCCTCAAAGGCCTTAGGAGCAGGAATAGGATCCTTAAACCAGTCGATTTTGGTGGGAAGGAAATCTTTGGACTCAACTGCAAATTGGGTAGCCATGGTGGAGGAGGAGTCTTCTGGGAGGAAATATGAACGATGGTGCATGTCATCCCAGGGATAATCCCGGGCAGTCAGAGCCTCTAGGATCTCCTCATCATTGAGGAAACTTTGAGTTGTCAAATCGGTTGACAAGGGAGTGGTAGTCAAAGAGATCATATAAATGGTATTAATCTTGTCGGATGGGGAGGAGACCGGTGGGTGGATCTCCTCAATTGTGGGGGGCGCCGTCTCAAGGTCCAAATTATTCATCTCGTAGAGAGCTGCTCTGTAATCTGGGAGATATGGACAGTGATGCGAGTAGTGGCCGTAAATACCACATATGGCACAAGGGTGGTTGGTGCGCAGTGAGTTATCACGAGGCTTGGGGGTTGGGTCGAGTTCGACAACCGGGATGTTGGGGTCATCGTCAAGCATTTGCATGTCTTCCTGTAATGCAGGTAACTATGGACATTGATGAGTCGGATGGCCTAACTCATCACACAACAAGCATTTTGGGGGAGCATGAAACACGGCGGGGGGGGGGGGTTTAACTTCCTTGGGCGGAGGTATAGAAGTGTATGGTTGTGGGCCTCTTCCCCCAGTGTGCTTGATAAGAGGGGGAGGATTCGTAGAGGATGAAGGGGCAGTGACGCCGGGAGGTGATTGACTAGTAGTAGCCATGGGTTGCACCGGTTGTAGGACGACGTTTGGTGTCGGCGGGGGAACGGGAGGCGAAAGATACCACAGAGGTAATCCCAAGGTTAACCCAGGGAGGCTAAGGGTAGCCATAACGAGGGCGCTTACTACTCCCGAGGGAGGGACTAGGAAAGGGATTGTGTGGATGGGTGTAACACCAATGTGACTAGGTACCAATGGTGGTTTGGGTAACAAGGGCGTTGATTGTTAGGTGTTTGTGTATTGTGGGAAAGGGTACATAGGTTAGATACTTCGGGTTCAGATGACGGGGGGGGAATGGATTGGAATGTTGATGTCATCGGTGGATCTGAGTAAACTCCAAGTCCCATGGAGGAAACAAACGAGGTAGCGGCACCACTAACAGGTTGTTCAACCATGGGGAGAACATTTTCGGGTGCAGCGGGGGCATTTGGATCATAGTAGGTGAGTTGGTCGACCTTGACCACGCGTCCGTCATGGGGGAACATCATGGTATGAAAAACGGAGGAGGCAACTGCCTTCATGGCATACATGTAGCTGCGGCCAGGTAAGAGGTTATAATCAAGTTGGGAATTAATGACCTCTATGTCAATGAGAACGGTTTTACCAGCCAGCTGGATGGGGACATTAGGTAATAGACCTTGGGGTTGAGCCGAACGGCCGTCGTAGGCTCGTAACGTAGTGGTGGACTGCTGGAGAGTAGGGGATCCCAACTTCTGCCAAATGAATGTGGACATAACGCATGTAGAGGCACCTTCATCGATAATGCACCGATGGATGACAAGATTCTGAATGGAAACAAAAACTTGGAATGCTAAAGTGGAAGGCAGGCATGGTTCGGACTGGTCCAAATCAAATGCCATCAGTTGTGAATCATTTGGGTGAATAGCACCAATGGAGGAGAGCAAAGTCTTGCGCTGTGAAGGACATTTTTTTAAGACTTCTAACGCGAACATGGCCACGGGAGATTGTGCTAAGTCATCTACAATGTTGTAATTTGACACAGCACGAGCATTGGGGTTATTGTTAAGACGACGAAGTGGAAAGCGAGGTGCTTTGGAGGTGACATCGAGGGGAGCCGGAGGTATACGTAATGTCTGATCGGTGGGATGAGCGTTGGTGTTTTTGTCAGAGGGAGGGGCTTCACGGGTGGAGCCATATTGGTTCCGACGGGTTTGGAGGTTGACATCAGCGGATGACATCATCAACAAGTGGTGAGTACCTCCGTCAAACATGGGTTGGTCAGGTGTGGCATAAGTGATCTGTTGTTGTGGTGGCGTGTTGCCTTGAGGGGGAGCCAACGGCTGAGTGTTCACTACGCCTTGAGTTGGGAAGGGGTTTTGCAGTACCAAAGGTGGCTGCTGAGGGGGGTGGGGGGGTTGGGCGGCGCTTGAGGAGCTGCATGCCCTTGGTGATGGGAATCATCCACCTAGAGTTGTCGAGCTTGCTCCAAATGTGGGAAAGCATGTGTGTACTGGCCATAGACCCAGCAAATAGAACAAGGATGGTTAGTTCGCATGTTAGGGTTTTTGTCCTGCTTGGGTGGCCGATCAGGGTTTTGGTTGGCAGGTGCCGCATTATTGTTGTTTGGGGGATTGGGAGGTTGACCACCTTGGTCTGGAGGAGGGTTGTTCCCACGGTTATGGCCTTTCCCACGGTTTTGTTGGCCCTATTGGCGCTGTATGTTTTGGTTTTGCTGCTCATTTTGTTGGGCGTATACTTGCCCTTGGCCAGCAGGTGGGTTCTGGGGTTGCACAGGTGTTGGAGCAGGCTGCGGAGGATAATATGTAGGTGGAGGCTGCATAGGTACTGAACCTTGTGGGGGTTGTTGATATGTCTGCGGAGCGGGTTGTGGGTTGGCCGCAGGGGCTGACTGTGGCGAGTAATAAGCAGGTTGGTCTTGAGAGGTCACAGGCGCTGGTGCAACCTGTGGATGGTAAGATGGTTGAAGTGCGATTGGGGGGCGTAAGCGGGGGGTGCATGACCAAAGCACTGAGGTGGACATGAGGGTCCATGGGTATGGTGGTGATGTGCCATGGGAGCATACGAATTGGTTGCTCCGGATTGAGATGTAGCCCGTGAAAGGTCGGGGCCATGGCTAGGACGTGCTATGGAAAAGGGTTGGGGATGCGAGGCAATACGACCAATGATGCCATCTGCGGCATGGGATGCCCCCGGTGCGTCGTGTTGGGAGGAATCGCCCCGAGGGGCGTCAGGTATGATGGTATACAGATAACCCGACTAGGCGTAAATGAGGTCAAATTGATGGGCTTTGAGGATGGCCTCTTCTTCAGACTGGGGTCATTCGGATGCCACATCCTTGGCAATGACAGGAAGGGGGGATTTTAGAAACCAATCTAAGAAGATACGGTCATCTAACTTAATTTTGCAAAGGCTTCGGCATCGACGCCACTCATGAATGTGGTCAGTGATGTGGGTAGCTGTGTTCTGTCTACAAGACAGTAGGATCTCAACTCTCGCGTCATAGTGGATAGGTAACTGAAAGAACTACAGGAAGGTCGAGGAAAGGGAGGTAAAGGTGGTGTGGGTCCCATGGAGCTGCTCGATGTACCACTTAACTGTAAAGCCAGTGAAGGTGCGCTGTAACAGACAGAGGCGGACAGAGTCGTCCACTATGGAGTTGGAGGAACACCATATATGGAAGGACATAATATGGTTCTGGGGGTCCTCACCTGCCTTTCCCTCAAAGTTAGGGATGTCAGAGGGGAGCTTGGTGGGCATGTGAGGCCACGCAGGGTCGTGTCTGATAGGATCGTTAGTCAGTCTAGCTAGGTCAAGAAGGTTGAGGCTATCCATGAATGGCAGACTAGTAGAAGGATCTAACATACTAGTGGGTTGGACCATGTTGGGGCCAATGCTCCCAAGTGTAGGGGCAGGGTTTGGGAGGTTGCCCCCAAGTGTAGGGACGAACGTGGTATGGGACGGTCCTGCACCACCAAGAGTAGTGTGGGTCACTGATGGAGTGGGAATAGGTATTCCAATTACTGGAATGGGTGCAGTGATCGGAATGGTAGAGGTCGGCCTTATCGAGGGCATACCCAAAGCAGGTGTGGTAGCTGGTGGGGTGGTGGATGCTCCACCAATGGTCCCTACAAAGAAAGGGGTGGAAGTCATGCCAGCCATGGGGCTGGTTGGTGCAGTGTAAATGGGGTTCTCAGACTCTGCCTCAGAATCATAGGTAAAATAAGGGGCGTCTAGATCGGGTGACGGATTTCTATGCCGTTGACGAGTGGAGTCAAGGGACAAAGCTCAAGATCTATGATGAGTGGTATCAAGTGAGGAAGATCTATGTCTATGACGGGTGGTTTCAAGTGAACCGTGCTGCGGGGGCTCACCCCGGAGGTGCCGAGAATGTCTCGAGGACTCAATGGTGACAAATGGTGTCAAATATCTGGGGGTTGTGTTGAGTGAAAAACAGCTCAAAAACCCTAATGCAACCGAGTGTGCAGAAGGAGAGCTTAAAAAATATGGCACTCAGGCCAACAACCAAATCAAAACACTTACTGAAACAGCTGTGCTACAATAAGTGGAGTATCAACAGAAATGGTCAGAATACCAACAAGCAGCAGGTTTCCTAAAAAATAAAAATAGTGGACTCACTAGACCAAAAGCAGGTAAGGGAGCATGCAAACACCTAACTAAATAGTATTCTGACTCAACTAGACATATCCTCTGCAAGGTGATGAAATCCAAGTCAGAAAATATGGATAGGAGAGCCAAGTGGCTAAAGATATCCCCCTACCGGGAGGGACACCGGGTAGTCAATCCTAGAAGAAAGGAAACTAAGATACCCCATTCATGACACGTCCAGAAAAGGTGAATCTGCCGTTTGGTCCTTTTACTGCAGTACCCCCATTCGAGGATACCCCGAGAACTGCGAAAGGTAGCCTTCGGTTACTGAATGGATTGCGGTATTCCACTCAGGCCTCTGGAACCAGTCTGGAAACTTCAACCCTCCTAGGGGAGAGGCCCTCTGATAAACTGGTTGTGACCGTGCCAAAAATACTAGGAGATTTTGGTTCCCTAATGGACAACAACTATGTCTCAAGTGTAAGCAACCGAGGGGTGTTATTTGGATTCCTATCCCCCCAATCCTACCTAACTACAAAAATTCTTATGTGTTCCCCAAGTGGGGTTAGAATGTTGGTTGAGTTAAGTAGTTTTTAAAGGCTCACTTGAATTAGGTGACAGAGTGTGTGCGTGTGAGGTGATGAACCCAAAATAAAAGTGCCACAAGGGGGGCAACTTTCTAACTAGCAATAACAAGACAAAAATTAGACTTTGAAATGAAAATTTTTCTCTTTTCAATTTAAAATGATGAAAATTTAAAAACTATTATGTAAATGGAACAGAAATAAAACTACAGAAAAAGGTTGTAAGGAAGTGTGGCTGTAGGTAGGACAGATGGCTGTGCTGGTGCAGAAAATAGTGCAGCAAAGTGCTGGTTTCAAAACAAAGAAAAATGCAGAAAACAGACCGCGGGTTTTTGGCAAATCTGGGCGGTCGGACGGCGGAAAACAACTCAACAGTCGCAGTCGAGTTGCAGGATTTAGGCTGAAAAACGCAGTCGGGACGCAGGAAAAACGCCGAAAGTCACAGGCGGGTTGTGGGAAAATGGCTGAAAGCCACAGGCAGGACGCAGGAAAAACGTCGAAAGGTGCCGGCGGGTTGTAGTAAAATGGCCGAAAGCCGCAGGCGGCACGTGGGAAAAACGCCGAAAGGCGCCGGCGGGTTGCAGGAAAATGGATGAAAGCCGTAGGAGAGACGCAGGAAAAATGCCGAAAGGTGTCGGCGGGTTACGGGAAAATGGCCGAAAGCCATAGGCGGGACGCAGGAAAAATGCCGAAAGGCGCCGGCGGGTTGCGGGAAAATGGCCGAAAGTCGTAGGCGAGACGCATAAAAAGGGTTAATAGCTGCAGTTGGACCATCCCAAACAGGCTAATAGCCGCGGTCGGATCGCAGGTAACAGACTGAAAACTGCTAGCAGGTCGCCGGAAACAGTCTGAGAGCTACGGTTGGATCACAGGTAAACGCCTGAAAGACGCGGTCAGAACGCAACTGTAGGGAGTAAAAGATGCAGTTTACGGCGGCTGAAAGGGACAGTCGAACAGAAAGATATTGCAGAAAATTAAAACATCTAAAACTTAAAAAAATATAACTAGAAATTCTTAAAAACACAAGCGCAGTCGCCAAAACTGTAGCTAGGGTTTTCACCCTAGCTTGTGCAAATGAGCACCTACTAAGGAGAAGGGACTCCTTAGTAGCAGTTCAATAAATAGTAAATGAAAAGACAATACATTAAAATGGAAATTATTCTAAACATGTGCATGAAACTTAAGAGACAAGAAATAATAAATGGTTTTCTTTTGTATTAAATTTTTAACTCAAGTGTAGAGGTTGGTGAAGTTCTTGCAATGATCCAAGAGGGTTGCTCCAAACTGCAACTTTGCTCCTTCTCTTTCTCCAATGGTGGAAATGGGCCAAAAGGGGCACTCAATGGTGAAAATAGCTCAAGGGTGAGCTAGGGTTTCAAGAGTGATTTTGGCAGAGTAAGGGTATACTTGATTGTGGATATGAAATGAGGGGTCTCCATCACCTATTTATAGGTTTTTGGTGGTGGAGTGTTGGCCCATGGTTTTGGGAACCATATGGTTTAGGTCAGCTGTATAGGGTTTTTTCCTCTTTTTTCCTCTTTTTCCTCATTTTTTATATTTTTTATTCCCTTTTTAGAGGGTTTTTGCTATTTTGGAGGAATTTTGGATAATTTTTGGGGAAAAGGGGGTTTTTTAGCCTTTTGGAGGCTTTTTTGATGGTTTTGTGGCCTTTTGGAGGCATTTTGGCCTTTTGGAGGCTTTTTAATGGGATTTGAGGGTTTTGAAGGCAAATATGGTAGGAAATATGGACAAATGAGTCATGTAATGGGGTAGATGAGGTAGTGAGCACTTTTTGGGTGTTAACATGGTCTCAATGGCATCTCATCTCTACGAGATAGCTTTCCTATTCTCTGGAAAACATCGCAATTTCAACAACGTTCCTTTGAATCTTTATGGAGTGTATGCCACCATAGTCCTGCTCTTAAGATATTATGTGCAATGACTCTTCCTGTGTAGTGGCCTCCAGACACCCTTGAATGTGCTTTAGCTAGTATCAATGTTTTCTCGTGTTCAAGTACGCAATTGCGCTATACTTTATCCAGTCCTAGCTTGTATAATTGCCCTGCAATTATAGTGAAGTATGCTTCTTTTACTGCCAGTTGCTTCTTTTGTTGCATAGTAAATTTTGTAGTTGCCAACCCTATAGTCAAGAATTCTAGAATATCCTTATAATTGTCATCTTCTATCTGAATAGAAAATAACTGCGCATCTCGTAGACTATCTTACAGGTTTGTAGGTTCTTCACCTGACTCAATTCTAGAAATATGGTTAGGTCCTGAGTTTAGCCTTCCTGGATTAACAACAATTTCGAAATCATACTCTTGAAAAAGTAACAACCACCTGCAGATTCTCCCCCCTAACACTGGTTTATTGAACATGTATTTCAAAGTTGAATGGTTAGTAAAAATATAGAAGTGCGTACCCAACAAATAGTGTTTGAATTTATGTAGTGCGTACACCATAGATAGACCTTCTCTCACCGTCGTTGTATAATTCTTTTCTGCTGAAGACAAATTTTTGCTTGAAAATGCAATAGGATGGTCAATGCCTCCCTCACCTAGCTGTTCTAGAACCATGGCAAGTGCAATGGATGAAGAATCTACATGTACATGGAATTGTTTGATCCAATCCGGAAACACTAATATATGGGCAGTTACCATCATTTCTTTTAGCGTGTCCAACCCTTTCTAGCAGTCTGCATTCCATATGAATCTTGCTTCCTTTTTCAAAGTTTTTCCATGGGCACAGTTATCTAGGCATAACCTTTGACAACATTTATGTAATAGCCTTTGTGCCCCAATGTGGTCTGTAGTTATTTTATGAGTTAGGTGCTGGCAGGTTTACAATAAATGTGATTTTAGCTGGATCAACCATCAACCCCTGTTTACAGACAATGTGTCCCAGTAGAGTTCCATAGGGAACACATAAGATAGTCTTCTTCTGGTTCAGGGAGATCTGATGTTGTTTTCACTTTGCTAACATGTAATACCCCATTTTTCCTTTGATGTTATTTAATTTCAATGTAAATACTATGTATATTCACTGTGCTTATTTTCCCTAGTGTGGAGCTCAGGGCCAAGGCCCCACTAGTGGATGTTTAAGGATTATTGCTTAGGAAAGTATTTGCACAGTTTGATTATTCATGGGTTGTTAAGCTATGAAGGAATGTAAATGATGTAATTATTATTAATGAATAAAATAACCAAGAAGCTGTATAAGGATTCAACTAATGGGAAGGGGCCATGTGTATCCACTAGGGAGAGGTGAGAGCGTTAGGGGATTTGTTACCCATGTTTCCACATGTCTGACTGTGAACTTGTTTGAACTACCTGATGACATTAATGAGGTTGCAGAGAGTGGTTGATAACCTTGTTGCGGAAGCCGATGGAGTATGGAGCATGCCTGCGATTTCGTACGGCAGGGCATGGCTCTGATTGCTTACCCTAAAAGACACTCAACGTCTAGAGCTTGCTGAACCATTTTGACTACCTTTTCTGGTAAAGGACATGGACGCATTCATTCATTCATCCATTCACGCATTTTCCCTCCACAATCCATCACCCCACATAGAGAAATTGCTCATACGTTCCTGCATATGCAGAGATAACTGAGTGGTATAACCTGAAGATAACCATGTTTTCCTTGTGTGATAGAAATACTAGAGAGTTGATACCCATGGAAACCATGTGTGTGAACCCAGTCTATTGATTATAGAGTCTCCATGACAGAGTGATAGAACCCATGGGGAAACGTCCAGCTTAAAATGTGTATAGAAAACCATGAGGATCAAATCTTGGATCACAGAATATAGATTGTGGAACAGAGCTCATCTGCAAGCCTAGAAGGAGTCCATCGTTGAACTGGGAAGAAGGTTGGGTTGCTTGATAAACCCAGTGAAGGATGAAGTGTCATATAACTAGTGATTGGACCTTTCTATGCCCATCCTAGAATAGCACTGGAAGGGAAGAGGCCTTGAGGGACTGTGCAGCAGGGAAAAGGGTACTCCTTGTGTTGGATGTGGCGGGTAATGTGGGTTCCATGTCGAATGAGTGTTGAGACGCAAGCAGCTCTGCGGTTGAGATCATTGGCTTAGCAACGCCTCCCTTGATGTCCCTGTTTGCCTGATAAACACACTTCTGGTTGGCTTAACATAATCATCTTGTTTGATATGTTTGATAAACCCAATTGTATGCTAGCTTGGCATGATTGTGTTGCTTGGTATGCATGATAAATCCAGTGCAAGTTGGCTTAGCATGACCAGCTAGTCTGGTATGTTTGATAAACCCAACTGTATGTTGGATTGGCATGACCCTGCTATTGGTATGCTTGATAAATCCAACTGGAATTCAGCTTAGCATGACCAGTGTGTCCCTGAATGCTTGATAAAACCACTGTAGGTTGGCTTAGCATGGTTAGGTGCCCTAGAATGCTTGATAAAACCAACTACATATTGGCTTAGCATTGGGATGGAACCTTGACTATGAGAGAACCTGATAGCCCTCCTTAGTGGATACACATCCTAGCTCGGGGGTGATCTCTCAGCTGAAAGAGTACAGGATGAACAAAGATCTAAGGTTGGGTGGAACATTGCTCTCAATTAGCCAGTTGCTTCAGAATTCAAAGATAAGTACTCTTCTTATGTTAAATGATGGTGTTTCATTGTTATGAAATGATTGCTTATGTTCAATTGTGCAATTGTAGAATGTATGTTTCCATGAATTTGATTGACATGAAGTCATGTGCAGGCCTGAGTAAAGGGATGAGTCCATTGTTTCCTGTATATCATTGTACTGCAAGAGTTTAATGCATTATAAGTCTTACATATGATATATGTATTTCCTAGGTCTAATTCAATGCATTTTACATGTTATGATGTGTATGATTACCATGGAAATGAGCTGTATGCCTACACCTGATCCTTGGAAAGGAGGGGAAATCCTTGGAGGTGTTTCAGAACCCTTTTGTGAGTTAGGTGGAAGGGAAATTCATGATAGGAAGAAGCCTTAAGTCCTTTTGGTAGAGTTATGGACATAACTTTAGTGAGAAATTTGACATGGTAAAAGTTCTCAGATGGAGTAGGGATTTAACCATTGGATAGAGCTCTCCAAGAGCTTTCCAATGGTACCAACCTTGTCTCATTTGGACTAAGGATGGATAAGTTATACATTTGAGAAGTTGCATGGAAAGTTTCCATTACAGGGGTATGGTTCTGCATGCCCGCATCCGCAATTGCGGATTGTGGACCGCAAAAGTGACCGTTGATGGAATTTGAGATTTGGCGCTTCTGCATCCGCAATTGCGGATTACGGATTGTGGGTTCATGGTTGCAGATTTTGGATTGCGGGTTGCAGGTCCTCCATTGTGGATTGCGGAGATGTAAGCTTTCCGGGTATTGAGATTTGGTGCTTACACATCCTCAATTGCGGATTGCAGATTGCGGGTTCACGTTTTTGGATTGCGGGTTGCAGGTCCACCGTTGCAGATTGCGGATTGCTGAAAGGTAGGCTTTCCGGGTTTTGAGGTTTGGCACCTCCGCATCCGCAATTGCGGATTGTGGGTTCGCAATGGCGTGTTGCAGATTGCAGACCCAAGCTACTTCAACTATGGGTGTAATTAGTCAGATTTGGAAAAGAAAAAAAAATGTATCAAGGTCTCCTTTGATCTAAGGAGGTCAGTGGGGATGTGAAAGAGTGGCATCAAAGCTTCATTTGCGACACTAGGAGCTGTTTGGGCCGGATCATGCATGATTTGTTATGATTTTTTGTCAAGAGATGCGCCCATGGTGTGATTTTGATGAACTTAATTGATTAATTGGTTGTTGAAATGAATATTTGCAGGTTTGAATGGGTATGATAGATTTATTTGCATGCTTGTGATATCTAATAGAATTTCTCTGATATGCACAAAGATAGAAGCAGCCATAAGATGAATCGTATCACAGTGAAGCGCACAGAAAGGTGTAAGAATGGTCACTTTAAACGATGCACAGGACCCGTTTGGAATAGAAGATGACATGCTAGGTGAGAATGTGCAAGAAGCACATACAGAGGCTGAGTTTGATGGAAGAAGGGAGAAAGTAACGTCTCCAAACTTGGCTGAGACTATGGTAATATTTAACGAGTGGATGATGAAAGCACACGAAGAGCAACATCAACTCAATGCTGCCATTTTGCAGAGTCTTAGAGACTTACAATAAAGGATTAACGGTGGTGTTATCAGTCAAATATGCACTTCTCCGTCCGTGATCAAATTGCTTCGTTGATCACACAAAAGGACACCATGGATTGAAGAGCTAGGTTGACCTAGATGACTTATGGTTGGAACTACACTCTGTAGCTGAAAATATTAATGTTTCTACAGGTTTCAAAACATGTGCACTACTCTTTGCATAGTAAACCAATGCATATCTTGACATGTGTGCTACTTTTCTCAAGGACAACCAGCGCACACCTTCAAAAAAGTTGCAAACGCTTGTTGCAAAGCAAAAAAGTTGCTCTTTGTGTGCTACTCTTGTTGTATGAAACCCGCCCACATCTTAATATGGAATCAAAAAATAGATTAATATTGCGAATTGGGATTAGTTGAAGTTGGTTCTGCAACTTCCCCAACCTCCCAATTCAACCACCTCTCGAATTCAACTTCCTACCTTGTCCCATAAATACAAGGAGGATCCATGAGAGAAGAACCTAGAAGGACTGATTTTAGTGCTATTACACTGGAGGAATTCCCAAGTCATTGTGAAGAGCAGGAGCCCAGGACTCCGTTGTAGAAGCATATTGACCGATCAGGTATATTTGTACTGATTCATGTTTCTTTGACAATAAAAAGGTGGAAATACCATTCCTGTCTCAAATCGAATGTCTATTAGATTATATGTTCATTTGGTTTAATATCTGATTGTAGTTGATGTTTAATTGCTTTCAATTTCTTCATATTTATTGCAGTCAAGATACGCTGAGGAAGGTTTCCTTTGTGTTGTAGGTTCATCATAGAGGAAGACCAAGCGAAAGCTAGGACCAATCGTCGATAAAAGGTACATCTTTCAATATCTTGATCTGTTTCACTTGTAGGAACTAAATGCAATGCAATCAATGTATTTACATGTCACCCCGCCCAAGTTGGTAGTGTCTTCTCCTCACTATAAGGTATTAATCCTGCACAACAAACTGGTGACTCCGCTGGGGAGTAACCGGTAGTTTTTTCTGCTCTAGGAGACCTTGTTAGGTTTTTCTTCCAATCTATTTCATTCTATTTTCTCTTTGAAAGGTCTTATAGGTCATTGTTACTTGATATTTCTTGTTTGATTCATCTCAGTTTACTGTTGCAAAGCCTGTTTGTGTCCTTCCGAAACATGTGTGCCAGTTTACCCTACTTACAGTAACGCATTTTGCCTAATGAATGGTGCTTTGTACACTGCACAGTAGTGCATCTTTTCCAGTGTGTGCTAGTTTCCCTACTGCACCATAGTGCATTTTCTTGTAGATGCAAGTTCTCTATTAGGGTTTGATTTCCAGTGGTTTGGTTTCACTTCTATCCTTTTTCTTTGCTTCCCTGACTGACCCTTGAGACTGTTAAATCGGCTTCATTACGCAACAATTGTAGTACGACTATCTATTAGGTAAATCCACCTCTATCAAATAGTCTTGGGATTCTCTACTCAAGCCAAAGTTAAGCACGAGTACATGGGCAATTGGAATTGTTGATGATACCCCCTCACTTTCCTCTCAACCATAAACTAGAGTCGATTCGTGTATGGGGGTCCTTCGGACTTCGGGATTTTCGACCCTGCCCATGCGTTTCGACTAGGCTGACGGCTGTCCCCCCAAGTTATTTCGTATTGGTGGTAGCATTAATATCATAACCTTTAGGGATCTTCCCAAGTAGAGTGGAAGGATATTCCCACTCCACCTCGGACAGAAGTGGAAGGTAATCCTTTGGTAGTAATCCTAGGAGGGCGGTTTGGTGATTCAAATGCTTGCACCCAGAGGACCTCCATTGGATGCCACGTGACTGACCGTTGATACTCTATTATTCTATTATGGACCCTAATCATCCCAGAATTGCTTCTGAGAGTATTTGACATCTGTTTGCCTGGTTTGATTACTTATGAATTTTTTAAGTGGTATGTTGTTTTCTCCTTAGTTGTAGTGGCCACTAGGTTTTTTTACTTAGTTTATTTATATAGTTTTGGAGGACCAACATCTTCATCGGTTTCAGAGGTTGTAAAACCTTCCCCCATCCATTGTGGAGCCTCCACCGCCACCGCGATGCCGGAGCACAGATTCCCGTGGTTCTTTTGAACTTACGGGTGAAACAAAGGTTCATGGAGAACTATAGCCTAGAACCATGGATCGACAAATATTTGATACTGTCGAGATTGAGGACCTAACTTCTATAGAGTTCAGTACTCCTTTCAACCCTACTCTTACTAGACCCAATGATCGACTTCTTGTACGTGTAGGTTTTCAACAACCTGCGTAGAGTGCTTACTTGTTTACATCTGGTTACACCATGACTAACCCAAGAGATGAGCAGGGAGTTACTCAAACTCCCACAAATTCTATGGCTACAAGGATTGTTAATCCTTCTTTCACAAACACTACCACACTGAGTTTGTCGCAAGCTACTTCTGCTTCGAATCCATCCTTTAGTTTTAATGCTGGTACTCTAGGCATGCCGAGCTCATTAGCTTCGACATATACCTTAGTTTCTACCCCTACTTTTGTACCAAACAATGTCCCTTTGTCAGGGATACCCGTAGTGAATTTCACTCAGTCTTCTACTACACAACAGTTCGAGGGTGTAACTCAAGCTATTGCTTCCACTTTTGTTGTAGGATCGATCCCTTCTTCATCTATTCCTATTATGGATATGATGACGGCACCATCTATTACTACTATGCCTGGATTTAACCCCTATGCAGGTTACAATGTTATTCCATCAAATATACTTGCAGGGAGTATCCCTTTATCTTTGTTTCCTGGACGAGGGGGTAATTTTATTTATCCACAATACGGTGGGGTTAACACCCAGTCGAAATGGACCACTGCCCCAGGAAGTAATCTGTTTTCTTTCAGGTGGAGCAATTGTAATCCATTCATTTCACAATTGATGGCTCGGGGCAACCCCAACCAGCAATACACGAATCAGGTAGTGGGAAATACCCAATACCAGGTTTCGGTCTATCAAATTCCATTGGCACGATCGCGTTAACCATTTCTGAGAACTTTGAACTTGCCAGATCTTTTGAAACTCACAAACGACCCCGTGTGCCATGATCCTGCATGGCCACCCGTTCCCACTAAGTTGCCCTCATATATCCTGAATTTTGAAGGTAAGACTGGTGAGGACCCCGATGACAATGCCACAACTTTTCATCTGGTGAGGACCTCAGTCTGGGCTCTTATACGAGATTATTCCTGATGCACTGAGGTCTAACATTGAATTAGGTAAATCTAAACCTGGACCACATGCTGATGGCATTGTAGGTTCAGTAGACTCTGCAGTTTTTGATGCCTTAACAAAGTAGGTTCATGCCTTTTCCGTCAAACAGTTTGCTGCAGAATCAACTGTTGTTACATCCTCCCCTTCCACAACTAAATCTGTACAACAAGTATAGACAAACCAAAAGGGATCTCAAAAACCCAACAACAAAAGAAAGGGCAAGAAAGGGGAGGGAAACCAAAAAAATCCTAATAACACGCAAAATGCCGAGGAGGGTAAAAAGGAAAAAAGGAAGGTCAAGTTCCCTTACAATCTATGTCAAGACGACCACCTTACCCATCAATGCCCTCTAATGCAAGAATCCCAGAAGATGATCCATGAAAAGAAACCTGTTGTCTTAAAAGACCCTTTCCCTCACGGACAGATTTCAGCTTCTGGAAGCTCTTGTATTGGGGGCACTACTCGTGCCAACTTAGCTGATCAGTCATTCATTAATATGGTTAACTCAGATGCTCTTTTGAAACTAAAAAAAAGAAATTATACCCTAGACCCATAGCAGAAGGATGTTCCTGAGTCATCTAACCCTCTCCACATCGAGAGACCAGTGGATCCGCTGCCGAAGAATCCAAAAGGTGTCTTCAAATGGGTTGTGCACAACCCTAACGCGAGGGCTGCCTCTAACTACAATCTAGTGGAGGATTTAACCGAAACCCCTTGTGCCATGTCCACTTTGGAGGTACTACAAAGTTGTCCATTACAACACAGTGCACTCCTCACAACGATTGGAAGTGTAGACTCATCCAACATGCTTTTCCTTTTTGATATGAAAGATATCAAGTTCTCGTTGTCGTACCATGTCTCTCTCCAAATAGAGGTCGTCCATGGTCCCATGACCATTAGACGAGATGTTGTAGATGAGGGTGAATCCACGTGTGTAATGTCCATTTCTTGTTGGAAGGATTTAGGTGAGCCTAAGTTATCCCCCTCTAATACGGTACTTACCACCTTTGATGGAAGATCTTTCTGTCCACTTGGAGTCTTACCATCATTTGATGTTGAACTTGCGGGCAAACTAGTATCGATAGAGGTTGAAGTTTTGGATGCCCCACTCGATTATAACTTGTTGTTGGGTAGGAGATGGACATATTCCATGCAGGAAGTACCGTCATCTATTTTTCGGGTCATAATGTTCCCTCACGAAGGCAAGATCATCACAGTCGATCAACTTTCATTTTCCTAGAAGACCAACCAGACTTCTTCGGATTCAACTATCCCGTTGGTTGATCAGTCCTTCCCAGTTATTGAGAGTTTGGGAGTAGGTCTCTATGGGTCATTGATAGGCACTTCTTACCTTCCTTCTCCCATTCATTTTATTGGTTCTAAAGAATGTTCTTCGTCCGAGATTTCCAAGTTCAGTTCAACAATTGATCCTTGGATTCTCCCAACTGAATCAGAACCAGTTGTGCCTGTATCTATTGCAGAGGTAACCTACTTGGATTCACAACATGATGCAACAGAACATATCATGACTCCATTGGTCTTTGTTGAGTCAAATATAGACTATGCTCCTGCATGGTCAGTGGACTCTACCCACTCTCTTGATTGTCTAGACATGGTTTTTCCTTCTGACAAAGTGATTTTGGAAGCAATGATAGGCCTGGACCACTCTCGGGAACATATGCACCCCAAGTCCTATTTACTTCCCGTTCTAAACTTGATAGAGAGATGTGAGTTTTCTCTGAGACCTAGTGAGAATGTTGATTTGTCCTCTATCCCTTCTAATTTACAAGCTATTTATGCCAAAGGGAATATGGGGAATATATCAAGAACCATCTCGATCAACATTTTCACTGAACCTGGGGTCACGGAAAATAATTTTATTGGAGCATATTGTTTTCTTGATGAGATTGTTCTGTATACCAATATTTTCTAATGATTTCCGCGACGTCTTTTCCTGGTCTCATGAGGAGGTTCCAAGAACCGATTCTACCTGAAGAAGTACTATGCTTAGGCATCTGTGCTTTTTCATGTATTATAGTTGTACATTTTTTATAGAGTTAGTTTTGTTTACAGTTGTAGTTACATCTTATGCATCCATTTATTTATGTTTCAGATGTCGATTGAACACTTTATAGGGTTTGCTGATGGCGTTAGTCGCCACACCATCAGTTGGCCGCAGCTGCTTGGGTTATTTACTTACCAACTGGCCAACTAGTATGTTTGGGAGGGGCTTGTTTAGGTCCCACAACGAAAAATGTGGTTGAATACAGTGCAATCATAGAGATACTCTGAGATGCTATGTTCCATGGCATTCCACATTTGGAGGTACGACTCAACTCACAGTTAGTTGTTTTTCAGTTAATGGGTGTTTATCAGGTTAGAGATCCTACTTTGCTACGTCAGTTTCTGTGTGTTAAGTTGCTTGAGAGACAGTTTGATTACATCACATATCAACATATTCCAAGGAACTTGAATGCATTAGCTGATTCATTTGCAAACTATGTTTTAGATTTGCATTTGCATCATTCACACACATAATAATTCATGCATAAAACGCAATAACACACATGTAGATAACCGATGGTGTATATATATATTCGTATCAAAAAATAGTATGAGTTTGAATAATAAGTCTATCATAGAGTCATGTCATAAGATACAAAATTGGACTCGATGGCCTCAAAAATATACATAGAATATCCTTCTCCTATGGAGAAGGTGGGGCCTCATCTACCTATGCTGCCTCTCGATAGCATATGACCAACCTATCTACTTTCCGCAGTATCCTAATCCAGGCCGGGGGCACACCAACCACATCCTTCTACATGTCGAGCAACATCCGTTCGATCCTGTAAGTCAGAATGTCATGAGTCAACCGAGTCATATTTCTCTCTATGTTCCCAGCATGGCATCAGCTGCACCCACTTCCATTAGTCTCATGAAAGTACAGGGGTGTCCCTCGGGACGTACTGGTCCAACGTCTGCATATGACACTTTGTTTCAGTGCTTCAGACTCATCATAAAAATCATACATATAAAATATAAAAAATAAATAACTTTTCAAAAGCATAAACATACCTATATCTTCCCAGGCTGCTCCTAGAGGAAGTATCAGCTTTGGATTGTTGCGGAATTTTATACCCGCATATGGAAACTGCTTGAGAGCTGGCACTTGTCTAGTATGCGCTGCTTTTGCTCAGATACAGTAGCACATAGGCAGAAATACGTGATGAAAATTACTAGAAAATGATTTTGACCATGAAAATTGACAAAAAATGCTTCAAATAGCAAGTATGGGAGGAATAAACTTACTTGGTTGAAGTAGAAGGTTGATTAGTGGCCCGGTTTGATTGCAGCGAATGGAGGAAGATCAAGGTTTTGCTCCAATTTTTCCTTAAAAACTTCAATTGTGATATTTGAGTTTTCAATTTGAAATTATTTATAGCAAAATGAACTTTGATTTTTGCCCACTTTTTTCAAAAGTGTATAGTTTCAAATTGTCCCTAAAAGGTTCTATTTAATCACTAATACCTACATATTTTCGTGAGTTAAATTTAACCTAGGTATTTCAAATTTTCACTAGAGTTTAAAAGTATTAAACTGGAAAAGACTTGTTTTCTTATTGATAGACCAATATAGGTACCATTTTTTCATTATTATGTCGTTGAGAAAATTTGTCGATAGTTACTAATGCGATTGTTGAGATCCTATTCTTTGGAAGGTCATGAACCCATGATCCTAGAAGCTGTCTTTTAAGTCGTTTTAAGCTCTTGTTTTGACTACTTAAAAAACTAAACAAGATTGCCGAGCATACTTGTTCTCTTCAATCTCGTTAAAGGAATTGAAGGTACATCTGCTTAGGTATAAGTTTACCCCTTTTCCGGACTTTTGTGGATTACTTACGAAAAAGGAATACTCTAGTCATACGTGGCTAGAAGAGTTCTTCTCTCATCGTTTTAGACTTTTTCGGAGGAGGAGACTAACTATACGAAAAAGGAATTTTGGAGCCTTCTTTAGGGTTTTCAGGCTCTCGAAACATGAAAACACCAAGTGAGCACTCACCTACTTTGGCTCTATGTAAAATCCATGAGAGGGTATATAGAGGATTGTTTAATTTTATTAGACTATATAAATAGGAAAACACCGGCGAGCATATACCAACCCGGGCTCAATATTAAAATCCATGGGTAGGTGTATGGAGTTATTGTTTAAGTTTTTTCAGACTCCTTAAAATTGAAAAGAATGGCGAGCAAGAACATATCTCGGCTCGATATTAAAATCCAAAGATCAGTATTATAGAGTATTCTGCTATCTCTTCTTCAAACTCTGTAAACAATGAAGAATGTCCCGAGTCATCCTCCCAAGGGCTCATTAAACTTTTTACATGGTTGGGATTATTGATTTTTCTTTCTTGGACTCATTAAAACAACAAGAAGGACATTCTTTTACCAAAAAGAATAAGGGATAAGAATGATATATCACATCTTCTCAGTTTCAAAGGAAGTTAAGTCAGTCGTGTCCTTGAACAAAACACCTATATGAGTCTATCATTTCTGTTGGGTTTTAGATTTTGGCCTTAGGATGAACCTGATCTCTGAGTTTTTACTCCCCTGGTTGGTTATTCTTCCAATCATATGGAGGGTCTGCTAATGTCTCCTACATTGCAGGATTTTATCACTTTCCCCTTCATGTTGAAAACTACCTAAGTCACTTTTTGTCGTGGTCACTGTTCAAGGATACAGCCTGTGTCGGACATTCTACATTTTACCTTGAATTCATGTGTCGACCATTCTACATTTTACCTTGACTTCACGTGTCAGCCATCCTCATGTCAGTTTGTTTCATCTTGTTACTTTTCCTACTCCACATCGGCTCATAGATTTTGAAAGTTCCTCGTGTTGGATGATGGAGGATGCATTAAGGCCTCCCTTCCAACATACTTCTTCCCATCGACTTTATCTCATTTGCTATGGGAACGAAGTTTAGAGTTTCAGTTAGTACCTTGGGGATTGCAGTCATCAGTGGTAGTTTCCCTCGTTGTTGAATAATGGGAATACATCAATGTCCCTTATTCGACAGGTTCCTCAGGTGTTCGACTTCAAGTCCTCTTGTTCACGCTTGCTGGATCGTACTAGGTACCTTGGGCCCCATTATCATTATCGATGGAAGCCCTCGCGTTTGTTAACGATATACATCAATGACCGGTAATCAAACGATACCCCCCATGTTCAACTTCATCTCATTTATTCACATGGTTAGGGTTTGTACCTTGGGTTGTTTGGATGAAGACCTTGGGATTTTTGATAGCATCTGTTACACCCAAAATCTACCCATCATAAGATTTAGTGTATACACCCCTAAAGATGTCTTGACTGAGTAATTAACCTAAGATGATTTGTACCCAGTTGTACCAGGTTTTGAGAGGTCATCGCAGGTTGCACTCATGCAACATGCAACATCGCAGCTTGCTTCACTACAGGGTGCGACGAATTTAGTTAATGGGAAAAAATAGCTTCTTCAGGGTTCTTCTCGAAACTTGCTGACTTGGGGGGTTATCCTTGACCTCTAGGGGAGTTGGTACTTAATTCCTAACACCTTGGGAGGATCCCGTATCTCTCTCCTACCATCTCTCAACCTATCCTATACATACTCTATCCACTTAGTCTTATATAAGAGAAGCTCTACTCCTCTTCAAAGGGAGGAAGTCTATGGTGTCTACATGTTGGTGAAATAAATCTTGGGAGATATCTACTCATCCTTGAGAGACTCAAGCTTCCTTAGGAGGAAATGGAAAATGAATTTGTTGGAGAAGGGCTGCAGCGTTAAGCCTTGGTTATAGTTCTATATCTCTGCTATGTACTTCCCTCTTTTTACAGTAATACAAATGATTTCCACCAATATTGTTCGTGTGTGCAATGATATTGAGTAGTTTACTTATATATCTTATTGTATAGATGCCCTTTTACTTGTTTCTCTTGTTTATTGTCTTGACAGGTCTTACAGCTTGGATCTGACGATCATGAGATGTGGAGCAACGTTCAGAAGAAAGGATAATGAAGTGAAAGGTAAGACATCTAGTACTCAATCCTTAAGTAGATATAGGAAATGCATTCGTAGCCTGTCTCATTTGTTCTAGACTCGTATTGATCTAGGAAGATTCGACTTGCATCCACTCGAGTGGATTGTCTGATAAACTGACCGTTCCCACACAAACATGGCGTAGAAAGGCACTTTGCAACTCCTGCACACTGACAAACTATGCCAAATAGACAACCGAGCGTTAAAATATAATAAAGTTGATCCAAACTATAGCAAATAGTATAACGACATCAAATATTTGGAAAAGGAATATTCCATTTGTTCTATTAAAAAAAAAAATATAGTCACCATTGTTCTATTTGCCAAATTTGGGAGGAATAGTGCCATTTGCTGCCAGATCTTCACTTGTCAATTCCGGGAGCTACGATCAACCATTTCACCTGCCGTCAGGAACAAGTAACCCTAAAATTTAGCCTGCAAAATCGTAGTGGTTTACAATTTTGATTTTCAATCATTTTTTTGGGTTTTGGCTTGATTTGGGAAGGGCCATTGTGCCCTCGGCTCGTTGCAGTTGGCCCTTTCGGGAACTGCGATGAGACTAAGTCATCGCAAAGGTCTCACAGATGGACATCCCTTGTGGGTTTTTTCATTTACCCATTTTTTCATAGATTGCAATTAATGAGCTTACTCTTTTTCTTTCTTGTGCTCTTGAAACTATGAGAATATGTTACCGAGTTACGATTTATATCTTTTCCGGGATCGTTAAAGTCCTACGAAAAAGGAACCCCCTAGAGTCTACCATTAAGCTCTTTTTAGGCTCTCGAAATACGAAAAGATTGCCAAGTGAACTTGTCGCATTAACGCTTGTAAAAGAATTTGAATGGTTGTCTTCCTGGTGATAGTTTACCCCTTTTTCAAACCAGGGGGCACTAGTTACGAAAAAGGTATACTCCAGCCAATCATGACTGGAAGAGTCCTCTCCCGTGTTGTTTTACCCTTTTTCGGGCGATGAGGCTAACTTTACGAAAAAGGGCCGTTGGATTCTTCTTTAGTTCTTTTCAGACTCTCTAAACATGAAATGATGACCGATTTTACCTTCTATGGACTCGTTAAACTCTTACATTGAAGGGCCCGCCATGGGATGAACCCTCCTGTCCCAGGTTCAAAAAATATTTGGGATTGGACTCATCTATGAAATGAGCTATACCGAGCATTTGGTTACCCTCATCAAGCTCATAAAACACACATGAGGTACTCATCGTTCATGATAGGGAAAAATGAATGTTTTTGTGTTGTGTACCTTGTTAGTGGCAATATGTAATCATTCTTGAACATGGCACTCATTTGCATTTTCATACATCAATTGGATCATCTGTTTGTCCTCGAGTTCCACTTATTTCTTGAGTCTTGTTACTCACTTGAGTTATTCAAAGAAAGCTTCCATCATCAGTCACGTTAGGGAATGGTGTCATACTCGTCATGTCAATACTTCCAAGTCATGCCATGCCCATGTTCAAGAATATGTCCATCATTTATCATCTGCAGTCAGTATGCCCACCATCATGTCGGTTTACTCTGAGTTAGTCTTGCGTGTTATTGTACCATCCGATATACTCTACACAAATTTTGTCGTGTTTCGTGTTGATTGACGGGGGATTTATCATGGCCATCCTTCAGTGGATTCATCCTTGTCGACATAAGCTCATCATCTAAGGATTGAATCTAGAAACCAATCAAGTACCTTGGCCCTACATGCCTCAATGGCAGGTTACCACGCTTTCAACATGAGTTTATACCATTGATTCTTGATTGAAAGATTTCATCTTGCGTTCGACTTCAACTAATTTATTCACTCTCAATGATATGTACTGTTATACCTTGGGAATCATTGACATCAATGATGATCTCCCTCACACTTGTTAATGGTTTACATCAATGGTCGGTAATCAAGTGGTTTCTACCATGTTCGACATCAAGACATTTGTAATCACATGGATAGATTCGTATCATTGCGGGTTTAGCTTGAAGACCTTAGGGAGTAATGTTTTACCCAGGTTGCGATGGATTTTGTATTCAGTTATATCACACGGATCCACATTTGTATTGGTCATGATTGTGTTATCATCTCATCATGGATCTACGCTTGTGTCTAGTAGCCATGATTGTGTTCAGTCGATCATTACTACCATGGATCTGCACTGTATTAGTCGGCAGCCATGTTGTAGTTCATATGAGATTGTCAGTTCAGATTCAGTTGTACTGCAGCAGTGTCCTTCGTCCGACAAGTCTATTGCCATTTCTTCTATCAAAGCACTTCACCTGTCTATCTTCAACAAATTCATGCTTTGGGGGACATTATGTTACACCCAAAATCTAGCCATCATAAGATTTAGTGTATACACCCCTAAAGATGTCTTGATTGAGTAATTAACCTAGGAGGATTTGTACCCAGTTGTACCAGGTTTTGTGAGGTCGTCGCAGGTTGCACTCATGCAACATGCTATGTCGCAACTTGCTTCACTATAGGGTGCGACGAAGTCAGTTAATGGGAAAAAATAGATTCTTCGAGGTTCTTCTCGAAACTTGCTGACTTGGGGGCTTATCCCTGACCTCTAGGGGAGTTGGTACTCGATTCCTAACACCTTGGGAGGATCCCCTATCTCTCTCCTACCATCTATCAACCTATCCTATCCATACTCTATCCACTTAGTCTTATATAAGAGAAGCTCTACTCCTCTCCAAAGGTAGGAAGTCTATGGTGTCTACATACTGGTGAAATCACTCTTGGGAGATCTCTAATCATCCTTGAGAGACTCAAGCTTCCTTAGGAGGAAATGGAAGATAGATTTGTTGGAGAAGGGCTACAACGTTAAGCCTTGGTTGTAGTTCTATATCTCTGCTATGTACTTCCCTCTTTTTACAGTAATACAAATGTTTTCCACCAATATTGTTTGTGTGTGCAATGATATTGAGTAGTTTACTTGCTTAACTGTTTATTTAGATCTCTTATTGCATAGATTCCCTTTTACTTATTTCTCTTGTTTCTTGTCTTGACAGGTCTTACAGCTTGGATATGACGACCGTGAGACGTGGAGCAACATTCAGAAGAAAGGATAGCGAAGTGAAAGGTAAGACATCTAGTACTTGATCCTTAAGTAGATCTAGGAAATGCATTCATAGCCTGTTTAATTTTTTCTAGACTCACATTGAGCTAGGGAGATCCGGTTTGCGTCCGCTCGAGTACATTGTTCGATAAACAGTATTACCCTATTTATGTTCTCACCCAATCTGCGCAAGATTGAGCCTCACTCATTTTGTCTCTTCATGAGACATAGATCCAGTTTGTTGTTATGGCTATTATCTCTCATTTTGACATGGATCCACGCTTGTATCTCAGTGGCCATGCTATATATACATATCCTAGTTATGTATCGGAGATCATGTTGTATCATGCTACACATCTATAGGATTTCAAGATTGTAATTGCTCACTAACCTTGATTGTTGTTTTAGGTACTTTTGTGACTTGGTTCTGCGGTTTCTTGCTCCTCCTCTGACTTGGAATTATAATGTATTTTGGCCATCGTTTCCCTCTGACCTCACACATTAGGGGGCATCTCTTATAGGTCAAATCTGCACTTCTCCGTCCGTGATCACATTGCTCTGTTGATCATACAAAAGGACACCGTGGATTGAAGAGCTAGGTTGACCTAGATGAGTTATTGTTCGAACTACACTCTGCAGCTAAAAATATTAATTTTTCTACACGTTTCACAACATATGCGCTACTCTTTGCATAGTAAAATAGCACATATATTGACATGTGCGCTACTTTTCTCAAGGACAACCAACGCACACCTTCAAAAAAGTTGCAAACACTTGTTGCAAAGCACAAAATTTGCTCTTTGTGCGCTACTCTTGTTGTATGAAACCCGCGCACATATTAAGATGAAATAAAAAAAATATTAAGATTACGAATTGGGATTAGTTGAAGTTGGTTCTGCAACTTCCCCAACCTCCCAATTCAACCACCTCTCGAATTCAACTACCTACCTTGTCCCATAAATACAAGGAGGATCCATGAGAGAGTAACCTAGAAGGAATGCTTTTAGTGTTGTTACATTGTAGGAATTCCCAAGTCATTGTGAAGAGCAGGAGCCCAAGACTCGGTTACAGAAGCATCTTGACCGGTCAGGTATATTTGTACTGATTCATGTTTCTTTGACAATAAAAAGGTGGAAATACCCTTCCTGTCCCAAATCGAATGTCTATTAGATTGTATGTCCATTTGGTTTAATATCTGATTGTAGTTGATGTTTAATTGCTTTCAATTTCATCATATTTATTGTAGTCAAGATTGAGGAAGGTTTCCTTTGTGTTGGAGGTTCATCATAGCAGAATATCAAGTGGAAGACCAAGCGAAAGCTAGGACTAGCTATCGATAAAAGGTACATCTTTCGATATCTTGATCTCTTTCATTTGTAGGAACTAAATGCAATGCAAAGAATGTATTTACCTGTCACCCTGCCCAAGTTGGTAGTGTCTTCTCCTCACTATAAGGTATTAATCCTACACAATAGGTGGTTCTAACCTGAGCCATGAAGGCCAAGAGGAAAGGAATGCATAATTTCAGTCTAGGGGCCATTCCATGAGAAGAACTCCAAGCCCTAGAAGGTGTTCTGTGAGCAGAAGGAACAAGACACTCTCTCCTAAGTTTTCTTCTAGCAGGTTAGATGATTCGGAGGGTTCTCAGGGGATCCCAAGATGCACTTCCATCAAGATTAAAGGTAGGAAGAAGCACAAGGGTATTCCACAGGGTGAATTTAGGAAGGCAAGGCCTCCCAGTTTTGATGGTGAAAGCAAAGAAGGTCAAGACGTTGAGGCATCGCTTCTTGGAATGAAGAAGTACTTTAGAATGCATGAGTTTTCAGAGAATGAAAAGGCTAATGTTTCTATTTATAACCTTAGTGGAAGAGCTTCTATCTGTTGGGATCACCTCATGCAAGTGAAAGGAATCAATGAAAGAAGAGTGAGCTAGGAAAGGTTTCAAAGATACTTCCAGGAGAGGTACCTATCAGATAGGTATTATGACGGAAAAAGGAAAGATTTCAATGAACTCAGACTAGGACAGAACACCATGGATGAACATGTTCACAAGTTTATGAAGTTACTGAGGTTTGTAGACTACATCAAGGATGAAAGAGTGAAGATCCAATGCTTCCTTGGTAGTCTACCATAGAGCTACAGAGATAGAATAGAGTTTGTAAATCCACCAAGATTGGATGAAGCCATTAGAATGGCAGAGCATTCCTATGAGAAGGGTAAAGGTAAAGAAGAGGTGTAACCAACGTGGAAAGGTAAACCCAAGGGAAGGTTGGATTAGAAGAAAGGTGAATCCAAACCACCATTCAGAAATCATCCTAGGAGATTTCCACAAGGCCAGCAAGCAAGAAGAGAATTCAATCCAGCTATAGCAGCGGATAGAACAACAATGGGGACACTTCAGTGTTAGGGTTGTGGGGAAAACCACATGCTCATAGATTGCCCAACTAAAAATAAGAACTCCAAGACCTTGCACAATGTTAGAGGAGAAAATACAGTAGGGGACATGGAAAGAGAAATACTTAAGATTTATGCAGCACTGGATGATCATCAAGCAGACCATCAATCAACAATGGTGGAGGTTGCAGGAAAGATTGTTGAGAAGCCTATTTATGTTTTGATTGATCCAGGGTCTACTCATAGTTGTGTATCTCCTAATATAGTTGAAGGTTGTTTCCTTGGTAAATTAAAGCATGATAAGGCTTGGATAGTTCAATTAGCCACCGGTACCAAGAGAAAGGTAAGTAAAGTAGTGATGGAGTGTCCTATATAATTGAATGGACTCCTCACGCACGCAGAATTAAATGTCTTACCATTGGGATCATATGATGCCTTAATTGGCATGGATTGGTTGGAAATGCATAGATCCAAGGTGGACCGTTATGACAAAGCATTGGAATGCCTTGATGATGAAGGGAATCCAAGGTTGGTTAAAGGAATTCCAAAGCATGTTTTAGTAAGGCATATTTTAGCTCTGCAATTGAGGAAGTTTTATAAAAAGGGTTTCCATCTATATGATGTGCATATATCATATTCATTAGGAGATAAGGGACCCAGGATATAAGACTTCCATATATTGCAATAGTTTCAGGATGTGTTTCCATATGAAGTTCCAGTATTGCCACCCAAGAGAGATATTGAATTTTCCATTAATCTTATTCTAGGGGAGGCACCCATCTCCAAAGCTCCTTATAGAATGAGCACACCAGAGCTGGTAGAATTGAAGATGCAACTGCAGGAATTAATGGACAAGGAATATGTTAGACCGAGTGTATCCCCACGGGGTGCACCAGTTTTGTTTGTTAAGAAGAAGGATGGAACATTGAGGATGCGTATTGATTACAGGCAACTCAATAAAGTGACAATTAAGAACAAGTATCCCTTGCCAAGAATTGATGACTTGTTTGATCAAATGAAGGAAGATAGAGTGTTTTCAAAGATTGACTTGAGGTCTGGGTACCATCAAGTGAGGATAAAGGAAGAGGACATTCATAAGACATCCTTGGGGACTAGGTATGGTCATTATGAATTTATAGTGGTGCCATTTGGTCTTACTAATGCACCTGCTACATTCATGTGTCTTATGAACAATGTCTTTAGTCAGTATTTAGATAAGTTTGTGATCGTGTTCTTGGATGATATCCTTGTGTACTCAAGAGATGAAGAAGAGCATGATGAGCATTTGAGGATGGTACTGCAAGTCCTTAGGGAGGACCAAATGTATGCTAAGTTGAGAAAATGTAACTTCTATTGAGAGACGGTGTAGTATTTGGGTCATATTATATCAGTAAAAGGCATTGCAGTAGATCCAGATAAGATTGATTCCATCATGGATTGGTCTACTCCAAGGAATGCAGCAGATGTTAGATATTTTATGGGCCTTGGTGGTTAGTACAGGAGGTTCATTGGAGGCTTCTCCAAGATAGCCCATACAATCAATTCATTGCAGAGGAAGGAAATTAAATTCACATGGTCTAAAAAATGTGGAAGAAGCTTCTAGTAGTTAAAGGAGTTGCTTACCAGTGCACCTGTTTTGAAGATTGCAGATCCGAGTGAGGATTTTGTAGTATGCACTGATGCTTGCATTGAAGGACTCAGTGGAGTACTAATGCAAGAAGGGTGTGTGATTTGTTATGAGTCAAGGAAGCTGAAGGATCATGAAAGGAACTATGCCACCGATGACTTATAGCTAGAAGCCATAATTCATGCTCTCAAGAGATGGAGGAATTATCTCTTGGGAAGGAGATTTGAGCTCAGAACTGATCATATGAGTTTGAAATACTTGTTTGACCAACCAAATATGAATGCAAGGCAAACTAGATGGATGGATTTTCTTTGTGAGTTTGATTTGGAAATTTCATATGGCATCAATAAGTAGGTGTGAGTCAGACTTGAAGGCAAGAGTTGTAGAGGCTCAAGATAGTGATGAAGTCTATCTTTAGATTAAAGAGAAATTGTAGCAGAATGTTATTGAAGAGAAGTATGCAAGATATCAGTTGGGTGAGTGTGATGTTCTCATTCATCAAAAAACCAGACTATACATTCCAAACAGTGAAGATTTGAAGAAGCTGGTGATGGATGAGATACATCAAAGACCCTACTCAGGACATCCAGGATATCAGAAGACTATAACAGTAGTGAGGAAGCAGTAATTTTGGCCTGGTATGAAGAAATACATAGTTGAGTACATTGTTAGATGCAGAAGTGTCAATGGGTCAAGGCAGAGCACGGACATCTAGCAGGATTTTTGCAACCATTTCCCATCCCATAATCGAAGTGGGAAGTGATCTCTATGGATTTCATAACAGGGTTGCCAATGACAGTGAAGAGGCATGATTAAATCATGGTAGTGGTGGACAAGCTATAAAAGGTAGCTCATTTCATTCCAGTCAAGTCCACCCACAAGGCTAATGACATTGCAGATATCTTCATGAGAGAGATTTTTAGGTTGCATGGATTTCCCAAGGCAAAGTTTCATACCATGACACAAAGTTCACATCTAATTTTTGGAAAGGATTGTTCCAAGGGTTGGGAACTCAGTTGAAGTTTAGTACAACCTATCATCCTTAGACGGATGGTCATATGGAGAGAGTAAATTAGATCCTTGAAGATATGTTAAGGATGTTTGTGATGGATAAACCATCTAAGTGGGAAGACTACTTACACTTAGTGGAATTTTCTTACAACAATGGACATCAAGCATCATTCAAGATGAGTCCTTTTGAAGTGTTGTATGGCAAAGGATGCAAAACTCTAGTAAGCTAGGACAACCCAGTGAACAGAGTAGGGCTTGGACCATAAATGATTGAGGAGATGAATCAAGAAATTGTGAAGATCAGGAAGAATTTGAAGGAAACGTAGGACAGGTAGAAGAGTTATGTAGATCTGAAAAGAATGCATAAGGAAATTCAAATTGGGGATCATGTCTACTTGAGAGTGAAGCCAAGGAAAAGTTCCATGAAGTTGGGAAGTTGTGCCAAGTTGGCACCCAGATATTCTAGGCCATTTGAAGTCCTTGATAGGATAGGGCAAGTTGCATATAGGATTGATTGCATGCTAATATGAAAGCTCATAATGTTGTCCATGTATATGTGCTTAAGAAATATGTACATGATCCTAATCATATCATTGATTAGCATCTGATACAGGTGGAACCAGAGGGAGAGTTCTATGTGGAGCCTATATGCATACTCGACAGGAAGGTTACCTTGCTCCGGAACTGGGCCATAGGGAAGGTAAAGGTGCAATGGAGGCACCTTAGCCCATAGGAGGCCACATGGGAGCTGGAGGATGCCATGAAAGAGGCATTCCCATTATTGTTCAGTTTTGAGAACACCGAGGATGGTGTTATTTTAAGGGAGAGGGAGTTGTAATACCCCATTTTTCCCTTGATGTTATTTGGCTTCAATGTATATACTGCGTATATGCAGTGTGTGTATTTTCCCTAGTGTGGAGCTCAAGGCCAAGGCCCCACTAGTGTATTTTTAAGGATTATTGCTTAGGAAAGTATTTGGACAGTTTGATTGTTCATGGGTTGTTAAGCCATGAAGGAATGTAAATGATGTAATTATTATTAATGAATAAAATAACCAAGAAGTTTGATAAGAAGGAAACTAATGAGAAGGGGCCACATGTATCCACTAGGGATACGTGAGGGGGTTATGGGATTGGTTACCCATGTTGCAACATGTCTGACTGTGAACTCGTTTGAACTCCTTGATGACATTAATGAGGCTAATAGGGTGGTTGAGAACCCTGTTGCAAAATTCGATGGAGTATGGAGCATGCTTGCGATTTCATATGGCAGGGCATGGATATGATTGCTTACCCTGAAACGGACACTCAACGTATGGAGCTCGTTGAACTGTTTTGACTACCTATTCTGGTCAAGGAAAACGATGCATTCATTCATTCATCCATTCACGCACTTTACTCCATGATCCATCGCCCCACGAAGAGATCTTGCTCATACTTTCCTGCATACCCAGAGATAAATGGGTGGTATAACCTGAAGATAACCGTGTTTTACCTATGTGATATAAATACCAGAGAGTTGATATCCATGGAAACCGTGTGTGTGAACCCAGTTTGTCGATGACAGAGTGATAGAACCCGTGGGGAAGCTTCCATCTTAAATAGTGTAGAGAACATTGTGAGGACCAGAGCTTGGATCGCGGAAGATAGATTACAGAACAGAGCTTGTCTGTAATCCTGGAAGGAGTCCACCGTTGAACTAGGAAGAAGGTTGGGTTGCTTGATAAACCCATTGAAGGCTGAAGTCTCATAGAACTAGTGACTGAACCTTTCTATGCCAATCCTAGAATAACAATGGAAGGGAAGAGGCCTTGAGGTATTGTGAAGAAGAGAAAAGGGTCTTTCTTGTGTTGTATATGGTAGGTAATGTAGGTGTCAGATCAACTGAGTGTTGAGACACCTGGTGATCTGTGGTTGATCTCACTGGCTTAGCAATGCCTCCCTTCTCCTTTTTCGCTTGATAAACCCACTACCGGTTGGCTTAATATAATCAGCTTGTCTAATATGTTTGATAAACCCAATGGTATGCTGGCTTGACATGATTGCGTTGCTTGTTATGCCTGATAAACCCACTGTAGGTTGGATTAGCTTGACGAGCTAGCCTGGTATGTTTGATAAACCTAACCATATGCTGGATTGGCATGAACCTGCTGTTGGTATGCTTGATAAACCCGAATGGAAATTGGATTAGTATGACCAGTGTGTCGTTGAATGCTTGATAAACCCATTGTAGGTTTTCTTAGCATGGGTAGGTGCTCCAAAATGCTTGATAAACCCAACTACAGATTGGCTTAGCATTGGGATGGAACGTTGACTGTGAGAGAACCTGATAGTCCTCCTTAGTGGATACACAACCCATCTTGGGGTTGATCTCTCAGCTGAAAGAGTACATGTTGGAAATAGATCTAAGGTTGGGTGGAACGTTGCTCTCACTTAGCCAGTTGCTTCAGAATTCAAAGATCAATACTCTTGTTATGTTAAATGATGGTGTTTCATTGTTATGAAATGATTGCTTATGTTCAATTGTGCAATTGTAGAATGTATGTTTATATGAATTTGATTGACATGAAGTCATGTGCAGGCCTAAGTAAAGGGCTGAGTCGATTGTTGCCTGTATATCATTGTATTGCATGAGTGTAATGCATTATAAGTCTTACATATGATAGATGTATTTGCTAGGTCTAATTCAATGCATTTTACATGTTATGATGTGTATGATTACCTTGGAAATGAGTTGTATGCTACATCTGATCCATGGAAAGGAGGGGAAAGCCTTGGAGGTGTTTTAGAACCCTTTTTGTGGGTCAGGTGGAAGTGAAAGTCATGATAGGAGAATCCTTAAGTCCTTTTGGCAGAGTTATGGACATAACTTCAGTGGGAAATTTGACAGGGTAGAAGTGCTCAGATGGGGCAGGAATTTCATGATTTGATAGAGTTCTCCAAGATCTTTCAAATGGTACCGAACTTGTCTCATTTGGACTAAGGATGGAGAAGTTATGCATTTCAGAATTTGTGTGGAAAGTTACCATTACAGGGGTACATGGTTCCGCATGCCCGCATCCGCAATTGCGGAAGTGACCGTTGACGGAATTTGATATTCCACATCCAAAATTGTGGATTGCGGATTGTGAGTTCACGTTTACGGATTTTGGGTTGCGGGTTTTCCATTGCGGATTGTGGATTACAAAGAGGTAAGCTTTCCAAGTATTGATATTTGGCACTTCTACATCCACAATTGCGGATTGCGGATTGCAGGTTTGCATTTTCAGATTGCGGGTTGCGGGTCCGCCGTTACGGATTATGGATTGCGGAAAGGTAATATTTCTGGGTATTGAGGTTTGGTGCCTCCGCATTTGCAATTGCGGATTGTGGATTGCGGGTTGCAGATTATGGAACTGAGATACTTCGACTGTGTGTGCCATCAGTCGGATTTGAAAAAAAAACATATCAGCGTTGCCCATGGTATAAGGAGGTCAATGGGGATGTGACATAACATTAGTCTTAAGCTCACATAATGGTTCTTCGGTAACCTAAATACAGTCCAATCATCAAAGTATACCTCTAGAAATTATGGATGAAATCTTTAAACGTAGCAACAACTACTCTGGAAAACATGGTAGGCACGTTCTTCAAACCAAAGGGCATAACTGTATATTGGTATGAGCCCCATTATGTGGAAAAAGTGGTCTTATGCATGTCTGCTGTGTCAATTTTGATCTCATGGTATCCAGGAAATCTATCAGTGAAAGAGTATGTTGCATTCCCTCCAACATTGTCTAATACTTCATTTGTGAATGGAGTAGGAAATGGGTCATGTAGCGATGTATCATTTAAGTTTTTGAGATCTACACAGATCCTAATTTCACCTTTAGTCTTCTTATCTTGGATAACCATGGGACTTATCCATTCTGATTCCCCTACTGGCTCAATGATTCCTGCATCGAGCATCTTATCAATCTTTTTTTTCACCCTTTCTTTGTATCTTGGATTGAGCTGATAAGGTCTCTACTGTACGGGCTTCACATCCGGATTGAGAGGTATTTTCATAACCCCCAAGTCGCCCAAAATTCCTTTCATCTTGGAGAGCTTTGTCGGGCATAAGTCTTCATACTCACGAAGTAGATACGCTGTCTACGCAACGATCTCTTCGTCCCAATAATCTCATATGGAAGCAAACTTGGTTCTTCAGCGGTTCCAATGTTCACTTTTCGAGTTTTCACAGGATCACTTAGTTACAGAATTTCCAATGGTGTTCCTTCAACTTCGCGCTTTCCTTCTGAATTAGGTATATTGATATTGCGCGGGTTGTCATCATCGCTTTCTTCTTCTTCTTCATATAAAGAGAAGTTGTAACATTCCAGGGCATGTTCTAGCTATCTTTCCCACTCAGGTTGCTGATATACAGGTTCTGGTGTGTCATTGAATATATTCCCTTTAATGACCTGTAATGGCTTGTTTATACTTGGGAATTCATATTCGAAGCTCAAATTTGTTTGGAATTTCTTTATCATAACAAACCATTATGTCGTTCCTCTTCGCAGTTCTGTCTCTGTGTACCAATTCTTTGAAATCTGCTCTAGTGTGTGTACAAACATATGAACCCATTCTGTCTGCGCTCTATTTGTCCATGCTTTCAGACAATGGTCTATATATTCTCTTGGGTCAGTTTGTCCATCATATTTGACTTGTACAAGTTCATTTTCTTCTAGAAATATGATCTCCATCATATGCTTGCATTCTTCCCATGCAGTCAGATTCTGTTTGTGTGTGGCCCACCATCTAGCAGGTGTAGCGTGTAGTGCTATATCCAATGTTGGTATCTTATGTTAATCTGAAACTGATACAGTATATTCTTGAAAAAATGTATGGATGTTAGTCAAGCCATCATAAGTATGCATTGTACCTACATATGTTCCAATCCAATGCACTGATCTCGTAAGCTACGCGCATCTTCTTGCAGACACTTCATGCATTCTGCTTTGCCAATTCTCTAGTCCTGCATTTGCGTCTGATATGAAATAACTGTCACAGCACCAACTCAATGTTCCATCAGTCATTGGATTGATATAGTTTGCCTGATTTTTTGTCATCTTGTAAATGTGATCTAGATCATGAGCTCTGCATTCTTCTCTAATTGGCTCAGTGTATCTAGGTCCTTGTGAAGGGTCGAAAGGTGTGATGAACCTGATGTCAAACCCTTCAAATATCGTCTGTTTCTTTTTCAAATTGATGATTGCGAGGTTATCCATGGCCCAATATATCCCCAATAGTGCAGCATAAGGTTGGCTATCATCTACAATTTCAATAACTTCGAAGTCTACATGACTTCACACTCCATCAATGCCAACAAGAACATTTGCAAATCTACCAAAGGGAATAACCTTTTGTTGATTCACTAGCATCAACTGTATTGGTGACCATGATAACTTCGACTTCCCCATTTGTTCCCATGTCTTCTTTGTCAAGACATTAACTTCTGAGCCTAAGTCAAGGATGATCTCATCCGTTTCAAAATCTCCAATCTGCGAATTTAGGCACATCTCTCTTCCAGTTCTTTTATGGCTCTTGATATGATGAACCACTCTATGTGCTTCATTTACTATATTGCGCTACTTGTAATTGCCCAGTAGGCTCTGTAATTATGGTAAAGCATTCTCGTGCTTCAACAGCTTCATGCAGCTCTGTAACAACTGCGCAACAGGACTCATTGTGTCTGTTGCAGTACGTGTATGATCATACGAAGCTGGCATATCCTTTACCAGCGAAGTCTCACTTCGCAACTTGATTCTTGGAGTTACAAGTGCCGGTTCTTTGAAGGTTTCTATTGCTTCCATGAAGGCTTGTTTATGTTTATTCAGATTGAAAGCAAGTTTTTTTCTCGTCGCTTTTCTTATCCAAGCCCCTTCAATAGGATTTTTCTTAGCATGGTAATTCTCAGAAGTCGAAGCTTCTGCTCTTTGATCTCCACCTATGGTATCTCCACTTCACGTCACAGCATTAACGTTGCAATCTGTGTTCCTTCTCTCTCTTGTAATCATCTGTATATTCTGGTTTTTCCCTTCTTGTCTTCTTTCTTGCATTTTTGCTTGCAGAACATGGCATGCCTCGATGCCATGATCAAACGACTTACACTATTTACATGTAGTACAAGCATTCATGTAGTCTTTGTATAGATGACCAGGCTAAGCGCAGTTATAACATACTATTTGACTTCTTCCTCTTCCTTGGTTAGTGTTTCTTCCTCTGCCTTTGTATCCACCACATCCTCTGTATGCACCTTGATCATACTGTGCATTATCATTGTTATGTGGTGTTTCTTCTTGAACTCTGTAGACATCATTCTTTCTCTCTATCATGAGTTCATATGCTCTAAAGTTGGTATCATCATGGCCAACTGATTTACAGAATGTGCAATATAGGTTCTTAGGTGTTTGCACATATTTCTGAATTAAATATCTTTTGACCAATGTCCTCTACATCGACAGATCTCACACCATGGTCCTTGTTGCTGATTCATTGGGTTTGGAGCTCCGCTATTGATGTAGTATTTAAAGACTGGACAATGTTCTTTAGAGTGACCTTCTCCCTTACACTTTGTAAACCAAACCTCTTCTCGAATTTCTTTTCCTTTCTTCATATCTTGCAAATGTAACGTCAAGTTTGCTAGTTGTGTCTGTATCTGAATCATACCTATGCTAGTCTCTCCTATAGGTGAATCCTCTAGTTTCATCGCAATATCTAGGGCCTCTATCTGTGAAGCAACCTTCGGTTGCATCAATGGTAATATAATGTGTGGAAACAACATGGATATGAACCATTCCTGGTGGTCTTGTGGTGCTATGTCAAAGCTCACTTGATCTAACAATGCTTTGAAGTTCTAGTCAAATTCCCACACTGACTCAGTCGGTTTCTGTTTGATTTATTCTAGCTCTGTGATACATTGCGATTCTGACTTAGGTTTCTTAAATTCTCTGAGGAGCGCAGTTCTAATATCCACTAGAGTGCTATTCTTTCGAACAAAATACTTCATAAACCATGTCAAGGGTCTATCCCTAAATGTGGTAACTAATTGTGCTTGTCTTATAGCATCATCATTGACTTGTTTAACATTCCACATGGCTTCACACAGAAACTAGTGTTGCTCAGGGTCTTCCAGACCCGTTCCTTTGAAAATCGGCAGTTTGATGTCGTCTGTCATTCTTCTTATTGGAGGCACATTGTTTTGTGATGTGTTAAGGATACTACTGCTGATAATGTTCCGAGTACTCACTCATGCGGTGTTATTACTACTATTGTTCTATGGATTACAATTATTATCAATTGGCGGATTCTATGGAGTGATGGGCTAAAAGTAGCTACTGGAGGTTCTGTTTGACTATCAGTCTCAACTTGTAACTCAGTTTCTATAGAGATGTGAAAATCATGTTCATTAGGGTTCTTTTAGGTGCTAGACTTGTATCTTTTAACACTTCGTAATGTGTGAATGTCTTCTTCAGTATCATGTCTCTATTACCAAACATTATAGACTAAAAAAATTTAGGGATCTTATTGCATTCTTAAGACACCTTTCTCTGCTAACAACATTTTAATGTATAGACTGAGATTGTTCAGGTACTTACCTCTGAATCCTTTGAAGAAATTTGCCTCTGCTGTGTTGTAAGACTTCAACGTGTCCACATAAAATTATGTAACGTAGCCTTCTAGTATTCTATAAAGCCAGAAGTCTACCGCTTTTGAGATTGGGCTATCCACTACTTTAAGTCTCTAGATTAGTTCTGGAGTCCACACCGTAGGTTCTCCTCCCTGATAACAATTTTTGCATTTTGCTAATATTGAAAAACACTCATATAGGTCATTGCTGAAAAATGCGAAGAAAACTTCATAAATGTCCTCCCATAGGTATCTTTGCAACCATTCTTCGTCAGAGAAACGCGAATGTCTGTTCTCCTTTCTTGCAAACTCCTTTTTTGTATTGTCCACCCAGTTCTGGAATTTTGTTCTCTCAAGATTCCAATATTCATAACACATCACTAGTTCAAGCATGGCAACGAAACCATTTGTTGGTTTAATAACCCTCATTCTTTAACTTTCTTGTGTAGACCCACGTTCTTCACAGTTGTGGTCCAACAAAATATTTCTTCACTGGCCCTTTCAACAACAGCCTATGAACAAGCTAAGGTCTCACCCGAGGCGAAGTTTATGGGGGATTACAGAATCAGGTTTCTGCAATCAGGTGATGCACGGTTCAATGGACTGGGGGATTGCGTGAAGTCTCATCTACTTCACTGCTATTACTTATACTATAGCACACACTGGGATTGCACACTTGGAAATGGCCACTTAAACAATAGGATAATGCAACTGAAGACTGTGCTGCTTCTTCAACAATCACACATCTTCTACAAACTTCACTTAGTGTAAATTATGCATTCAACAAGCATATTAGGCCGTATAATTTGAAAACTTATGCAATATGGTGAAATACAATGCAACTGTGCACTTCCGGTGCTGTGCTTTCAGGGAATCCCACTTAACACAGACTTCTTAGTGGTTACCCAATTAACTCATGAATTCATCATATTCAGAAATAGTTGCACATTCAACATTCACCCATATATGTTCAACACTTAACATATTATTCTCATGAATCATTCATATAGAGAATACATATGAAAGTCAAGCTGCATATAAATGTAAGCACAAACTTAACCATAAGCAAAACAACACACAGATTCAAGCACATATCACCATATTTACGTGGTTCACCCCCAGATGGGAGCTATGCACACAGGAACTATTGATTATATTAATGGGAAGGGTTCAACAGTTCCATTCTGCGCACTCAGCTACAGACTCTCTTCTCTCTACAATAGGTCTTTGCACACGCAGCTGTAGAGCCTCTTTACAATATTCAGTCTCTCAACAGAGATCACTTAGAGATCAAAATCCTCTCTAAAAATCCAACCCTTCCCTTATAAAAATGACCCTTTTATAGATCATGCCCTTAGGTCACGTCTTTGAAATGCATATGGGCCAAAACCCCCGAGGTTACCAAAACTGGTGTGGTTACCCCACCAACCTAGCCTATCATAGTTGACATTTGTTCCAATCGCCTCTAGCTGACTTGCTGGGCCACTCATTGCTCTAACGCCCTTCTGACAATCACAGTCCTCATGAAATGGTTATAACTACGTAGTGGCTTGTCGTTTTCCGCCCCTTTGGCCTTATTGTCACTGTCAACCCGTAGCTTTGCTTCTAATGGTTTTCCTCCACTCTAACTAATAGGTCGCTTTCATCTTCTTCCACGCTGCTCCTTACCCAAATCTCAGGAATCATGGAGTTTCTTACACAAAATAGGTCACTATTGGACCTTACTTTACTTATATCCTTTGCCCAAAATAGCTCCTGTGTTGTAATTGCGCATCATCAAAACTGCGCTAATTGGACTTCACAATCCAAACTGCGCTATTCCCAAAATTGTACTTCAACAAAATTGTACCAATTTGGGCCATGCCCAACATGACCCTTGTTTTTCTTATTGTTGCAAGGATGTTAACTCTTGGAGTGCTTTGATTTATCCTTATATTATGCCACAAAATATTTGCTAGATGTATATACAATGCTGATGACTCCAAGATGTAATAGGTGACCTTTCTCTCTAATCAAGGAATCACAAAAAACTTCAATCGTGGGTTCTTTACAAGCAATGTACCTAAAGCGTCTTTGAAGGATTAAAAAGTAGATACAAAAAAAGGATTAGGAGTACCAAGATTAGGAATAATATGATAAATACATTGCATTTATGGCTTAGATATCTTGTATTCTTCAACTAAGAGTCTAATGCTTTTGAACTGAGATAGATAGTCTTGAATGCAAGAGAAATCAAGGCAACCAACTGATTTTCAAGTTGGTCACCTCGAACCTAATTGTGTTTACAAAATACAATTTTCGAATTTTCCCAAGCCACATCTAGTGTGTTAATTCCCCGAAGGTGGAATATTAAACCATTAGAGATGGATATCCCAAATAATATATGGGATTTATCATTTTTACTATCCCATTTTACTTTCTTATCGTCATTTGCAGGGGTAGTCTATTTTCCCAAGGTAATATGGTAAAGTCCCCTACTTAGAAGCACATCTCCCATATGGGATCTCCATGAGAAGTAGTTGGTACTAGTAATAACAATATCACTTGGAACATCCATATTAATATGAATTAAAAAAGGGAAACTAATGGTTTAGATGCAAAGATCCCAAAAAAATAGGTATTAAAAAAAAACACTAAAAATAGATTCCACATGTCAAAGTCATGCATTTTTTAAGAAAGACATAGAATGGAACTAGGGAACCACATGGCATGTAGAGGTTGAGCCACATGGTGATGGGTGCAAAACACGCAGCAAATAATTCCACCCCTAAACTAGCTTTACCTATAAGATCACTTTTAAAAATTAGTTACTTTAAAATAAGTGACCCACTTTTATAAAACAAGTGGGAAGCACTTTTAGAATGTAGTTACTTTATGGATTAAATTTAAATGAAATTTTGAAAAAATAACAAAAACGGGGACTATACTCTTATTTAATAAAGTAATTTTCAACCAAGTAAGTTAAACAAAAGGTTTAGTGATATTATGGAAGACAATGGAGGTGTTGTTGTTGTGAACAGTGTACCTACCCAAAAACCTTTCTTTTTGGTCTTGAAGACATTTTACACAACCACACATAAATAAAAACAAAATTATGAAACCAAAATTTCACAAATTTGGGGTTATTAGTTGGTTAGCTTACCCAAAAATGTAAGTTTTCAAATTGTTTATAGTTTACTGAGTTCGCACAAGGCGCACAACAAAGAGCATATGCAATCAAGAAAACCCTTTCCACATTGTTTTTTATTTTTTGAGTTCGCATATAACACATCACAAAGAGGTAACAAAATAGGGACAAAATAGAGAACCAATATAAAATATAAAAGAATACATGAGAAATATTTTTTTGTAAATATGTAAATGTCAATAGTATACCTCCAAATTTTGTAAAATGGTCATATCTTGGGAAAACAAAAACCTTTTCAAGTGAAATGAAAAGAGTTTCCAGTTGAATGAATTTCTTTGAATGCAATAGAACATCTCTCACAACCCATAAATACACAGAAATAGAAGAATCTATAAATCCTTTGATGCACACGACTCCATTAATTTAATATTTAGATCAACAACGGAAGTGGATCTTCATATGCGCTTTGGTACCATGTTTGACTAAAACAAGGTATTTCCGCAAGGTCGAACACCTTAAGAAACCGCTCACACAAATATCACAGATCAACACAACAATGTTTTACATGGTATATTTAATGGCCCTAGCCAAATAGTTACTTGAGGCAATATATTAATGCAAAAGGAAAAATAATTTACATATGTGTTTCTTATAATCGATCATCGATAAAATGATCCTCCATGCTCTTTAAATAGAGATCATGGACCAGGGTGTTAAGCCACATATCATTAGATTCTAATATTGAGGTGAAGATGAACCATCATATCACTCTATATCTTGAGCATATCATGATCATTGAATTACATAAGGAAAAACACATACTAACTCATACTAAAGAAACACACTTTACCTAAATACACTTTAGACCAAGTTAATCTTAACTAAATCCTAAGTTTCTAAATATTTTAACCAGGGGGTGAGGGAGAAGAGACATATTCTATGTATCATAGAGATAAAAAAAAAATTGATATATCTAAGGCTTTGTCACCAAGTCGCAGGTTCATCCTACCTAGGCCACTAACAAACCTCCAATCCATTGTTGGTTCTTCATCTTGAAGGGAAAGGACGATTCAAGGAATTAGGATCCTTACTCAATATTGAAGAGGTAATATATTAGAATTAGGGGGTCTTTGATCATAATGGGAATGTAAAATATTTAAGCACTTGTTGCATAGTTCCTGCAACATGAGAGCTAAATAATGACGCATGGCCCCTTCCCAACCTTATTCCTCATTTTATACATGGAGAAAGTGGTTGAGGCAATTGTTTTGGGCCGTCTAGGTGTACATGCTATGGAAAACCTATTTAGGAGCATGCAATTAATGCATATTTAATATTTTTTGCAACTTTGGTAATGCCCACATTAGCTACTAACAAAAAACTCGTAGGGGACAAGCAATATCTATGTTTTAAGAATAATCATCAGTACTTTTATGGCGAAAGTGCTATTGGAATTTATCAGTTAGTGGTGGCCCTAGATATGCTATAATGCATGTTCAATGAATTGGCATCTCCAACTTATTATTTCTTGAGCTGATACTGAAAATTAAAGAATGGAAATGTTGTGTCAGCATAGATAAAAGGAACAATAGAAACCCAGTACCTTGATAACCTTCATTCTTGTTACTTATTTTGAGCCAAGATTTACTACACTAGGCATTCCTAGAAGGAAATTAGTAATTGGGATCTCTCCCTTCCTACACTACAAGCTAGTAATGATTTCCTTAGAGGTTGTATGAAAAAGAATGAAAAGGTCCAACTTGCATTATGTATGTTTGTACACCATATTAGTAAAAACCTGAACTCCTTCACAGGCAGTAAGTGATATAGACGTTGGTGTGTACATTTACATAACATATTTTTAAATTAAACTATTTTGTTTGTTTAATGTCATTAACCTAATGTTTGAGTTATTAATGACTCATCACTAAGTTAGTTGGAAATTATTAGATATTGCATTAAGGAGTCATCATTAGTCTATTTCATAGTTGTTATCTACACATATTAGTGACTCCTCACTAAATTAGTCTAGAGTTGTTACTTGTTGAGAGTTGTATCAAAATGGGTCCAGCTCTTCATTTGAATTCAATATATCAAATTTTATTACTCTTTTGAGTACCATTTTCAAGGAAATAACTTCCTCTATATTTAGGGATTTGAAAGTACAATCACAACTAGGTGTGTATAATTTGATCCCATCATTTTTATTCTTTGATGTCTTTGTTGATATTTCATTTTTATTTATTATTATCAATACTTGGTGTATTAGTTGTGTCTATTTTAGCTAGTGTCTATTGGGAATTTGGGTGAATCAATTTAGAAAAAATGGAAATTGGTTAATCTTTTTTTGGAAAAGAAAGGTTCAAAATTAGCCCATGGGCTAAATTTTACCCGTAAAATTTTCCTTGCTCATTTTATTTTTTAGAAAGAAAAAAATTCAACGTGGTGTTTTTACATATGAGAGTTGCAACATTTATAGGGAGTTTGAATGTTTTCAAATGTAATTTGAATAACATAATTATATATCTAGAATATACTTGAATAAATATGTGATTTCAAAAACTATCATTCAAATTGGATCCTAGGGGACCATGGTATTTTAGTTTAAAAGCCATCATGTTTCACATATTAATCTTCTACTTATGACTATAAATTATAACTTTTTTAGTAGTTCAGTAATAAATAATCTATCAAATTTTATTACACACTCATAAGTGCACATTATTAATTTTGAATTGATAAATTATTTACTTGATTTGGGTTTATAGTAAAGAAGATACGATCATTTCAAAATAGACCAAATATACGAATTTATTGTAGAAGAAGTATATTCAACTAGAGAGGAAGATTTAAGCTCGGTTAATAAGGATCACCATAGAGAACGACTTTATGAGACAATATGAGTACCAAAAAAAAATGCATTTTCAGTAAGAGTTGCAAGAATGGTCTTAAGAAATCGCTAGATAATTACACCACCAACACTTGAAACTATCGATAGTAAAGATGGATCAAGAACTAAAATGTAAAGAAGAGAGAATATGTAGTTCTAAAAGCATAATCTCTTCCTATATCTTATTGTGAAGAGGGTTCACAAGATATTAGAAACATATTCTAGATTCTCTTTCCTAAATTTTTTACTCTCCTTAGTAAATATTTTTGTATAAATAATGATGAATTTATTTATGAGAGGATGAAATGGTTTGTTAAAATTCAATATGCTAAGACAGAAAATAGCAGCATTACATTCCATTTCACAATAATAGCATATACAGGATCACTGAAGAAACAACAAGCACAGCATAAACACAAGAGACAGAGATTTATCCTGGGAAACCCTCATGGGGTAGAAAACCCAGTAAAGCTTCCTCAATATAGATGACCAGCAATATACAAAGATGCAAACCCTGAGCATAAGCTCCTTCTCCTTCATAGAAGACCTCTCCTCCACAAATGCGCCTTTCACAAGTGAGTGAGTGTGTGTATAATGAGGAACACACCTCCTCTATTTATACACTTCTCTGGTATGTATTTTACACAAGTACATGTAGGCTCGTATTTAACCATTAGGTTAAATACCCCATTATAACTGACTGGGCCGACCCCTCTAGGGTGGTCTAATAACCCTTTGACCCACATAACACATTTAGGACCGACCCCCACTAGGGAAGTCTAATAACCCGAGTTACCACATTCCGACGGAGGAATAAACATCTCCGGATATACAATAAGATCTTCACGGAGGAATGAATCATCTCCGGAATAATAAAGTACAAATATAATATTATTTGAAGTTACAATATCTCAACATGGTTGACCTACATGAAGTATTTACAAGCATTACATACAAATATCCCGCTGCTCCCACAAGCTTGTCAATGTCATATTAGTTGCAATATAAAGAAACCACAAAGTTTAATATAATGGAAATGACATAAATAGATCCTAAGATTATTGGGCCATCACTAGTTATCATTAGCTTTAAGAAAGGAGTAAATGTAGCAGTAGAAATTCAATGATGTGTAACTCATATCATTTTTTCTTGTTTATATGGTTGTAGTGATATGATTTTAGGGACCAATTGTAGTTCTAATTTCTTTGAACTCAAATCATTCATTTTAATAAGGAAAGGCATGTTGGATCCCTAACACAATAATGACTACAACAATTATGGGCATGTTGCATGTACGTATTGGAGTGAATGCGGCGGTAGAAATTCATTGGTTTGAATTATATGATTTTGTCTTACTTACATGGTTGCATTAATATGATTTATGGCACCAAATCTAGTTCTACCTTGTTCTTCATTATACTTTGAGTTAAAATCATTTTAGTAAGGAAGGGCATGTTGGGTTCCTAACACAACTAATGACTAGAAGAGTTATGGACATGCTGCATGTACTTAATGTAATATTTAATTGTTGGGTTCCATATAGCCTATTAATTCCCTAATACAATCATAAATGTTTCTATACTTAGACACGTTGTTCTTTGGACCAAGCACTAGAAACCTACAATTCCTCTATTTTGGATCTTTAATGTGTTGTCAGCTAGGTTGTTCCTTTATCTTACAAGGTCTCGATGTTGGGACACAATGTCTAGGAGCACCTTTTTACACCATTCCAGGAATTCAAGTTAGTGCTTGGGCCAAATGGGGGAGTACCCTCTATTGTTCTAGATTTATTATTCTTTCCTATCACACCAAAATAGTGTTTATCTATGAAGCTCATTGTAGGGGCATGATAGTGCATGGTGTTTCCTTTGCAATTTTATTTAAAAAAAATAAATATATATTTTGATTTATAATCTAGGGGATGAAAAATAAGCAAACAATAAGGGGATTGAATAAGTTTCAACAATATGAATGATTTTCTAAACCATGGTCACCATGCTCTAGTTTTTCTTGATAAATAACTAAGGGAAAATGAACAAATGTGATCTTAAGAGTAGGCTAAAATACTTTCCTAACACACAGTCATTAGACATAAAACCAAACAGACAAGACAAGCATAGATCCATTTGTTCATTCAACACCATGTGAGATAGAAAATTATAGGGAAACCAACATAAATTGCATGATTTCTATTTATTTAATTAGTGGAAAACATCTTAGTTTTGTTTCCATAAACAAACCCACCAGCTCATTTTATATAATATGAGTAGTTCCAAGGGTTGGGGTCTCCAACTCTCAGATCCAAATCTACAAGATTGAATGGGACTATAAAATCTCAATATTGGGACAGATTGGCCCCCTTTTCATAATACATTACTTAGATAATGTTTAAGAAGAGAAAGATAATGACAAAAGAGAAGGAGAAGAAGAGGAATATTGTTTGTTGAAGTAAACGTAGTGATTTGTTCTAGGTAGAGCTTCAATCTCTCGTCGATTTTTGTAATACCCCCATTTTGACCCTTAGGATATATTGGCTTATAATGTAAATATTGTATACATCTGATGTATGTTTTCCCTAGTGAGAAGCTCAAGGCAAAGGTCCCGCTAGTGTATGTTCGAACTTTATTAAAAAGACAAATATTTGATATTTTTCTATCCATGTGCTATTAAGCCATGTAATATTGTAAAATAATGTAAATATTAATATTGCAATAAAATACCAAAAAAATGGCTATGGAAGCAACTAATAAGAGGGGGCCATATGTCCCACTAGGGAGTGGTGAGGGTGACTATGGGGTTGATCCATATGTTTCCAAGTGTCATATTTATAACCCATTTGACTTTCCTTGCTAACATTTAATTCTGTTGTAAGGAAGTAGTTGAAGAAATCAGTCCATGGCTTAAATGGAGCATGGGCAACCCAGAAATTCATATGGCAGGTATGGGCTCTGTTTCCTAGACCGAAAAATCACTCTACCTCATGGGAATTTGTTCTTCCTCATTCTCATTCCATGGTTGAACATCTAAGCTTCAGTTTTGATCCATTACACAGTTCCAACAGTGAGAAAAAATAGAAATCGAAACTCTGCATTAAACCACGTTTTGAAGTGCCAAAAATGCCCAAACACTTGTGTGGACAGTGAAATCCAATGGGGGATACATAGAACTGAACCTTGGGGTGAATTTGAGAGTGTTAGATCCCTAGAAATCCATAGGAAAACCCTGATTTTATAGCCCGAAAATCTAGTTACGGGACAAAGTTAATTGGTGACAGAATTGAGAAAATACAAGTGTGAATAACAAAGAAGAAGAGAGTATAGAGGTTGCGATTGCTTGAAAAACCCAGTGAAGGCTAGAATCTCAAGGAATTAGTAGCTGGAACTTTCTATGCCCACCCTGAATAGAACTGGAGGGAAGGGGCTCTTGAGGGACTGTGCAGCAGAGAAGGCGACATCCCTTGTGTTGGGTGTGTTAGGTATTGTGGGTGCCATGAATGTTTGAGTTTAATGTTGATGTATATGTAACTTCGGAATGTATTTCACATATATCTATATTGTATTCCTATAGAGATGTTATTATTCCTCTATACGGAAGTGGTTATATTCCTATAGGGATGTTATTATTCCTCTGTACGGACGTGCCGTCATTTATATTGTAAGTGTTGTAACTTATACTTGATGGGTTATTAGACCACCTTGTTGGGGTCGGCCCTGTATAAGTCATGTGGGTCAAAGGGTTATTAGACCACCCTATTGGGGGTCGGCCATGTGGGTAAAAGGGTTATTATACCACCCTAGTGGGGTTCGGACCAGTCAACATTATGTTAAGTGGTTAAGTTGAGGCCGACCTAGTTGAGTAAAGGTCAAGTCAAGTTAGTGTATAAATAGAGAGTGTGTCTCTCTCATTTTACACATTCTATTCTCTCACTCAGACTTTGGAGAGTGGCGCACTTGTGGAGGAGGAGGCTCTGCTACTAGGATAAGACTATCTCTTGTATTCTGGTTGTATCATTGCTCTATCTATCTTTGAGGAAGTTATTGGGGTTTTTCACCTTTATGGTTTTCCCCAAGTAAACTTTGTGTGCCTTGTGTGCTTGCATTATTGTGTCCATGATTGATATGATGTAGATTTGTTGTACATGTTGTTCTCTTAGTTAAGATCCTAGATCAGATTGAAGTAAATTCTAAAAATTTAACATGGTATCAGAGCTAGCCTGAAAGAAGGCATGATATGGCCTATATGACACTTGTTGCACTTACAATGCTAGGGCTTGATATATCAAAAACCAGTCATCGTAGCACTTTCGCTATAAATCCGTTTTGGCAAATTTTTCGGATCTGGAACTTTTACCGGTCAAATATCAGATCCGTGTGTACCTTTTCTCCAAAGGAAAACCTCTAATTCGTTGTACTTTGTGATTTATGATATGTACAATATAGGGTTTCTACCTCTTCTAGATCTGAGTCAAAATCAGGTGACCTTGGGAAAAAGGTCATCACTTGGGCTAGGAATCTCCAAATGAAATTTCGTAAAAAGTTACAGGTAGTACACAAACTGTACTATCTCAGGAAAAGTTTTCAGAGGCCGAAGTTGAGCCAGTGACACGTGGCATGCCGTACAAGTTTGCTCACCTGTATTATCCCATCAACATATCACGTTGCGACACTTGGCATAACGCTCTCTCATAGAATCCAATTGAGGTCCAACCTGTTGGGATGGAAATCCAACAGGTCAGGCTATTTTTGGAAACGTTTTTCAGAGACCGATGTTGAACCAGTGGCACGTGGCACACCGTACAAGTTTGCTCTCTTGTATTATCCCATAAACAGGTCACGTTGCGACACTTGACATAACTCTCTCTCAGAGAATCCAACTGGGGTCAGATCTATTGGGATGGAAAGATAACAGGTCGGGCTATCTCAAGAAAAAGTTTTAGACCCTGTGGATTGAAAAGTTAGGAGTTACACCAGAAACAATCAGGTACATATTTCTGTCAAAACATAATTATTTTTTAGTACCTTCATTCATGGCTTCCGGAATTTAGGGCTTCAGAGAAAGTTGGAATTTTTGTAATCAGAGACCATGGCTACATGCTACTCATCAAAATTGAAATTTAGAGACCAAGATTAGATTTTTTGGTTGGGAAGAAGGATGGGCTTGATCAAACCCCAGTTCGGGACTTTGATCGGAAAGATTGAAAATTAGGGCTTCTACAAAAATTGGAATTTTGGAAATTTGTGACCACAACTGGAAGCTCCTCAGAAAAATCGAAGCTTAGAGTTTTGAATCAAATATTTTGGTAGGGTGAAGCTCCAGGAAACTCAAACCCTAATTCAGGGTCCTCCCTAGTGAATCCGAAAATCTAAAAGGCTAGTTCGAGGGGTGAAAATTTTTAGTTTTCAAATTCTGAATATACTAACTTGATCAGCTCATCAAGGCGGATATTTCTATCCTTTCGGATGTTTGAAATTCAAAGTTTGAATTTTTGGGGTTTCTTTGACAAACCCTAATGTTGCTCGAGCTCTAGTTCTTGCAAATCAGGTGGATTGGGTTAATCCTAGAAGAAGATGGATTGGTCACCTGCATAAGTGAAGAAGTTCCTGTCTTAGAGGGAGATGAGGCTAAGGCCTTCCATAAGAAGATTACAAGCAATATTGACAGGTATGGCTCATAGGTATGTTTCATGGTTAAGTTTATCATATGTTTGTCTTCATATCATTACAGTACAATCTTGATTAATTACTAGACTTGTCGTATCACCTTAATAGAAGATATTCATTGATTAAGGTTTTGACACTTATGAATGTACTAATGCATTGTGATGTTGTATGCGGTTTATGTTATTTTCTAACATAAAAGGTACACCAAGAAAGACAAATCATGTTCTACTTCAAGAACATATGATCATGGTGACATGAAGACAAAGATTCATCCATTGTCATGGATCACATAGAAGATCTACTTTCGAGGTATGTATAACTTGGTCCTACAATGGCTAACCTATGAGACATGCAGGTTACTAGCACAAGTCACTGAAGAGAACTAGAAGACATTATGTGGGTATGTTATACATAACTAGCTAGCATGCTAATCCAGGTATGTTTTTCCTATATCAAGTTAGAATCCTACCTTGTGTGAGGATATTATACTGTTGTGTTGTTGATAATGATTATTCATGAAGTCATAGGTTTGAATAGTCATGGTTGTATGCATATTATGTTTCTTACCATAATTGATGATATGACTAACCAAAAGAATCATGAAGGTATAGGTTTGAATAATCACGGGTTTTATGCATATTATATATCTTATCTTGATTGATGATTCAACTAACCATAAGAGTCCTATGATCAAATAAGAATATGTATGAGTAAAAGAAGGCTTCCCTGAAACCTTGAATACTAATGTTTATTATCTGTGAATGATCATGAATATACATGTTTAAGATTATTGTGTTTTGATAGTATAAATATTATACTAATAAATGTGTGATTATGTATGAGACCTCAAGGATAACACAATGATGATACTAATAAGCATGCATAGTGATTAGGGATGTATGTAAGTTCAAGGATAGGTAATCCAGGAAGCAAAGATCAAGAGGGAGCACACTCCAGTTTCTCTTGCAAGAAAGCAAAGGAGCACACTTCAGTAGTTTTTGCAAGGATGCAGATATTCAGAGGGAGTTGAGCACTTCTCACAATCCACATAAGAATGGAGTTGCAGAAAAGAAGCAAAGACTGAGAGGGAGTCAACCCAACAAACAAACAAAGATAAGTATTTGAATTGTCATTACTTGCATATTTTATTGTTTAAATAATACTATTCAATAATGTATATACTGATGTTCCTAGAATTAGGTTGGGTATTATGCATATTAGAATAGTTGCATTGACGAACAATATACTACTAATATGCATGGGTAAGTGGCCTATGGCACTGTACAACATTCCATTGCTACTTATCTAGAATCAAACCTCTTTGCTGACATGTTGGGAGTTGTGCACACTCTCAACAATGTTCTGGTAGAGATTGGAAGGCATCAAGAAAGTTACGGGATATGGATAAATGTTGTATTGAAGCATTGGCTAAGATAATTGCATGACTATATGACGTATTTCTTTATGTGTAAGAATTTGTTCTAAAAACTATGAGATGTTTTCTAATCATGCAATTTAACTTGTTGTGTAGGAAAGATCGTATACCATCACCTACAAAAGAAGGACTACAACATTTGTTCAGCAACAAAGTTATCTATTGAAAATATTGAAGATATTGAAGTTCCCAGGATTTGGGAAGAATGCCATGATCGAGGAGTACCAGTCAATCATGAAGATGTTTGGGATGCAGTCCCAAGACCTGAAGGGGAGTCTATAGTGACTTCCAAGAGGATCTACAAGATCAAGCATGCTACAGGTGGTAGCATAGAGACTTTTGCTCCTGTAGCCAGATACACTTCCATTAAATCAGTACTTGCTCTGGCTGCAGTGATGAAGAGGAAGATACACTTTCTTGAATGGTGTAGTTGAAGAAGAAGTGTATTTCGAGAAGCCACTTGGTTCTGAGACACATGACAAGGAGTCATATATGTGCAGAACTTGGTATGGTAGGATAGACATCTTTCTATCCAGTTTGGGCTTTACCAAGAGTAAAGTAGATTCCAACCTTTACTACAAGGTTCAGAAAGGAAATCCAGTGATACTACTTTTGTATGTGTATGACATGTTTGTTACAGGTGAGGATAGATTGATTGCCGACACGTAGCGGAAGCTTGCTTCCGAGTTAGAGATGAAGAACTTGGGGTATGATGCGAATCAAAAGTTTAACCTGCAGGGTTATGTTGATTCAAATTGGGCAGGCAATGCTGCAGATAGGAAGAGCACTTATGGGTGTTGCTTCAGTATGGGATCAGGTGTGATCTCTTGGTTTAGCAGGAAGCAGTCCTACGTAGCAATGAGTACAGCCTAAGCAGAGTATGTTGTGACAGATGAGCAGGTTGCAGATGTATTGACCAAGCCATTGGCCAGAGTGCATTTTGAGTACTTCAGAGAGAGGCTTGGTGCACTTCAGATCGAGGTTCCTTCCAAAGGGAAGTGATGATTCTGAAAGATGCAGATGCACATGAGATTTTCTGACATGGTTGATGTGTTCTCGCATGGTCGTGATGTAATTGCTGAGCCATTCTCACATGGTGGTAGATGTGTTCTCCCATGGTGAAAAAGTAAGGGCTGGAGCCTTCCCCGAATGGTGGTAGATGTGTTCTCCCATGTCGGTGGTGTAAGTGTTGGATGATGTGCATCTGGGCCGTGCTTCATGGGCGATGAGATGATCTGAAGAGGACGATGCTATGATGATCAGGAGGATCATGGATGATGAGCATCAGGACGATGCTCCAGTTACTACTCTGTATATGCATCAGGATGATGCTGTATATGATCAGTTGGATCATTTATATGTATATGTATGTACGCATCATGCTGGATGTTGGATATGATCGGTTGGATCATTTGTATGTATTTGTATATGCATCATGTTGGATGCTTGGACCATGTATCTGTATATGTATCAGGTAGATCATGTATGTGGATATGTATCATGTATTTGTATTTGTATCAAGTGGATACATTGTATGATCAGGTGGATCATGTATGATGATATGTATTGGGTAGATACTTGGTGTGCATCAAGTGGATGCATTGTATGATCAGGTTGATCATGATGACGAGCTTCAGGATGTTGCTCCAGATGATATGTACCAGGATGGTACAAGTGATGATGATCAGTATGATCATGGGCATTAGGATGATTCCTCATGCGATGATGATCCATTGGATCATGAGTATCAGGTTGATACTTGGAGGTCAGAGATGATATGTGGCAGGTTGTGCAAATAGCATGTAATCACTCGTGGGAGATCTTGCCGATCGTGCTACGACACATAAATGTTCCTGGGATACTCTTTCCGGTATTTCTATGTAGTACGTAATCAGTCCTCAGATATCCGATAGGTTGAGCCGTGTGCTCGTAATTAGTCCTAGGATGAGGTATTACTACAGAGACATGTAATCAGTCCTAGAGATCTGATAGGTTGAGCTGTGTGCTCATTAATTAGTCCTGGGATGCTCTTTAGAGATCTTGTCGGTCGTGCTGCGGCACATAAATGTTCCTGGGATGCTCTTTAAAGGTTTTGTCTATCCACATATAATTAGTCCTGGAGATCCGAGAGGTTGAGCTGTGTGCTCGTAATAAGTCTTGGGATGCTCTTTAGAGATATTGCTGGTCGTGCTGTGGCACATAAATGTTCTTGCGATTCTCTTTAAAGGTATTGTGGAGGAGATGCATGTAATCAGTCCTGGTAGATCTTGTCGGTCGTTCTTAGGCACATAAATTTTCCTAGGATACTCTTTCCGGTATTGCATCCGCACATAAAATTAGTCCTAAGAGGCCACCTCTATCAGGCCATTCGCACAGATGATGAAGATCTGCAGGTGGTGGGCCTACATCCAGTATGGAAAAGGACTGGCTCTGAAGAAATTCCTATGATGATTAGATTCAGAGATTGATTGAGATAGCAGCAATAGTGACGATGACAATGATTCAAGGATGATGATTCACTGATTATGATCCATAGAAGATGACTTGTGCTAGAAGATTTGTGTCGAGAAATACCTTCCTAGTTAAGAGGGAGTGTTGATGTATATGTAACTTCAGAATGTATTTCACATATATGTATATTGTATTCCTATAGAGATGTTATTATTCCTCTATACAGAAGTGGTTGTATTCCTATAGATATGTTATTATTTCTCTATACAGAAGTGTCGTCATTTATATTGTAAGTGTCGTAATTTATACTTGATGGGTTATTAGACCACCTTGTTGGGTTCGGCCCTGCATAAGTCATGTGGGTCAAAGGGTTATTAGACCACCCTATTGGGGGTCAGCCATGTAGGTCAAAGGGTTATTATACAACCCTAGTGGGGGTCGGCCCAGTCAGCATTATGTTAAGTGGTTAAGTTGAGGCCGACCTAGTTGAGTAAAGGTCAAGTCAAGTTAGTGTATAAATAGAGAGTGTGTCTCTCTCATTTTACACATTCTATTCTCTCACTCACACTTTGGAGAGTGGCGCACTTATGGAGGAGGAGGCTCTACTTCTAGGAGAAGACTATCTCTTGTATTCTGGTTGTATCATTGCTCTATCTATCTCCGAGGAAGTTATTAGGGTTTTTCACCTTTATGGTTTTCTCCAAGTAAACTCTGTGTCTGTTGTGTGCTTGCATTATTGTGTCCATGATTGATATGTTGTAGATTTGCTGTACATGTTGTTCTCTCAGTTAAGATCCTAGATCAGATTGAAGTAAATTTTGAAAATTTAACATTTAATTGAGATGCCTGTAGCCCTTTGGTTGAGCTCACTGGATTAACATCCTCCTCCTTTGTCTCTTTCATGCTTGCTAAACCCAACTGTGTGTTGGCTTAGCATGACTGTTTGTGTGAAACCATGGCTATGAGTGAGCTTGTTTATTCCTCCTTAGTGGATACAAATCCCAACTTGGAGGTGGTTTCTCAGCTGAAAGAATATAGGTTGGAAAGGGACCTATGGTTGGGTTGAACGTTGCTCTCACATAGCTAGTTGTTTGGACAGTTTCATATTAAGCATAAGTATTCTTTGTGGTTTAAATTATGTTCATTCTATGTTCTGCAATGTTTAATTTGATGACTGTTATTGGTATGTTGAATGCGTGATGTAGTTGTGTGTGGATAATGTTTAATGCCGCTGTGATTGTTTGAGTATGAATTTGCACACATAAGTTTTTTATTATTGTCAATTTATTTATTCATTAATGGGTTGAGTTCTAATTAAGCCCAAAAAGTCAGTCCAATTCCCTTCTTGGCATCAGATGGACAGGAGGGGGAAGTGACAAAGTGGTATCAGAGCCAGGTTGTAACACCAGGGCTGCTTGGGTCAAAGTGTGAGTTTACAGGAAGACTGTCATGTCCCCCCCGTCAATCTAGTGCAAGGGAGGAAACATGACCAAACTTACGAGGCTTATTTGGAAAACTCAACCCCATACATTACTAAGAAATTCATAATAAATAAAAACTTTTTTATGCAAGCTCATACTCAATATAAACACATCATAATTAAATCATATTTGCACACACACAATTATAATGCATCAACATATCTATCACAAGTGCATGATGATTCAATATGCAGGGGATCAATCCCCTTCTAATGCTATGCAGAGACTTCATACCAATTCCATTAACATGAATAATTATCATTCAGAATTAACACATTGCAAAACACAAAATGCATATAATTTAAACACAGAGAACACTTATATTTGAGATGAAGTTGTCCAAACAACTGGATATTTGAGAGAAACATTCCACCCAACCATAGATCTATGTCCAGCCTATATTCTTTCAGCTGAGAGATCACCCCCAAGCTGGGTTGTGCATCCACTAAGGAGGAACTAGATGAGATCACTCACAGCCGTGGTTTCACTCAATAGCTATGCTAAGGCAACAAACAGTTAGTTTTATCAAGCATACAAAAGATAGAGGAGGGAAATTCTAAACCAGTGAGCTCAACCAAAAAGCTACAGGCATTTTAAGATAGTTTAAATAGTCAAGCCACCCACAATACCTACCACACCGAACACAAGGTCCCCTTCTCTGCTGCACAGTGCCTCAGGAATCCTTTCCCTCTAGTTCTCTTTAGGATGGGAATAGAAAGGTCCAAACTGTCAAATCCTTGAGATTTCAGCCTTCACTAGTTTTATCAAGCATTCCCAACCTCTGCTCGGTCATTCACACTTGGATTTCTCACAATTCTGTCATCAAATAACTCAATACCGTCACTGGTTTTCTGGGATATAAAAACTGGGTTTTCCAATGGATTTCGGGTATCTAATACTCTCAATTTCACCCCAAGGTTCATATCTATGGATCCCCCATTGGATTTCACTGTCAATACTCAATTATGGGCATTTAAGGAACTTCAAAACGTGGGTTCTTGCAAAGTTGCGATTTCTATTTTTTCTCACTGTTGGGAATTTGTAATGGATGCAAATTGATGTTCGGATCTTCAACCATGGAATGTGAATGAGGAAGAACCAACTCCCATGAGGTAGGGTGACTTGTGGTACAAGAAAACAGATCCCATACTCCCATACTCTGCCATACGAATTTCAAGGCTTCATATGCTCCATTGAAGCCATGGACTGAATTCTTCAACAAATTCCTTACAATAGAACTAAATGTCAGTAAGGAAATTCAAATGCGTTCTCACAATGAAATTTGGTAGCATATGGTTCATCCCCACAAACCCCTCACAACTCCTTAGTGGAATGCACATGGCCCCTTCTCATTCGTTGCATCCATAGCTAGTTTGGGTGTTTTATTGCAATATTAATAGTTACATCAATTTACAATTTTCCATGGCTTAATAACACATGGTTCACAACATGTCAAATGCTTGTTCATTTTAAATAAAATATGAACATACATTGCAGGGCCTTGGACTTGAGCTCCATGCTAGGAAAAGACTTATTTCATCTGTTAATGTATATGTAACTTCGGAATATATTTCATATATGTATGTTGTATGTACTCCTATAGAGATGGTATTATTCCTCTATACGGAAGTGTCGTCATTTATATTGTAAATGTCATAACTTATACTTGATGGGTTATTTGACCATCTTATTGGGGTCGACCCTGTATAAGTCATGTGGGTCAAAGGGTTATTAGACCACCCTATTTGGGGCCGGCCATGTGGGTCGAAGGGTTATTAGACCAGCCTATTGGGGGTCGGCAGCATTATGTTATGTGGTTAAGTTCGATCCTACACGATTTATGTAAAAGGAAAGTCAATTCAAGTATAAATAGAGTGCGGGAGGCACTCTATTTGATCACTCACTTCTCACTCATGCACTCAAGGAGAAGTGGCGCACTTATGGAGGAGGAGGATATGCCGCTAGGATATGTCTATCTCTTGGTTGTATTATTGCTCTATCTATCTCTGAGGAAGTTATTGGGGTTTTTCACCTTTATGGTTTTCCCCAAGTAAATCTTTGTGTCTCTTGTGTGCTTGCATTATTGTCTCCATGATTGATATGCTGTAGATATGATGTACATGTTGTTCTCTCAGTTAATATACTAGATTATATTGAAGTAAATTCTGAAAATTTAACATGGTATCAGATCTAGCCTGAAAGAAGGCATGATATGGCATGTATGACACTTGTTGCACTTACGATACCAGGGCTTGATATAGAAACAACCAGTCATCGTAGAACTTTCGCTATAAATCCGTTTTGGAAAATGTTTCGGATCTGAAACCTTTACAAGTCGAAGATTAAATCCCCATGTACCTTGTGTCCAAAGGAAAACCTCTAATACGTTGCACTTTGTGATTTATGATCTGTACAATATAGGGTTTCTGCCTCTTCCAGATCTAAGTCAAAATCAGGTCACCTTGGGACAAAGGTCATAACTTGGTCTAGGAAGATCCAAATGAAATTGCGTAAAAAGTGACAGGTAGTACACAGACTGTGCTATCTCAAAAAATGTTTTCAGAGGCCGAAGTTGAAACAGTGACACGTGGCACGTGGTACAAGTTCGCTCTCCTGTATTATCCCATAAATAGGTCATCTTGCAACACTTCGCATAACTCTCTCTCAGAGAATCCAATTGAGGTCAGACCTATCAGGATGGAAAGATGACAGGTTGGGTTATCTCAGGGAACATTTTCAGACCTTTTGGATCGAAAGGTTCAGAGTTACACCAGAAACAATCAGGTACATATTTCTGTCAAAACAGAATTATTTTTTAGTACGTTCATTCATGGCTTCCAGAATTTAGGGCTTTGGAGAAAGTTGGAATTTTTGTAATCAGAGACCACGGCTGAATGCTACTCATCAAAATAAAATTTTAGAGACTAAGATCAGAATTTTTGGTTGGGCGGAAGGCCGGTCTTGATCAGACCCTAGTTCGTAGTTCGGGACTTTGATCAGAAAAGTGGAAAATTAGGGCTTCTATAAAAATGGGAATTTTTGAAATCTGTGACCACGACTGGAAGCTCCTCAGAAAAATAGAAGCTTAGAGCTTTGGATCAAAAAATTTGATTGAGCAGAAGAGTGGGCTTCATCAAACCCCAGTTCAGGTTCACGTCCAGTGAATCCGGAAGTTTCAAAGGCAAAATTGAGGAGTGAAACTTTGCAGTTTTCAAATTCTGAATTTACCAGCTTGATCAGCTCATCAAGGTGCATATTTCTATCCTTTCGAAAGTTTGAAATTCAAATTTTGAATTTTTAGGGTTTCTCTGACAAAGCCATATCTAGCTCCAGGTCCAGTTCTTGCAAATCAAGTGGATTTGGTTAATCCTAAAAAAAGATGGATTGGTCACTTACATAAGTGAAAAAGTTCCTATTTCAGAGGGAGATGAGGCTAAGGACTTACATAAGAATATTACAAGTGATCTCGACAGGTATGACTCATGGAGATATGTTTTGATATTTGTTCATGATTAAGTTTATGGTATGTTTGTCTTCATGTCATTACAGTTAGTACAATCTTGATTTTAGATTTTTTGTATCACCTTAACAAAATTATAAATGCATGATAGAAGATATTCATTGGTTAGGGTGTTGACACTTATGATTGTACTGATGCATTATGGTGTTGTATGAGGTTTATGTTGTCTACTAACATAAAAGGTAAACCAAGAAAGACAAATCATGTTCTACTTCAAGAACATATGATCATGGTGACATGAAGACAAGGATTCAACCATTGTCATGGATCACAAAGAAGATCTACTTTTGAGGTATGCATAACTTGGTTCTACAATGGTTAACTTATGAGACATGTAGGTTACTAGCACAAGTCACTGAAGAGAACCAGAAGACATTATGCGGGTATGTTAGACATAAATAGCTAGCATGCTAATCCAGGTATGTTTTTCCTATATCAAGCTAGAATCCTACCTTGTGTTAGGATCTTATACTGTTGTGGTTTTGATAATGATTATTCATGAGGTCATAGGTTTGAATAGTCATGGTTGTATGCATATTGTGTTTCTTACCATAATTGATGATATGACTAACCAGAAGAATCATGAAGGTATAGGTTTGAGTAATCACGGGTTTTATGCATATTATATCTCTTATCGTAATTGATGATTTAACTAACCAAAAGAGTCTTATGATCAATTAAGAATATGCATGAGTAAAAGAAGGCTTCCCTGAAACCTTGAATACTAATGTTTATTATCTGTGTTTGAAATGATCCTGACTATATATGCTTGAGATTATTGTGTTTTGATAATATTAATATTATACTAATGAATGTTTGATTACGTATGAGACGTAGAGGATAACACAATGATGATACTAACAAGCATGCAGAGGGATCGAGAATGAATATAAGTTCAAGGACACATAATCCAGGAAGCAAAGAACAAGAGGGAGCACACTTCAGTAGTTTCTGCAAGGATGCAGATATTCAGAGGGAGTTGACCACTTCTCACAATCCACATATGAATGGAGTTGCAGAAAAGAAGCAAAGACTGAGAGGGAATCAACCCAACAAACAAACAAAGATAAGTATTTGAATTGTCATTACTTGCATATTTTATTGTTTAAATAATACTGTTCAATAATGTATATACTGATGTTCCTAGAATTAGGTTGTGTATTATGCATATTAGAATAGTTGCATTGATGAACAGTATAATACTAATATGCATGGGTAAGTGGCCTATGGAACTATACAACATTTCATTGCTACTTATCTAGAATGAAACCTCTTTGATGACATGTTGGGAGTTGTGCACACTCTTAACAATGTTCTAGTAGAGATTGGAAGGCATCTAGAAAGTTATGGGATATGGATAAATGTTGTATTGAAGCATTGGCTAAGATAATTGCATGACTGTATGACATATTTTTTTATGTGTAAGAATTTGTTCTGAAAACTATGAGATGTTTTCTAATCATGCAATTTAACTTGTTGTCTAGGAAAGATCGTATGCCATCACCTACAAAAGAAGAACTACAACATTTATTCAGCAACAAAATTATCTATTGAAGATATTGAAGTTCCCAGGATATGGGAAGAATGCCATGATCCGTCGATCATGAAGAATGATGTCTGGAGTGTAGTCCCAAGACCTGAAGGGAAGTTTGCTATGAATTCCATATGGATCTACCAAGATCAAGCATGCTGTAGATGGCAGTGTAGAGAAATACATGGCAAGATTCGTAGCTCGTGGATTCTCTCAAAAAGAGGGAATAAATTATGAAGAAATTTTTGCACCTGTAGCCAGGTATACTTCCATCAGAACAGTACTTGCCCTGGCTGCAGCAATGAAATGGAAAATACACCAGATGGATGTCAAGACTGCTTTCTTGAATGGTGTAGTTGAAGAGGAAGTATATGTGGAGCAGCCACTGGGTTTTGAAATACATGACAGGGAGTCATATGTATGCAGATTGAAGAAAGCCTTGTATGGCTTGAAATAAGCTCCCAGAACTTGGTATGGTAGGATGGATAGTTTCCTATCTAGTTTAAGCTTTACCAAGAGTAAAGCGGATTCCAACGTTTACTACAAGGTTGAGGAAGGGAATCCTGTGATTATACTCCTATATGTGGATAACTTATTTGTAACAAGAGATGACAGACTGATTGCAGATACTAAGAGGAAGCTTGCTGCTGAATTCGATATGAAAGATTTGGGAATGATGCACTATTTCCTAGGTATGGAGGTGTGGCAGAGTAAAGGTGGGATCTTCCTTGGTCAAGGGAAGTACACAGTAGATATCCTGAAGAGATTTGGGATGTTGGATTGCAAGGCCATGGCCACACCTATGGCATTGAATTTGAAGCTTCTATGTGATGCTTCATCTGAGCCAGTTGATGTCTCTATGTATCGTTAGATGATTGGGTCCTTGATGTACCTGACGAACTCGAGACCAGACATTTGCTTTGCTATGAACACACTGAGTCAGTTCCTGACAGATTCGAGGAGTGTTCACTTGGTGGCTGTAAAGCATGTTCCGAAGGTACCTGAAGGGTACCGTGGATTATGGGCTCAAGTATGAAGCGAATCAAAAGTTTAACCTGTAGGGTTATGTTGATTCAGATTGGGCTGGCAGTGCTACAGATAGGAAAAGCACATCTAGGTGCTTCTTCAGTATGGGATCGGGTGTGATCTCTTAGTTTAGTAGGAAGCAGTCCTATGTAGCACTGAGTACAGCTGAGGAAGAGTATGTTGTAGCCTGTTCAGCTAGTTGTGAGGAAGTATGGCTACAGAAGCTACTGTCTGAGTTATTTGATCTCCCGTTGGAGGCTACTGGTATCTTTTGTGACAACCAGAGTTGTGTGAAGCTGTCCGAGAACCCAGTGTTTCATGACAGGTCGAAACAAATGGAGATCAAATATCACTATATCAGGGATATGTGCAGAGAGGAGCTGTGAAACTCCTGTACATTGTGACGGATGAGCAAATTGCAGATGTGCTGACAAAACCACTAGCCAGGGTGAAGTTTGAGTACTTCAGGGAGAGGCTTGGCATTCTTCAGATCGAGGACACTTCGAGGAAGAAGTGATGGACACATTTGTTGAAGCCATTCCAAGCATGTTGGAAGAAGGATCCTTCACATGGCTGTGGATGTAAGCAGTGGATGATGGGCATCAGGATGATGTTCTGGTTTCTGCTTGGATATGATCAGTTGGATCATTTTTTTGTATGTATGTATGCATCATGTTGGAAGTTGGATATGATCAGTTGGATCATTTATATGTATGTACGCATCATGTTGGATGCTGGATATGATTAGCTGGATCATTTATATGTACGCATCATGTTGGATATTGGATATGATCGGTTGGATCATGTGTATGTATTTTTGTATATACATCATGTTGGATGCTTGGACCATGTGTTTGTATATGTATCAGGTGGATACATTGTATGTATCAGGTGGATACATTGTATGATCAGGTGGATCATGTATGGTGATATGTATCATGTATTTGTATTTGTATCAGGTGGATACATGGTATGATCAGGTGGATCATGTATGATGATATGTATCAGGTAGATACTTGGTATGCATTAGGTAGATGCATTATATGATCAAGATGATCGTGGATGACGAGCTTCAGGATGTTGCTCCATATGACATGTAGCAGGATGTTGCAGTGATGATGATCATGATGATCATGTGTACATCAGGATGATGTATGGTGAGTATCAGGTTGATACTCTATGGTCGTGGATCAGGTTGTGCAGATGAGCATATAATTTGTCCCTAGGAGATTTGCAGATAGTCTTTCGAGGTTTTTCCTATGGCATGTAATTCATTGCCCTGGGATATCTGGCAAATGCTCTGTCGAGGTTTTGCTCTGGGAGGACATATAATTTTTCCCTGGGAGATCTGCAGATAGTCTTTCGAGGTTTTTCCTATGGCATGTAATTCGTTGCCCTGGGATATCTGGCAGATGCTCTTTCAAGGTTTTGTCCTATGGCATATAATCTGTCCCTGGGAGATCCGATAGGTTGGGCTGTGTGCTCGTAATCAGTCCTGGGATGCTCTTGCGAGGTTTTTCCATGACCACATGTAATTCGTGCCCTGGGAGATCCTATAGGTAGAGTTGTGTGCTTGTAACAACCTGGGATACTCTTGCGAGGTTTTGTGGTGACCACATGTAATTTGTGCCTTGTGAGATCCTATAGGTAGAGCTGCGTGCTCGTAATAGCCTGGGATGCTCTTGCGAGGTTTTGTTGTGAGGTCACATATAATATGGCCCTGGGAGATCCTATAGGTAGAGCCGTGTGCTCGTAACAGCCTGGGATGCTCTTTCGAGGTTTTGTGACGCACGTAATAAGTCCTGAGGATTCCACAGTATGGCCAGTGATGATGAAGACCTGCAGGTGGTGGGCCTACATATAGTATGAAAAAGGACTGGCTCTATAGAACTTCCTATGACGAGTAGATTCAGAGATTGATTGAGATAGCAGCAGTAGTGACGATGATGATGACTCGATGACGATTATCTAGTGACGATGATCCAGAGAAGAAGACTTGTGCTAAAATACTTGTGCTGAGAAATACCTTCCTAGTTAAGAGGGAGTGTTGATGTTTATGTAACTTCGGAATGTATTTCATATATTTATGTTGTATGTACTCCTATAGAGATGGTATTATTCCTCTATACGGAAGTGTCGTCATTTATATTGTAAATGTCGTAACTTATACTTGATGGGTTATTAGACCACCTTGTTGCGGTCGGCCCTGTATAAGTCATGTGGGTCAAAGGGTTATTAGACCACCCTATTGGGGGTCGGCTATGTGGGTCGAAGGGTTATTAGACCACCCTATTGGTGGTCGGCTCAGTCAGCATTATGTTATGTGGTTAAGTTCGAGCCTACATGATTTATGTAAAAGGCAAGTCAAGTCAAGTATAAATAGAGTGCGAGAGGCACTCTATTCGATCACTCACTTCTCACTCATGCACTCAAGGAGGAGTGGCGCACTTATGGAGGAGGAGGATCTGCTGCTAGGATATGTCTATCTCTTGGTTGTATCATTGCTTTATCTATCTCTGAGGAAGTTATTAGGGTTATTCACCTTTATTGTTTTCCCCAAGTAATCTTTGTGTCTCTTGTGTGCTTCCATTATTGTCTCCATGATTGATATGCTGTATATGTTGTTCTCTTAGTTAATATCCTAGATTAGATTGAAGTGAATTCTGAAAATTTAACAGCATCTATACAATATCTACATTAAAAACCAATATTTCATAAGGGTCAAAATTGGGGTATTACATTCCCCTCCCTCTTAGAAAAACATCGTCCTCGGTGTTCTCAAAACTGAACAAAAATGGAAATGCCTCTCTCATGGCATCCTCCAGCTCCCATGTAGCCTCATCGGGACTAAGGTGCTCCCATTGGATCTTTACCTATCTGATGGATCTATTCCGAATCAAAGTGACCTTCTTGTCGAAGATGCGCATAGGCTCTACTTAGAACTCTCCCTCAGGTTCCACCTGTATCACATTCCAATCAATCATATGATTAGGATCATGTACATACCTCTTAAGAAAAGATACATCGAAAAAATTATGAGCTCTTATATTAGCAGGCAATGCAACTCTATATGTAGCTGGCCCTATCCTATCTAGGACTTCAAATAACCCACAATATATTGGTTCCAACTTGGCACAATTCCCCAACCTGAGAGAAATCTTCCTTGGTTTCACTCTCAAATAAACATGATCCCTAATCTGAGATTCCTTATGCACTCTTTTCAAATATGTATAACTATTTTTCCTGTCCTGAGCTACCTTTAAATTCTGCCTGATCTTAGCAACTTCCTGTTCCATTTCCTTGATCATCTTTGGTCTGAGTACTACCCTGTTCACCGGGCTATCCCAATTCACTAGAGTCCTGCATGCTTTTCCATACAATGCCTCAAATGGAATCATTCCCAATGATGCATGATGTCCATTATTGTATGCAAATTCTACCAAGTGTAGGTAATATTCCCACTTAGATGGTTTATACATCACAAACATTCTCAGCATGTCTTCAAGAACCTGATTCACCCTCTCGGTTTGGCTATCTGTTTGAGGAAGATATGATGTACTGAAATTCAATCTAGTTCCCAATTCCTGAAATAATCCTTTCCAGAAATTGGAAGTGAACTTTGTATTGCAATTCGAAATTATTGCCTTGGGAAATCCATGCAATCTGAATATCTCTCTCATGAAGATATTTGCAATGTCATTAGATTTGTGAGTGGACTCGTCTGGAATAAAGTGATCTACCTTGGATAGCTTTCCCACCACAACCATGATTGAATCATGCTTCTTCACTGTCATGGGAAGACCTATTATAAAATCCATAGAGATCATTTCCCACTTCCACTCTGGAATGGGTAAGGTCTGCAACAATCCTGTTGGATGTTGGTCCTCTGCCTTGACTTGTTGACACTTTTGATACCTAGAAATGTACTCATCTATGTCATTCTTCATACCATGCCAAAAGTATTGTTTCCTTCCTGTTGTTATAGTCTTATGATATCTTGGGTGTCCACATTATGGCATTTGTGGTATTTCATCCATCACAAGCTTCTTCAAATCTACCCTATTTGAGATGTACAATCTGGTATTCTGATAGATGAGAACATCATTCTCACTCAGCTGATATCTTGCACATGCTTCATCAAAATTACCCTGCTACAACTTTTCTTTAATTTGAAGGCAAGTTTCATCACTGTTTTGGGCTTCAAGAACTCTTGTCTTCAAATCTGATTTACACACACTTAATGTTGCAACATGAAATTTTCTGCTAAGAGCATCTGCACCCTTATTCTCTTTCCCTTTTACATGCTTAGTTTCAAAATAAAATTCACAAAGAAACTCCATCCATCTATATTGCCTAACATTCAATTTTGGTTGATCAAACAAATACTTCAAGCTCATGTGGTTTGTTCTAAGCTCGAATCTTCTTTCCATCAAATAATGTCTCCACATCTTGAGAGAATGTACTATGGCTGCTAATTCTAAATCATGTGTGGCATAATTCTTTTCATGTTCTTTTAACTTCCTCGACTCATAGCAAATCACAATTCCTTCCTGCATGAGCACTCCACCTAGCCCTTCAATGCAAGCATCTGTGCACACTACAAAATCCTTCCTTGGATATGCTATCTTCAAAACAGGAGCATTGGTAAGTAACTCCTTTAACCGCTCGAAGCTCTTCTCACACTTTTCAGACCATACAAACTTGATATTCTTTCTTTGCAATGAAGTAATTGGATGAGCTATCTTGGAGAAGCCTTCAATAAATGTTATGTAGTGTTAGGAACCCATGTCTTTACTTTGTTAGTATATTGTTTTTAGACGCATATGCTTTGTAAGTCGCCTGTATTATTGTTGATCCATAGTTTGTAGTGGCCCATTGTTTTGACCCATAGTATTGGCGCCTAGACTTAGTATATAAGTGTGTGCTGAGACCTATGAAGGCACGGTGAAGTTATTTGTATTGAGCTTGCTCATAGGAGGTTTCCCACTCGAAGTGGCCTGTAATCAATATAAAAGTGATTCTGAGTTCTTTCATTTCTGCTACTTCGCATATTCTTATTAATTAATTGTTGCAGGTGCATCACATCTGATATAAGAGCACTTTCTTGGGCTCACTAGGTGAAATTTCTGCCAAATTTTTTTTTCGTATCTGTTGCAGGTTCGGATTTGGGAATAATCCCTATCCGCTTAACTATGGGAAGTACTTGGGCATAAGCCCTAAAACTCATTGTGAGGAGTACCACAGGAACCCCAAAGTAGCTGGCCTATTGAGAGAACCTGCCAGCGAAAAAGGCAACGACCCCTACCTGATTGACTAGTTCCCACCCGTGAGGTAAACCAAGAGATGTCGTTTGTGGCAAAGTGGTTATCAGTTTTACCTGATCCGTGGAGTGAGGGGTACTGCCCCAATACGCAAGCCGTCAGATAGCATTGGTGGTCGAGTGAAACCCCTGAATTGTTAGGAAGCCGCACATACCTGGGGTCCATATCTATTTTCAGCTGAACTGTTGTCGATCATCGCTGCACCATTTTAGATCCAGTCGTTCGTAGTTCCAGATCCATCGATTTTCAATCCATTCGGCACCATTTCAGATCCCTTCCGAGCCATAGCCGCTTCAGTTTTTTCTCCATATCTCCCTTGTTTTCACTCTGTTTTCCTTGAAATTTTCAGGGAATCCCTGTCATCCCATTCTGCATATTTCATTTCTGAGGACCCTATCCCCAATTCCCCTTCCCAAAGCTCGAAATCCCACATTTGTCTATTTTTAGGGTTTGCCATAACTTCCTCAAATTTCACCCAATAACCTTCAAATTTTACCACAAAGTTCCTTTCTGAATTCTGCTTCTTTGTTCCCCTCTGCCAAATTTTCCCATTCTTTCACCCCGCTTTCTGAAATCCTCATTTTTGCTTCCCTGTCTATTCGACAGTGTCCAAAACCTAGTCAAACCCCAATTGCCCTTCAGATTTTTTCCCAAGTCCAGATTTTCCTTTACTGAAGTAGTTTATGTTTTTGTTTTCCTACCCAGTCAACCAAAAAAAAAAACAAACTCCTAGTTATGGTTGTCACCTGTGCAGGAGCAAAAACCATGGAGGAAGCACTTGCATCCATCCAAGCCAAACTCCAGGATTTGGATGAAAAATTTCTCAACCTCCATCTTGAACATTCAGCTATGAACAACAAACGACAGTCCGAGTCTTCATCAGACAATGGGCTCTCTTCTTCCAGCAATTTCTGTGGTCCAAAACTTGATTTTCCTCACTTCAATGGTACCGATCCAACTGGATGGATCTATCGTGTAGAACGAGTCTGCATAATACTTTTGATGTCAACAAAGTTCCGCTGGCATCCTTTCATTTCGAACAGGAAGCTCTTCAATGGTACTGTTGGTACATAAGGAGCAGGCAGAGCCAAAATGGCCAGACTTTTTCCAGCTCCTTTTGCAACGATTTGGTCCTAGTGCTTTTGATGACTTCACAGGAGCCCTCACTAAACTTCGCCAAATTGGCGCTGTGAGAGAGTATCAAACCAAATTTGAGAAACTATCCAACCACACCGTAGGATTGTCTGATGACTTTTACCGGAGTTGTTTTATCAGTGGTCTAAAGTATGCCATCTGCTTTGAGGTCAAAATGTTCTATCCCAACACAATGATGGAAGCCCTAGGGTTGGCTAAGTTGGCAGAAGACAAGATTGCATCCCAACAACGCTCCAAGCCCACTTTTGTTCCCTTCCGAAATATGGGTTCTCAACGACCACCTATACCGCAGGCTCCTCGACTAACTCCTATCAAGCGTTTGTCAGAAACAGAGATGCAAGCATGCAGAGAAAAGGGGCTTTGCTATAATTGTGATGAGAAATTCACTCAAGGACATAGATGTGTTCAGCAAAAGCTCTATCTCTTGGATGTGGATTCTCCGCCTGCCTCTGAAATTGGTGATGAATATCCAGAAACACTGGATGCTCCAGTCGACATTCAGGAACCGCCTATTGACCCTCCGTCTTAGGATGACCAGCTAGAGATATCTCTCCATGCTTTAGCTGGAATCACCACCCCCTAAACAATGCGGGTCAGGGGTTACTTCAAGAAGCTTCCTCTTACGATACTCATTGATTCTGGTAGCACTCATTATTTCATTGACCCTCGGATCGCCAAACAAGTTGATTGTTTTATCCATCCTTGCTCCAACTTTGAAGTCATGGTTGCTAATGGGGGCACCTAACCTTGCAAAGGGAAGTGTCAAAATGTGCGTATCTCTATGGGAGATTATACCTGGCGCTCTGACATGTTTGCCCTGACCTTAGGCGGATGTTATGTGGTTTTGGGCGCTCAATGGCTACGCACACTTGGCCCTATCTTAAGGGATTTTGCTAAACTTTGGATGCAGTTTTCCCTCAATGGACAAAAACACACATTGACAGGATTACAACCAGGCTCTCTCAGCATCATCAGTTCACATCGCATGGAAAAAATCCTCAAGAAGAATTCACATGGTGTCATCACTCAGCTCCATTCCATTCAGATGAAACCTTCAGCGGTCTCCACTACTCCTTTGGATCTACAACAAATTCTGGATCGATATACAAGTGTCTTTGCTGAACCAGTGGAATTGCCACCTTCCAATCCAGAAGACCATCATATTCATCTCCTTCCTGGCAGCGTTCCTCCCAACATTAGGCCCTATCGCTACCCATTTCACCAAAAAACAGAGATTGAAATGCTCATTCGGGACTTATTGAAGCAAGGTATTATTCGCCCAAGCACTAGTTCCTTTTCTTCTCTAGTTATTCTTGCTCGCAAAAAAGATTGGTCATGGCACCTCTGCATTGAAATCCGAGCACTTAATCACCTCACCATCAAGGATAAGTTTCCAATTCCTATTGTTGATGAGCTTCTTGATGAGCTTCATGGGGCTCACTTTTTCTCCAAGTTGGATCTTCGTTCTGGTTATCATCAAATTCGGGTTCATGAGGATGATATCCCTAAAATAGATTTCCGCACACATGATGGCCAATATGAGTTTTTGCTCATGCCCTTTGGCCTCACTGATGCTCCTTCCACATTCCAGGCCTTAATGAATAAAATATTTCGACCCTACTTGCGGAAATTCATTCTGGTATTCTTTGATGATATCCTCATCTACAGTAAAACCTAGGACGTACATCTCCAACATCTTGATCTTGTCATGCAACTTTTCTCTTACCATCATCTCCATGCCAAGCAGTCTAAATGTGTTTTTGGAAAAAAGGAAGTTGAGTATCTCGGGCACATTATCTCAACACAAGTGGTTCGCGTGGATCTTGCCAAAATCGATGCCATGAACAATTGGCCGCATCCTCAGACACTCAAGAGCCTTCGTGGTTTTTTGGGTTTGACTGGCTACTACCGCAAGTTTGTTAAGGATTATGGGAAGATTGCAGCTCCATTAACTGCTCTATTGAAAAAGGATGCTTTTACATGGACACATGCTGCTCAGTGTGCATTTGACAAACTAAAACAAGCTATGTGTACCACACATGTTTTAGCTATGCCCGATTTTTCCAAGCCCTTCACTATTGAGAGTGATGCTTGCGGCAATGGACTTGGTGCAGTTCTCCTTCAAGATGAACACCTCATTGCGTTCACCAGCAAAGCCCTTTCAGGTAAGAATTTAGTTTCCTCTACCTATGAGAAGGAAATGATGGCTATTTTGCATGTAGTACAGAAGTGGCGCCCATACCTATTAGGGAATCATTTATGCATCAAGACGGATCACCAGAGTCTGAAATATTTCTTGGAACAGCGTGTCTCCTCCCTGACACAACATAAATGGGTTAGCAAACTCATGGGTTATGACTATGAGATCACTTACAAGAAGGGTAAAGACAATATTGTGGAAGATGCTCTTTCTCGCACATTTGATGCCCAAGGTTCTCTTTCAGCTATTTCTAAGCATGTTCCAAATTCGTTGCAATCTGTTCAACAGGGTTATGTCAATGACTCTTCCTTATCTCAAATCATCCAACGCTTGACCAACAACCCTTCTGCTGTCACCACATTACTCTTGGGATGGTGCTTCTATGAGATACAAGGGTCGTCTGGTGCTTCCCCAGAGCACAGATCTTCAACAGGCTATCTTCTATGAACTCCATGCTTCTCCATCGATAGGGCACTCTGGGTTCCTCAAAACATATGAACGGGCACGGCGTAACTTCTTTTGGAAGGGCATGAAAAGGAAAATTCAACAGATGGTGGCCGAATGTGATACATGCCAGTGCAATAAGGGTGAAACAACACTCCTCCCAGGATTGCTCGAACCCTTTCCCATACCTACACGGATTTGGACAAATATTTCTATGGATTTCATTGAAGGGCTCCCTAAATCTGCCGGGAAGACACTGATTCTCGTTGTGGTTGATCGCCAATCCAAATATAGTCATTTTTGTGCTCTCAGCCATCCCTATACAACCTCCTCAGTTGCTCAAATTTTCCTGGACCAGATCTTTCATCTTCATGGCATCCCTTCTTCCATTGTCTCGGATCGTGATGCGACTTTCACCAGTCATTTTTGGAAAGAACTATTACTCCACACTGGCACCAAACTGAAGATGAGTTCAGGGTATCACCCACAAACAGATGGTCAGACTGAAATTATCAATAAATGCTTGGAAACTTATCTTCGTTGCTTCACCTCTGAACAACATCAGTGGGCAAAGTGGCTCCCTCTCGCTGAATGGTGGTACAATACCTCTTACCACACTGCCTCTAAAATGACCCCATATGAAGCAGTCTATGGTCAGGAACCTCCAGTTCTTCTTCCATACACCCCCACCAGTTCACCAGTTCAGGAAGTTGACACGGTCCTTCGAAACCGCGATCAGATTCTTCGCATTTTGCAGGACAATCATCACATGGCAAGAAATCGCATGAAGCAACAAGCTGATCAGCACCGTTCTGAGCACACTTTTCAAGTCGGCGATATGGTTTTTCTTGGTCTCTAGCCGTACAAGCATTCCTCTCTGAAACTCAAAGGGCATCATAAGATCGCTCCAAAGTTCTATGGGACATATTGGACTCTTCCGAAGATTGGGTCCGTTGCTTATAAATTGGAACTTCCTCATTCTTCACGCATTCATCTAGTCTTTCATGTCTCTTGTCTAAAGAAAGTTCTTGGCACCAACATCAGTGGACAAACGATTTTACCCGAACTGGATAATGAAGGATCCCTCCTTTTGGAGCTGGAGTCCATCCTCAGTCGGCGCACTCAGCAGCTTCGCTCTCGCTCTATCACAGAGATCTTAATTCAGTGGCACGACATGCAACCAGAGGATGCTACATGGGAACCACTCCTTCAGATTCAACAACAATTTCCACATCTAAAGCTTTGAGGACAAAGTTTTTTTTTTAAGGGGGAGGAGATGTTAGGAACCCATGTCTTTACTTTGTTAGTATATTGTTGTTGGACGCATATGCTTTGTAAGTCATCCCGTAGTATTTGTTGATCAATAGTTTATGTTATTGTTGTTGGCGCATATGCTTTGTAAGTCGCCCGTAGTATTGTTGATCCATAGTTTGTAGTGGCCCATGGTTTTGACCCATAGTATTGGCGCCTAGACTAAGTATATAAGTGTGTGCTGAGACCTATGAAGGCACGGTGAATTTATTTTTATTGAGCTTGCTCATAGGAGGTTGCCCCCTCGAAGTGGCCTGTGATCAATATAAAAGTGATTCTGAGTTTTGTCATTTATGCTATTTCACATATTCTTATTAATTAATTGTTGCAGGTGCATCACATGTAGTAACTAGCAAGACCCATAAAAGATCTAACATCTGAAACATTCTTTGGAGTAGACCAATCCATGATGACATTAATCTTTTTCGGATCCACTGCAATACCTTCTTCTGAAATGACATGACCCAAATATTGCACCTTCTTTTGGTAAAATTCACACTTGCTTAACTTGGCATACAACTGATGTTCTCTAAGGACTTGCAACACCATCCTTAGATATTCCTCATGTTCTTCTTCATTCCTTGAATAGACAAGAATGTCATCCAAGAACACAAACACAAACTTATCCAAATATTTGTTGAAGACACTATTCATGAGACACATGAATGTAGCAGGTGCATTGGTAAGACCAAATGGCACCACAGTGAACTCATAATGACCATATCTAGTTCTGAAGTTGTCTTGTGAATGTATTCTTCTTTAATCCTCACTTGATGGTACCCGGACCTCAAGTCAATCTTCGAAAACACCTTAGCTTCCTTCATTTGATCAAACAAGTCATCGATTCTTGGCAATGGATACTTATTCTTGACTGTCACTTTATTAAGCTATCTGTAATCAATACACGGCCTTAAAGTCCCATCCTTCTTCTTGAAAAATAACACCGGTGCTCCCCAATGAGACACACTAGGCCTGATATACCTCTTGTCCATTAATTCTTGCAGCTACATCTTCAACTCTACCGATTCCGATGTACTCATTCTATAAGGAGGTTTGGAATTTGGCGTTGCCTGTGGAACAAGATCGATGGTAAAATCAATATCTCTCTTTATTGGTAGTCCTGACACTTCATCCGGAAACAAATGTTGGAATTCTTGCAACAATGGGAAGTATTCTATCCTTGGTCCTTTGTCCTATGACGAATCTGACATATGGACTTTATATAATTGGCAACCTTTCTTATAAAACTTTTTCAACTGTAAGGCTGAAATTTGTCTTGCTGAAACTTGCTTGGGAATTCCTCTTAGCAATCCTTGTCTTCTGTCTTCATCAATACATTCAAGTGCTTTCTCATAATAGTCCAACTTATCTCTATGTATTTCCAACCAATCCATGCCAATTAAGGCATCATAAGATCCTGATGGTAGTACATTTAAATCTGCATGTGTGTGGAGTCCGTTCAATTCTGTGGGGCACTCCACCACTACTTCACTAACTTTTTTCTTGGTCACTGTGGCTAATTGAACCAGCCAAGACTTATTGTGCTTCACGTTTCTAAGAGAACAACTTTCAACCACTTTTGGAGAAGCATAACTATGAGTAGATCCTGGATCAATCAAAACATAAATAGATTTCTTAGCAATCTTACCTTCAACTTCCACCACTAATGATTGATGGTCTTCCTGATGATTATCCAACGCTACATATATTCAAGGTGTTTCCCTTGCAATGTCCTCCATTGTTGCTGCTCCCTTTAAGTTGTGCAAGCTCCAGGTATTTCCTTTTTGATGTGGACAATCATTCAGCATGTGGTTTTCTCCACATCCCTAACACTGAAGCAGTCCCTTAGATGTCTTTTCTGCTGCTACTGCTGGTTTGAATCCACTCCTTGCTTGCTTCCTTGTGTAAATGTTATGTGCTAACTTTTGAATGGTGGTTTGAAGCCACATTTATTTTGATCAAACCTCCCTCTTGGCTTTCCTAACCATGCTGAGTTAACCTCTGATTTTCCTTTACTCTGCTCATAGCAATGCATTGCCATTCTAATGGCTTCATCAAGACTTGGTGGATTAACAAACTCAATCCTATCTCTGAAACATTGAGGTAGACTCCCAAGGAAGCATTGGATTTTTACTCTCTCATCTTTAATGTAATCCACATACCTAAATAATTCCAAACATTTATGGACATGTTCTTCCATAGATTTTTGTCCCAACCTGAGTTCATTGAACTCTTTTCTCTTACTGTCATAATACCTAAAAGAAAGGTATTTTTCCTTCAAGTACTTCTTAAATCTCTCCCAACTAATCTTCCTTTCACTAATCCCTTTCACTTGCAAGAGGTTATCCCACCAAATTGAAGCTCTACCATTTAGATTGTAAATGACAATTCTGGCCTTTTCATTTCCTGAGTAGTCCTGAATTCTGAAATATTTCTTCATTCCAAGAAGCCATGCCTCTGCCTCTTGGTCAGTCTTTTCTTCTCCATCAAATGTGGGAGGTCTTTCCTTCCTGAACTCTCCCTATGGGATGTCTTTGAACTTCTTTCTTCCATTAAAAATCCTGGGCATATGCCTTGGACTTCTTTGAGAGCCTCTGGAGTCACATGATTTGCTAGAAGAATATCTAGAGGAAGACGTTCTATGCTTCTTGCTTGCAGAGCTCTTCCTCGGGCTTGGATTCCTCTTCTTTGAATGACCTCTAGAGTGACTCTTTGCATCTCTTCCTTCTTCACCTACATTTCTTGGGTTGGAACCAGGGTTTATCCTCTGCTGCATATCAGTGAGGCTTTGCAAAATAGCAACATTGAGTTGGTTTTGTTCTTCCTGAGCCTTCATCAATCTTTCATTGAAGCTTACCATGGTTTCAACCAAATTCTTGGGAGTTATTTGCTTCCTTCTCCCATTAGATTCAGCCTCAACATTCCCTTCTTACAAATTTTCTCCTAGCACATCTTCATCATGCTCATAAGGATCTTGAGCATCATTTATGGTCACCATTTTTCTTTGGAGTCTCTCTTCCCTGTATGCTACTTTTGCTACACTAATAAATCTTATGAGATGCAAGCGCTGTGCATTATGAAAATATTTTTTAGACACCTTAGGAATTCTTATAGAAATATAAACAATCAATATTTAACATAATCAAACTCATGGAATCATTTACAGAGTTAATATGTCTTCATTTCTTTTGCCCATTCATGCAATTTTGGAAATTGCCCATATTGTCAACAATATGTCAAAACAGTTACTGGCACTTTTGTGCTCTAATTATCTATGGGGTATGATAACCTCATTCAAATTCTGGTCATGCACCATTGTTTCCTGCTGGATAAGCTTTCCAATGCCTATCCACGTGCTCCATTCCGACTTCGGGTGTGGAACTTACATTACTTCAAAAATGACAATTTTCAACACAATTCTACACTTTTTACATAGTTGTAAGACATCCTGAATTGCCAACTTCAGCCACCTGTAGAAGCAAATCTATAAGGAACACTCAAAAACTTGCGGATCTTTGTTCCGATGCACCATTCATTTCCTATTAAATTTTGGGTTTGACTACTTTTCACTTTTAATATTTTTCCAAAATTTTAAATTTTGGACCAAAATGGCTATTTCCCAAACTGAGCATTTCTGAAAAATCTCTGTCTAACGGAAAATGTCTGTGTTCATGAGAATAAGAAATGTTGAGTTTAGTAAATTTCTTGAATCCTTCATTTAAGGTCTCTTTCATCCACTGCAATCTTTTAAAAATTCCTAAAACGTGGCCCCAAATAGTGCTTTTTGGCCTTCTTGCACACCTTGACTCCGCGTCCTTTGGATTTTGGCTCCAAAATTCCAAAATTTACACTGTGACTTCCCCATGGCAATTCCATATCAGTTTCATCTCAATCCGACCTTCTGTCAAGCATCGTGACTCCGATTTGTAAACGACATTAATCCCAAATTTATGTCAAATTGGAGCATAATGGGATCGGGATCATCATTAGTTCATTCATGGCCTCTGTTAATGGCCTCAGAATGCCATTGATCTCATCCAATTCTGATTCAGCAAGCTCCTGCAATCCAAAAATCAATTTTTGGGCTCTCTCTCTCTCTCTCTCTCTCTCTCTCTCTCTATATATATATATATATATATATATATTTTTACCTGAACCCGAAACCCGCAACTCGAAACCCGAAATGCGGAATCAGGATTACGGAAATTGAAACGCAATTTTTCAAAAATTTTGCGTTCCCACAACCCGCAACCTGAAATGCGGAATTGGGATTGTGGGAAACGAAATGCAATTTTTTAAAAATTTTGCATTCCCGCAACATGCAACTCGAAACCCGAAATGTGGAGTCGACATTGCGGAAACCAACACGCAATTTTTCAAAAATTTTGCATTCCTGCAACTCGAAACCCGAAATGTAGAATCGAGATTACAGAAATCGAAATGGAATTTTTCAAAAATTTTGCGTTCCTGCAACCCGAAATTTGGCCTTGACATTTTTCCAATAACAAATGCCAGCCAAACTTCACCAATACCACGTTAGAACATCGTGGTATACGCCTGTAACTCACAGTTGGCCCAAGCAGCCCAAGTGTTGCAACATGGGCTCTGATACCACTCTGTCACGTCCCCTCCCGTCAATCCAGTGCAAGGGAAGAAACATGACCAAACTTACCAGGCTTATTTGGAAAGCTCAGCCCCATACATTCCTAAGAAATTCATAATAAATAAAAACTTCTATGTGCAAGCTCATACTCAATATAAACACAGCGGAATTAAATCATATTTGCACACACACAATTATAATGCATCAACATATATATCACAAGTGGATGATGATTCAATATATAGGGGATCAATCCCCTTCTCATGCTATGCACAGACTTTATATCAATTCCCTTAACATGAATAATTATCATTCAGAATTAACACATTGCAAAACACAGAATGCATATAATCTAAACACATAGAACACTTATCTTTGAGATGAAGTTGTCAAAACAAGTGGATGTGAGAGAAACGTTCCACCCAACCATAGATCTCTCTCCATCCTATATTCTTTCAGCTGAGAGATTACCCCCGAGCTGGGTTGTGCATCCACTAAGGAGGAACTAGATGGGCTCACTCACAGCCATGGTTTCACTCAACAACTATGCTAATCCAACACACAGTTGGGTTTATCAAGCATACAAAAGACAGAGGAGGGAAATGCTAAGACAATGAGCTTAACCACAGAGCTACATGCATCTCAAGATAATTTAAACAGTCAAGGCACCCATAGTACCTGCCACACCCAACACAACGAAGGTCCCCTTCTCTGTTGCACAGTCCCTCGGGTGTCCCTTCCCTCCAGTGCTATTCAAGATGGGATTAGAAAGGTCCAAGCTGTTAAATCCTTGAGATTCCAGCTTTCGCTGGGTTTATCAAGCATTCCCAACCTCTGCTCGATCATTCACACTTGGATTTCTCACAATTTTGTCATCAAATAACTCAATCCCGTCACTAGTTTTATGGGCTATAAAAAATGGGTTTTCCAATGGAATTCGGGGTATCTAATAATCTCAATTTTTCCCCAAGGTTCATATCTACGGATCCCCCATTGGATTTCACTGTCAATACTCAACTCTAGGCGTTTAAGGCACTTCAAAACGTGGGTTCTTGCAAAGTTGAGATTTATGTTTTTTCTCACTGCTGGACATTTGTAATGGATACAAACTGATGTTGAGATCTTCAACCATGTAATGGGAATGAGGAAGAACCAACTCCCATGAGTTAGGGTGACTTGTGGTACAAGAAAACAGAGCCCATACTCTGCCATACAAATTTATGGGCTGCTCATGCTCCATTGAAGCCATGGACTGAATTCTTCAACAACTTCCTTACAACAGAATTAAATGTTAGCAAGGAAAGTCAAATGGGTTCTCACAATGACATTTGGAAGCAAATGGTTCATCCCCACAACCCTCTCACCACTCCCTAGTGGAATACATATGGACCCATCTCATTCGTTGCTTCCATAGCCAGTTTTTTTGTGTTTTATTGCAATATTAATATTTACATCAATTTACAATTTTCCATGGCTTAATAGCACATGGTTCACAACATGTCAAATGCTTGTCCATTTTAAATAAAATCTAAACATACACTATTAGGTCCTTGGCCTTGAGCTCCACACTAGAAAAACATACATTCCATGTATACAATATTTACATTAAAACCCAATATTTCATAAGGATCAAAATTGGGGTATTACAAAGATATCATAATGTTTAAAGAGATATTGATGAAGTTTGGTTGACATTTTGATTGGAAAACTGACAAAATTAGAGTCCTCAATTGTGGTAGGGGATCACACCATTGCATAGAGCTCTCCAAGATCTTTCCAATGGTACCAAACTTGCCTTATTTGGTTAAGGGATGAGGGAGATATGAGCTCTGAAAGTTGCAAAAGTAAAAGAGGTGCTTCTGCAATTCCGCATTGCGGAGGTGAAAAATTTTCAAATTTGCATTTTGACGTTCCGCAGTACGGATTGCGGAAGTGACATTTTCGGAGGTTGAAAATTTGACGTTCTGCATTTCTGAGTTTCGTAGTACGGATTGCAGAATTTACGGATTGCGGGTTGCAGAAATTGCGGAAGTTGAGGATTGCGGATTGCGGAAGGTGCAGATTGCAGAAGTGACACTTTCCAGAGTGGAAACTTTGGCATTCCGCATTTTCGATTCTCGCATTGCGAAAGGTGCGGATTCCGGATTGCAGGTTGCAGAAGTTGCGGATTGCGGGTTCAACAAAAAACAATATAGAGCCTGAAAATCGATTTTTGGATAGAAGGAGCATGCAGAAGCAGAATTGGATGATTCCTGTGATGTTCCGAGGCAATTAAAGATGGCCATGAAAGAACTAGTGAGGGTCCCGATCCCATTATGCTCCAATTTGGCATAAAATTGTGATTAATGGTTTTTACAAATCGGTTTCCTAGAGCTTGGAAGGAGGTCAGATTGACCTGAATTCGATATGGGGTGACCATGAAGCAGGCACGGTGTTAAGTTTGAAATCTTGGAGCCAAAATCCAAAGGAGGTGGAGTTGGGGTGAGTGAGAAGGCCAAAAAGCACTATTTTGGGCCATGTTTTCAAAATTTTGAAAATCTTGCAGGACATGGAAGTGACCCCAAATGTCGGATTCAAGAAATTTACTGAACTTGACATTTCATATTCTCATTAAAACCGACATTTTCCGTTAGAAAAATATTTCCAAAAATGCATAGTTTGGAAGATAGCCATTTTTTGCCAAAATTTTGAAATTTTGGAAAAGTGGAAAGTTAAATTTAGTCACACCCATAATTTTATAGAAGATGAATGGTACATCGAAAAAGGTATACGAAGGTTGCTGACTGTTCCTTGTTATATGGACTAACTTCGCCTGATAGAAATGTTTTCATGATTCTTCCTAGATTTGCTTCTACGAGTCACTGAAGTTGGCATTTCAGAATAAAATACAGCTGTGTAAAAGTGCAGAATTTTGGTAAAACTTTTCATTTTTGGGGTAATGTAAACTCCACACCCGAAGTCGGAATGAGGCATGTAGATAAGAATTGGAAATATTATCTAGCAGGGAACGATTGTGCATAGCCAGAATTTGAATGAGGTTATCATACATCATAGATATGTATAGCATAAAAGTGCCAATGACTGTTTTGACAAATTGTCGTTAATATGGGCAATTTCCAGAATTTCATGAATGGGAAAAAGAAATGAAGGCATAATAGCTCTGATAATTATTTCATGAGTTTAATTCTGTTAAATATTGATGCTTCATGTTTCTATATGCATTCCTAAGATGTCTAATAAATATTTTTATAATGCATAGTGTTTGCAGCTGATAAGATTTAAATAATTATAGTAGAGGCATCCTACAGGGAAAGGGGTCTCCAAGGGAAATGGTGACCATGAATGATGCTCAAGATCCTTATGATCATGGTGAAGATGTGCTAGGATAAAATGTGCAAGAAGGGAATGTTGAAACTGAATCCAATGGGACAAGGGAGCAAATAACTCTTCAGAATTTGGTTGAGACCATGGTAAGATTCAATGAAAAATTGATGAACGATCAGGAGGAACAGAGCCAACTCAATGCTACTATTTTGAAGAGCCTCAGTGATATGCAGCAGAGGATAAACCTTGGGTCCAACCCAAGCAATGTAGGAAAAGAGGAAAGAGATGCAAAGATTCGCTCTAGAGGCTGTTCTAGGAAGAGAACTCCAAGCCCAAGGAAGTGTTTTGTGAGCAAAAAACATAGAACACCCTCCTCAAGATCTTCTTCCAGCAGGTCTTGTGACTCCGGAGGTTATAGAAGAAGTCCAAGACATACTTCTAGTAGACTTGAAGGAAGAAAGAAGTTCAAAGGAATTCCACGGGGAGAATCCAGGAAGGCAAGGCCTCCCACATTTGATGGTGAAGACAAGACTGTCCAAGAGGCAGAGGCATGGCTTCTTGGGATGAAGAAATATTTCAGGATTCATGATTACTCGGGGAATGAAAAGGCCATAATTTCCATTTACAATCTAAATGGAAGAGCTTTAATTTGGTGGGAATACCTCTTGCAAGCAAAAAGGATCAGTGAAAGGAGGATCAACTGGGAGCGATTTAAGAAGTATTTCAAAGAAAGATACCTTTCTGCTAGGTATTATGACAGTAAGAGGAAGGAATTCAATGAACTCAGGTTGGGGAAGAAATCTATGGAAGAGCATGTCCATAGAATTTTGGAATTGTTGAGGTATGTGGACTGTATCAAAGATGAGAGAGTAAATATCCAATGCTTCCTTGGGAATCTACCTCAAAGTTTCAGAGATAGGATTGAGTTTGTTAATCCACCAAGTCTTGATGAATCCATTAGGATGGAAATGCATCTCTATGAGGAGAGCAGGGGAAAATCAAAGGCTCACCCAACATGGAAGGGAAATCCAAGAGGGAGGTTTGATCAAAAGAAAAATGGCTTCAAGCCACCATTGAAAAATCATCCCAGAACTTTTCCATAAGGGAAGCAAGCAAGGAGTAGATTCAAGCCAGCAGTAGTAGTAGATAAAGCATCAAAATGACCACTTCAGTGTTGGTGTTGTGGACGAAACCACATGCTTATAGATTGTCCAACTAAAAGGGAGAACCCCTAGAGCTTGCACAACCTTGAAGCAACAACTACAGTGGAAGATATGGCAAGAGAAACACCTATAATCTATGCAACATTGAATAATCAACAAGCAGACCATCATTCAGCAGTGGTGGAAGTTGAAGGTAAGATTTCTAAGCAATCTATTTCTTTTTTGATTGATCCAGGATCTACTCATAGTTATGTGTCTCCTAATATATTTGAAGGTTGTTCTCTTAGAAAAGTGAAGCATAATAAGTCTTGGCTAATTCAATTAGCCACAGGGACCAAGAGAAAAGTGTGTGAAGTAGTGATGGAGTGTGCCATGGAGTTGAATGGATTCCTCACAAAACTGGATTTGAATGTCCTACCATTATGATATTATTATTCTATAATTAGTATGGATTGGTTGGAAAGGCATAGAGCCAAGTTGGACTGTTATGACAAAGCACTTGAATGCATTGATGAAGAGAGAAGACCAAGATTAGTAAGAGGAATTCCCAAGAAAGTTTCAGTAAGACAGATTTCATCCTTGCAGCTGAATTTTTTTTATATGAATGGTTGTCAATTATATACAGTTCATATATTAGATTCATCATAGGACAAAGGACCAAGGATAAAAGACTTCCAGGTATTACAGGAGTTCAAAGATATGTTTCTGGATTAACTGTCAGGATTTCCACCAAAGAGAGATATTGATTTTTCCATCGATCTTGTTCCAGGGGCAGCGTCAATTTCCAAAGCTCCTTATAGAATGAATTGATCGAGTTAAAGATGAAGCTACACGAATTAATGGACAAGGGGTATGTTAGACCGAGTGTATCTCCTTGGGGAGCACCTGTGCTATTTTTCAAGAAGAAGGATGGAACCTTGAGTTTGTGTATTGATTAAAGGAAGCTTAATAAAGTGACAGTAAAGAACACGTATCCATTTCCAAGGATTGATGACTTTTTTCATCAAATGAAGCAAGATATAGTGTTTTCCAAGATTGACTTGAGCTCTGGCTACCATCAAGTGGGGATAGAGGAATAAATTCACAAGACAACTTTCAGAATTAGATATGGTCATTATGAATTCATTTTGGTGCCATTTGGTCTTACCAATGCACCTGCCACATTCATGTGTCTCATGAATAGTGTCTTCAACAAATATTTGGATAAGTTTGTAATTGTATTCTTGGATGACATTCTTATCTATTCAAGAAATGAAGAAGAGCATGAGAAGCATATAAGGATTGTGTTGCAAGTCCTTAGAAAACACCATTTGTATGCAACGTTAAGCAAGTGTGAATTTTATCAAAAGAAGGTGCAATATTTGGATCATGTTATTTCTGAAGAAGGTATTGCAGTGGATCAATAAAAGATTGAAGCCATAATGGATTGTCCTACTCCAAAGAATGTTTTAGATGTTAGATATTTTATGGGTCTTGTTGGTTACTGCATAAGGTTCATTGAAGGATTCTCCAGGATAGAAAATCCAATCACTTCATTGCAGAGGAAGAATGTCAAGTTTGTATGGTCTGGAAAATGTGAGAAAAGAATTCAGCAGCTGAAGGAGTTACTTACCAGCGTTCCTGTTTTGAATATAGCAAGTCCAAGGAAGAATTTTGTAGTGTGCACATATGCTTGCATTGAAGGGATAGGTGGAGTGCTCATTTTAGAAGGATTTTTTATTTTCTATGAGTCAAGGTAATTAAAAGAGCATGAAAATAATTATGCCACACATGATTTAGAATTAGCATCCATAGTACATGCTCTCAAGATGCGGAGACATTATTTGTTGGGAAGAATATTCGAGCTTAGGACATACCACATGAGCTTGAAGTATTTGATTGATCAGCCAAACTTGAATGCTAGGAAAGCCAGGTGGATGGAATTTCTCTTTGAATTTGATTTTGAAATTAAGCATGTAAAAGGGAAGGAAAATAAGGTTGTAGATGCTCTGAACAGAAAATTTCATGTTGCAGCATTAAGTATGTGCAAATCAGATTTGAAGACAAGAGTCCTTGAAGCTCAAAACAATGATGAAAATTACCTTCAAATTAAAGAAAGTTGAAGCAGAGAAATATAGATGAAAAGTGTGCTGGATATCAGCTTGGAGAAGATGATGTTCTACTCTATAAAGATAGACTGTATGTTCCAAATAGTGCAGATTTGAAGAAGCTAGTGATGGATGAAATACACCAAATGCCCTACTCTAGACACCCAGGATATCAAAAGACAATAACAACTGCAAAAAGGAAATATTTTTGGCATGCTATGAAGAAAGACATAGATGAGTACATTACTAGGTGTCAAAAGTGAGAACAGGTCAAAGAAGAGCATTAAAATCTAGCAGGATTGTTGTAGCCCTTACCCATTCCAGAGTGGAAGTGGGAAGTGATCTCTATGGATGTTATAACAGGTTTGACAGGCCTTAGATTTAGCATATTTTTACCACCATTTCACCTTATCTATAATCCCTTTTTCCTATTTATATCATGCATTAATCCCTTCTTATGCTCATATCCAGTTTTTTATGCTCAAGTAATTTTTCCATTACATGTCTTAGTATTTCATTTGATTTTTTACTAACATTGAGGGAATTGGTGTACTATGTATTTGCTTTGAATATTGAATCAATTATTGAAATCAGTTACATAATATTCGGGGGAGTTCTGTAGTAGTTGTGGATCCTCTACATGCAGTTGAGGAACTACAGAAACTCTGCAGGCAGCTGCAGAACTACAGAAACTCTACAGGCAGCTGCAGAACTATGAAAAATCTACAGGTGGTTGTAGAACTATAGAAACTCTACAGGAATTTGCAGAACTACAGAAACTCTACAGGCAGCTGTAGAACTACGAAAACTCTACAGGTATTTGCGGAACTACGGAAACTCTACAGGAAGTTGCATCACTACGGAAACTCTACAGACATCTGCTGAATTACAGAAACTCCACAGAACTGCGGAAACTCCTACAGAAATTATAGAACAGTCAATAATTTGAATTTCTCCTCAACCACTTATCATTCTATGTATCAAGGAGCATCATTAACCTCTTGGATATGAAAAGAATCTTGGATAAAGATTATATTTAATTATTTGGAAAAGATAATGGGTTAGTTTTGAATTATTTTTGAGATCCAAACTTTTAGAATTTGTTGAGGATATTTTGGATCCTCATTTATGATTTTTTATGGAGAAATCATGTATAAATAAGAGTTCCTTCTCCATTCTAAGAGAGGACTCTTAGAGCATTAGTCAAATTAATGATGGAATAACTTCAATTTTACCGATTCCATATAGCTCTAAGTTTTTTTTTTTTTGTAGCATGATTTTATTCATTCTATGGTCATGTAGTTATAATTTGTTGCTTTGTTTCAATTAGATAATTTTGCATTTCTCATTATGTAGTTTATTTCTGCAGTTTGATTTTAATCCATAGATCAGTGATTTAAATGTTTATTTTTATAATGAATGTGCTTAATGCAATAATGTTATTTACTGTTGATGTATATGTAACTTCGAAATGTATTTCATCTATGTATTTCATATAGATTTATTGTACCTTTATTAGAGATGCGTTATTCCTCTATAAGGAAGTGTCGTCATGTGGATTGACAAGTGTCGCAAGTGTGTGTACTTGTCGATGGGTTATTAGACCACCATGTGTGGGGTTGGCCTTCAAATATATATTATATTGTGGATGTACCTAGCTAGACAAGTCGGCCCCATAAGGTCACTGGGAAAACAGGTTAGTATAAATAGAGATCAGGAAATCTCTATTTAGACCATTCGAAAAGTCATCTCTCTCTCACTCAAAAAGTGGTGCACTAGTGAGGAGGAGGATCATCTACTTCTAGGAGACTATCTCAAGTGTATTTTGGTTGTAATTTGGTTGAGACATTGCTCTCTCTATCTCTGAGAAAGTTGTGGGGTTTTTCACCTTAGGGTTTTCCCCACAGAAACTCTGTGTCTCTTGTCTCTCATGCTTTTGATTCTTGTGATGCTTGTCATGCTTATTGTGATTGTTATGCATTGAAATAATGTATATGTTATTCTTTCAGTGAAGATCCTAAAGTATTGTGAATTAATGCTCAAAATTTAACATGGTATCAGAGCTAGGTTGAGAAGAAGACATTTTGCAGTAACAGAAACTTGAGTTTCTTATTTATTGGGTTTCCCTCCACATATTTTGGAAAAGAAGTATAGTAGATTGACTCTACTCATCAAGGAGAACCTATCTGTTCAATCATAATTCAATTCTAAGCATTTTCATATTTGGCCCTAAAAATTAGGCTTTCCACAAAAATAGGAATTTCTGAAATCTGAAGACATAGCTGGAAGCTCCTTGCCAAAATCGAAGTTTAGAGCTTTGGATCGAGATTTTTGGTTGGGTAGATCTCCGGGAAACTCAAACCCTAATTTAGGGCTCTCCCTAGTGAACCTAGGAGGACAAAAAGGCAAATCTAAAGAGTAAATCTTTGTTGATCTCAAATTCTGAATACACCAGGATGATCAGCTCATCAAGGCAAATCTTTCTATCCTTTCAGAAAATTGAAATTCACATTTTTAATTCTTAGGGTTTTTTTCGACAAACCCTAATCCGGGACCAGATCCAGTTTTCAACATTTCAAGTGGTAAGACCTAAATCTTTTCTCTTTACATTTGAAGTACTCTTTAAGATGTCTCACCACACCAAGCTTGAGGATAAGCTTGAAGGAGCTGATAACTTCTGAGCTTGTAAGTATAGGATTGGGTTAATCCTCGAAGAGAATGAGTTGGACTCATATGTAAAAGAAGACATCCCTATCCCAGACGATGAAGAGGCTAAGGTATTGCATAAGAAAAACTTGGTCAAGGCAAAGAGAATCATTGTTGATTCTATCAAAGACCATCTCATACCCCATGTGTCTTCTCTAAAGACACCCAAGGAGATGTTTGATTTTTTGACCAATTTATTTGAAGGGAAGAACATAAATCGAAAGATGACCCTGCAAAACCAATTGAGAGGAGCAAAGTTTCAGAATGGAGAAACCATTCAATCTTTATTTTCAAGGGTCTCCTAGATCAAGGAACAACTAGAAGTAGTGGATGAAATGGTGGAGAATGGTGAAGTGGTGATGACCACTCTAAATGGCCTACCCAGGTCATGGGATTCATTTATTCAAGGAATTTGTGCAAGGATGAAGTTGATCTCCTTCAACAGATTGCGGGAATAATGCTCTCAAGAAGAAGCTAGGCTTGTGGCCCGAGAAGAAAATATGGGAAATGAAGATCAAGCTCTCATAGCACATGCCAGGAAAGGCAAGTCCAAGAAGGAATCATCTCATAATAGAAGAATCTCACACCACCATTATCATAAATATAAGAAAGATCTCAGATGCTTCAATTGCAATCAGAAGGTACACTTTGCTTCAGATTGTCTCAAGAAGAAGAAAGACAACAACAACAACTTCAATAAGAAGAAGAAGAATAACAAAATAAGATATCATGCTCATGTTGCCTAATATGATAAACCCCCAAAGAAGAAGGCGAGGGCAGAAAGTGATAGTGATGATGACTCGTCAAGTGAAGAAGAATATGTTCTAATTTCTGCTCTCACACGTACTATCTCCCATGGTTGTAATGATTGGATGATTGATAGTGGGGCTTCCAAACACATGACTGGGTTTAAGGAATATTTTGTTAATCTATCTGAACATGAATCACCCCATAAGGTGAAACTTGGGGATGATTATCAATACCCAATCAAAGGAAGTGGTGAAGCCTCCTACAACCTAGATTCTGGAAAATCTTTGAAGATGAAAGAAGTCCTTTATGTACCTGGGCTCAAGAAGAACTTACTCTCCATCTCTGCATTGGATGCAAAAGGTATGAGGGTTGCATTTGTGGATGGCCAAGTCCTAATGTGGCCAAAGGGAAAGACCATAGATGATGCAGTAGTGATTGGAGAGCAAGAGGGAGGTTTGTATAAATTAAAGGGACAACCTGAACATGCCATGGTACATGAATCCATGGAGCCAAGTGAACTTTGGCATAGAAGACTTGCTCATATGCGCTATAGGGCACTTCCAATTGCAAGCAAGGCCGTAGAGGGTCTTCCTGGAATCAAGACCAAACATGAAGGTGTTTGAAAAGTATGTGCAAAAGGTAAGAACATTAAGAAGGATTTCCCAAGCAGTGAAAAAAAGGCAAAAGACATCCTGGAAATCATGCACTCGGATGTATGTGGTCCTATGTCATCCATTTCTCTGAGTAGGTATGTTTACTATGTCTCATTTATTGATGACTTATCCAGGAAGACTTGGGTATACTTCTTGAAGAGAAAAGATGAGGTGTTTGATAAATTCAAGGAATTCAAAACCTTGATGGAGAATCAAACCAACAAGAAGATCAAAACATTCAGATTCGACAATGGTGGAGAATTCACCTCAGGTGACTTCAAGAAGCTTTGTAGTGATTCATGGATTAAGAGGGAGTTGACTACTCCTTACAATCCTCAACAGAATGGAGTTGCAGAAAGGAAGAACAGAACAATCATGGAAGCAGCAAGGGCAATGCTGCATGACCAGGATCTACATATGCATCTATGGGAAGAAGCAGCTAGAACAACTGTATATGTGCAGAACAGAACACCCCACAAGATATTGGATAACAAGACACTAGAAGAGGTCTTTTCTGGTAAGAAACTTGAAGTCAACCATCTCAGAATATTTGGTTGTCTAGTATACACTCATGTCCCAAAGGAAAAGAGGACTAAAATAGATCCTTCAGGAAAGAAGGGTATCTTTGTGGGTTACAGTGAAAGCTCGAAGGCTTACAGAATATATTTTCCAGGGTTCAAGAAGATTGATGTCAGCAGGGATGTAACATTTGATGAAAACTCAGCATTCATCAAATCAAGGAAGACACCTATCGAAGTTTATGAAGAAACTAAGGAAACTAGATTTCAAGACACTGCCATGACTGAAGCAGTTCCAGAAGTTATTTGTCAGTTTGAAGATCCACAAGAACCTGTAGATCCACCCCGTGAGGATAACTCTCACAAGAGGAAACCTGCATGGGCTAGAGAGCTCATTCAAGATGCAGAAAGATTTGGCATTCCAGAAGAAGAACACAGAGCAAAGAAGAGAACTAGATCACATACCTGCTATGTTGCTTTACTCTGTGACATTATGAACAAAGAGCCTTCCAGTTATGAAGAAGCAGCAAAAAAGAAAGAATGGAAGGATGCCATGGTTGAGGAATACCAATCAATAATGAAGAATGATGTTTGGGATGTGGTACCAAGAACTAAAGAGAAGTCTATTGTGACTTCTAAATGGATCTACAAAATCAAGCATGCTGCAGATGGCAGTGTAGCGAAATACAAAGCAAGATTCGTAGCTCATGGCTTCTCTCAGAAAGAGGGAATAGATTATGAAGAAACTTTTGCACCTGTAGCCAGGTATACTTCCATCATAACAGTACTTTCCCTGGCTGCAGCGATGAAATGGAAAATACACTAGATGGATGTCAAGACTGCTTTCTTGAATGGTGTAGTTGAAGAGGAAGTATATGTGGAGCAGCCACTCGGTTTCGAAATACATTACATGGAGTCATATGTGTGTAGATTGAAGAAAGCCTTGTATGGCTTGAAACAAGCTCCCAAAACTTGGTATTGTAGGATGGATAGTTTCCTATCTAGTTTGGGATTTACCAAAAGTAAGGCGGATTCCAACCTTTATTACAAGGTTGAGGAAGGGAATCCTATGATTCTACTCCTGTATGTGGATGACTTATTTGTAACAGGACATGACAGATTGATTGCAGATTCTAAGAGAAAGCTTCCTGCCGAGTTCGATATGAAAGATTTGGGAATGATGCATTATTTCCTAGGTATGGAGGTGTGGCAAGTACAGGTGGGATCTTCCTTGGTCAAGGGAAGTACACAGTAGATATCCTGAAGAGATTTGGGATGATGGATTGCAAGGCCATGGCCACACCTATGGCATCAAATCTGAAGCTTCTATGTGATGCTTCATCTGAGCCAGTTGATGTCTCTATGTATTGTCAGATGATTGGGTCCTTGATGTACCTAATGAACACAAGACCAGATATTTGCTTTGCGGTGAACACATTGAGTCAGTTCCTGACAGATCCGAGGAGTCTTCATCTGGTTGTTGTAAAGCATGTTCTGAGGTACCTGAAGGGTACAGTTGATTATGGGCTCAAGTATGAGGCGAATCAAAAGTTTAACCTGCAAGGTTATGTTGATTTAGATTGGGCTGGCAGTGATTCAGATAGGAAGAGAACATCTGGGTGCTGCTTCAGTATGGGATCAGGTGTGATCTCTTGGTTTAGCAGGAAGCAATCCTGCGTAGCACTTTGTACAGCTGAGGCAGAGTATGTTGCAGCCTGTTCAGCTAGTTGTGAGGCAGTATGGCTATGGAAGCTACTGTCTGAATTATTTGATTTCCCGTTGGATGCTACTGGTATCTTCTGTGATAACCAGAGTTGTGTGAAACTATCTGAGAACCCAGTGTTTCATGACAGGTCGAAACACATAGAGATCAAATATCACTATATCAGGGATATGCTATAGAGAGGAGCTGTAAAGCTCCTGTACATTGCGACAGATGAGTAGATTGCAGATGTGCTGACGAAGCCACTAGCCAGGGTGAAGTTCGAGTACTTCAGGGAGAGGCTTGGTGTTCTTTGGATTGATGACACTTCGAGGAAGAAGTGATGGACACATTTGCTGAAGCCATTCCAAGCATGTTGGAAGGAGGATCCTTCCCATGGCTGTGGATGTAAGCGTTGGATGATTAGCATCAGGATGATGTTCTGGTTTCTTCTTTGTATGATCAGTTGGATCATTTTTATATGTATGTATGTATGCATCATGATGTTAAGATTTAATAGGCTAAGACAGAAAATAGCAGCATTGCATTCCATTTCACAATAATAGCATATACAGGATCACTGAAGAAACAACAAGCACAACATAAACACAAGAGACACAAATTTATCCTGGGAAACCCTCATGGGGTAGAAAACCCAGTAAAGCTTCCTCAATATAGATGACCAACAATATACAAAGATGTAACCTTAAGCATAAGCTCCTCCTTCTCCATAGCAAACTTCTCCTCCACAAGTGCGCCACTCATACACTACTTCGACTTGTCTTTTACACAAATCATGTAGGCTCGTATTTAACCAGTGTGTTAAATACCCCACTACAACTGACTGGGACGACCCCTCTAGGGTGGTCTACTAACCCTTTCACCCACATAACACATACAGGGCCGACCCCCACTAGGGAAGTCTAATAAACCAAGTTACCACATTCTGACGGAGGAATAAACATCTCCGGATATACAATAAGATCTTCAAGGAGGAATGAAATATCTCCAAAGTAATAAAGTACAAATATAATATTCTTTGAAATTACAATATCTCAACACTCCCCCTTAACGAGAAGGATATTATAACAGCATCTGCACGAGCAAGGAGTCATCAACATCATACATGATACATCTATAAATCATTGGAATCTTTCTCAACATCATCAGTAACTCAAGCAGTTACTGGAATATCAACATCTTCAGTACTGAGTCTTTATCTTCTGCAACACCCGAACAGCTACAACAACATCAACATCTGGATCCTCACAATCATCAGCATCATCATCATACGATCATCAGCATCGGGATCATCTCGATCTACAGCATCTAGATCATCTCAATCTACAGCATCTAGATCATCTCGATCTACATCATTTGGATCATCATGATCTACAACATATGGATCATCTCGATCTACAGTATCTCGATCTACAGCATCTAGATCATCTTGATCTACAGCATCTGGATCATCTCGATCTTCAGCATCTCGATCATCTCGATCTACAACATCTGGATCATCTCGATCTACAGCATTTGGATCATCACGATCTACGGCATCTGGATCATTTCGATCTACAGCATTTGGATCATCTCGATCTATAGCATCTGGATCATCTGTATTAGTATCCACACCAATACATCTATCATCAAAACATGTATTCTTACTAATACATATATCATAAAAAAAAATGTATTCTCACTAATACATCTATCATCAAAAGCATGTATTCTCACTAATACATCTATCATCAATACATAGAAGCATACTCTGCAACACACAAGATCCTATTACGGGATGATCAATCCCTCTCACTTTAGGACATAGGCCCGAGGATGATACAATCCTGATCCGCTTACGGGATGATCAGTCCCTATCAGTTTAAGACATCTCTCATGTCTATGGATGATGCAATCCAGATCAACTTATAGGATGATCAATCCTTATCCTTTTAAGACACCTCACCATGTCTAGGGATGATGCAATCCTGAATCAACTTATAGGATTATTAGTCCTTATCACTTTAATACACCTCACCATGTCTAGGGACTATGCAATCCCAATCTACTTACAGGATGATTAGTCCTTATCACTTTAAGACACCTCACCATGTCTAGGGACGATGCAATCCCAATCTACTTACAGGATGATTAGTCCTTATCACTTTAAGACACCTCACCATGTCTAGGGACGATGCAATCCCAATCTACTTACAGGATGATTAGTCCTTATCACTTGAAGACACCTCACCATGTCTAGGGACGATGCAATCCCAATCTACTTACAGGATGATTAGTCCTTATCACTTTAAGACATCTCACCATGTCTAGGGACGATGCAATCCCAATCTACTTACAGGATGATTAGTCCTTATCACTTTAGGACACCTCACCATGGCTAGGGACGATGCAATCCCAATCTACTTACAGGATGATTAGTCCTTATGACTTTAAGACAAGTCTCATGTCTAGGGACGATGCAATCCCATCACCTACATTTTGAACCCAGTTCATGGACGATGCAGTCCTCACACGTACCTTTAAGACAAGTCTCATGTCTAGGGATGATGCAATCCCGATCAAGTTCCAGGATGATCAGTCCTTATCACTTTTAAGACAAGTCTCATGTCTAGGGACGAAGCAATCCCGATCAAGTTCCAGGATGATCAGTCCTTATCACTTTAAGACAAGTCTCATGTCTAGGGATGATACAATCCCGATCAAGTTCCAGGATGATCAGTCCTTATCACTTTAAGACAAGTCTCATGTCTAGGGACGATGCAATCCCGATCAAGTTCCAGGATGATCAGTCCTTATCACTTTAATACAAGTCTCATGTCTAGGGACGATTCAATCCCGATCAAGTTCCAGGATGATCAGCCCTTATCACTTTAATACAAGTCTCATGTCTAGGGATGATGCAATCCCGTCACGTACATTTTGAACCGAGGTCCAGGGACGATGCAGTCCTATCTTCAATTCTTGGAGACATCAGTCTACGGATCAATTCTGGGACCAAAGTTCATGAAAGATACAATACCCTACCTGTTCATTCAGGACTACATTCTCGGAGACCCAGTCTATGGCTCACTTTAGGACTGAAATCCAAGGATGATTCAATCCTCACATGTCCACCAAGGACTTCATTCTCGAAGACATACGTCTACAGCTCTCTTTAGGACCAAAGTCCAGGGATGATCCAATCCCCTCATGTCCACCAAGGACTTTATTCTCGAAGACATATGTCTACGGCTCTCTTTAGGACTGAAGTCCAGGGATGATCCAATCCCCTCATGTCCACCAAGGACTTCATTCTTGAAGACATATGTCTATGGCTCTCTATAGAATTGAAGTCCAAGTATGATCCAATCCCCTCATGTCCACCAAGGAATTCATTCTCGAAGACATACGTCTATAGCTCTCTTTAGGACTGCAGTCCAGGGATGATCCAATCCCCTCATGTCCACCAAGGACTTCATTTTCGAAGACATACGTCTACGACTCTCTTTTAGAACATGTGTTCAAGGATGATGCAATCCCCTTGTCACCTTAGACCCTGTCTAAGGACCATCCACCAACCTCTCTATCGGCATCACCAATATAGGTATCCACATCATCGACCTCACTATCGATGCAGGCAATCTCATCATAAGTGATCACATCGCTCCTGCTTTCGAGGAGGGTCCTTCTAAACTATTTTATGTTTGTCTCGAAAAACTTTACTTGAGGTAGGGGTTTGGTTAGTACATCAGTAACTTGTTACAAATTCGAACTTTAACTGCTTTCTGCACCATATCTTGTATATAGAAATGTCAGATCTCTATGTGCTTTGACTTATCATGGAATACTGGATTCTCTGCCATTTTGGTACAACTCTGTTTGTCACATAGAATCACAGTTGGGTCCATTCTAAAGCCATACCACTTCACAACTAGCAGAGCAAGTAGCCATATATTCTGCTTGTGCTGAGAGCCACACTAGATTGCTTCCTTCTAAACCATGAGATCATGGCTGATCCTAGACAGTAACATCCTATCGATGTGCTCTTCCTATCTGATACAATTTCTGCCCAATCAACATCTATGTAGAGAAACCATATTCAACCTTGTAGCAAAGGTTGAGATTCACATCAGCCATGGTGATCATTAAGCTCATCAATTGATTATCGATCCTGGGAACCCATACAGAACCTGATTCACACTTCTTCTTTAATTACACCATTAAGAGAATGGTCTTATCTAGCCACTTGGAGCAAACATCTCATCATGATTATCTTCCTCTTTCTAAGAGAATCTTCTAGCCACAAGACTTCTATAGTGTGTTTGATTTGTAAATCGTTTGTTGAACATCCATTGCTTGTTCAGTGTTCATCATTCATCATGATCTTTCCTACAATTCAAAATTAAGTACATGATTAGTAATACTTCATAATCATCAAATCATATTGATATGATAACCTATTATGCATACATATATCATTTACATAGTTATGCAACTATTTTGACCAATACTTTGGCACAACACTTTCCCATATCCTGTATGCATACAGTGGCTATCTAGATTCCTTCCATCTCTACCAAACCATACTATCGGGAGTGTGCATAGCTCTCAGTATGTTAGCAAAGAGGTTTCATTCTAGACAAGCAACAATGGAATGTTTGTCCAACTTACAAATCATATCCATATTAGTAGTATATTGTTCAATGCTCTATGAATGTTTACACTCAGCATGATATATTCTAGGAATACAAATATGCATACAAGCAATATCATTTACTATTTCAAATAAGAACTCAAATACTTATCTTTTATGTTTGTGTGGTTGCCTCCCGCTTGATCTTCTATATGTCTTTTGAACTTCTATTCATTCTATACCACTGTGCATGCTCAAGTGTGCACTAGTGTCATCCTCATGATCTCATACACAAACACACATTCATTAGTATATTCTCAAAACATTCTAATTCTAAATAATCTTGAATATGTATAGTCATGATCATTAGTATTCAGAGTTTCAAGGAAGTCTTCTTTTACTCATGCATATTCTTGTTTGATCATAGTACTCTTCTGGTTAATTAAATCATCAAGACAAGAGACATAATATGCATAAACCCTTGATTACTAACTTTATGAATAAGCATAACCAATCATACCAAGTATACTTATATAAGTGATCCTAACACAAGGTAAGATTCTAACTTGACATAAGAAAACATACCTGGATTAGTATACCTGCTTAGTTATGTACAACATACCTAAACAATCTCTTCAATGATTTAGAGATCCTGAGCTAGAACCTGCATGTCTCATAGGTTAAGCATAATATAACAAAGTCATACATACCTCGTAAGTAGAACAAATATTATGGATGAGTCTTTGTCTTCATGTTGTCATGGTCATCGAACTTGATTTGTCTTTTGTGATGTACCTGTATCTTGTTAGTAGACAACATCAACCTCACACAACACCATAATGCATTAGTACAATCATATAGCCCTAATCAATGAATGTCTTCGATCATTCACATGCATTCATACTGTTACTAGGGTGATAATACAATTCTAACATTAATCAAGATTGTACTAATAAATAATATGAAGACAAACACATCATGAACTTAATCAAGAATCAGATTTCAAGACATACCTGAACCTCCTTAAGTCATAACTGTCGAGACTTCTTGTAGTCTTCTTATGTAAGGCCTTAGCCTCAACTCCCCCTAAAACTTGATCTGAAGCTTGATTAGGGTTTGCTAGAGAAACCCTAAAAATTCAATCTTTGACTTTCACACTTCTGAATGGATGGAAGGATGTGTCTTGCTAGCATACTTCAATTTTGAAATCGCCAAAATTTGACCCCTCAAAATTTCCTTCGAAACTTCTGGATCTTCTGGACAGTAACCCGAACTAGGGTTTGATGAAGCCCACCCTTCTGTCCAATCAAAAGGTTCGATCCAAGGCTCTAAACTCTTATTTTTCTGAGGAGCTTCCAGCCGTGGTTACAGACTTCAAAAATTCCAACTTTTGTTGAAGCCCTAATTTTCCATCTTCCCGATAAAAATCCCGAACTGGGGTTTGATCAAGCCCGGTCTTCTACCCAACAAAAAAATTCGATCTTGGTCTCTAAATTTTGATTTTCCCGAGTAGCATTCAGCCTTGGATTCCGATTCCAAAAATTCTAACTTTCTTCGAAGCCCTAAATTCCGGAAGCCATGAATGAAGGTGCTCCAAAAATAATTCTGTTTTGACAAAAATATGTACCTGATTGTTTCTGTTGTAACTCCAAACTTCTTGCTCCACAGGGTCTGAAAACTTTTCTTGTGGTAGCCTGACCTGTTATCTTTCCATCCCGATAGGTCTGACCTCAATTGGATTTTCTGAGAGAGAGTTATGCCAAGTGTCGCAACGTGACATGTTTATGGGATAAAACAGCAGAGCGAACTTGTACGGTGTGCCACATGTCACTGGTTCACTTTTGGCCTCTGCAAACGTTTCCTGAGATAGTACAGTATTTTTACTACCTGTCACTTTTGACGAAATTTCATTTGGATCTTCCTAGCCCACGTTATGCCAAGTGTCGCAACGTGACTGGTTTATGGGATAAAACAGGAGAGTGAACTTGTACGGTGTGCCACGTGTCACTAGTTCAACTTCGGCCTTTGAAAATGGTTCTTGAGATAGCACAGGCTGTGTACTACCTGTTACGTTTTACGAAATTTCCGTTGGAGCTTCCTAGCCCAAGTTATGACATTTTTTCCTAGGTCACCTGAGTTTGACTGAGATCTGGAAGAGGCATAAACCCTAACGTGTATTGATCGTAACTTACAAAGTACAACGAATATGAGGGTGCCCTTTGGACACAAGATACCTGGAGATGTTATCGACGACCTGTAAAGGTTTCATATCCTGAACCTTCACCAAAATGGATTTATGGAGAAAGTTCCACGATGACTGGTTTTTTCTATATAAAACCCTAACCTTCAAATTGTCGTAAGTAAAGCAAGTGTCGTAAGTGCCATACATTGCCTTCCTTCAGGTTAGCTCTGATACCATATTAAGATTTAATATGCTAATACAGAAAATAGCAGCATTTCCTTCCATTTCAAAATAATAGCATATACAGGATCACTGAAGAAACAACAAGCACAACATAAACACAAGAGACACAAATTTATCTTGGGAAACCCTCATGGGGTAGAAAACCCAGTAAAGCTTCCTCAATATAGATGACCAGCAATATACAAAGATGTAACCCTGAGCATAAGCTCCTGCTTCTCCATAGCAGACCTCTCCTCCACAAGTGCGCCACTCTCAAGTGAGTGACTGTGGGTCAAATGAGGAATACACCTCCTCTATTTATACACTACTCCGACTTGTCTTTTACACAAATCATGTAGGCTCGTATTTAACCAGTGGGTTAAATACCCCACTACAACTGACTGGGCTGACCCCTCTAGGGTGGTCTAATAACGCTTTGACCCACATAACACATACAGGGCCGACCCCCACTAGGGAAGTCTAATAACCCAAGTTACCACATTCCGACGGAGGAATAAACATCTCCAGATAAATAATAAGATCTTCAAGGAGGAATGAAATATCTCCAGAATAATAAAGTACAAATATAATATTCTTTGAAATTACAATATCTCAAGACATGTTGGATGCTGGATATGATCAGTTGGATCATTTTTATATGTATGTATGTATGCATCATGTTGGATGCTGGATATGATCAGTTGGATCATTTATATGTATGTACGCATCATGTTGGATGTTGGATATGATCGGTTGGATCATGTGTATGTATTTTGTATAAACATCATGTTGGATGCTTGGACCATATATCTGCATATGTATCAGGTGGATACATTGTATGATCAGGTAGATCATGTATGTTGATATGTATCATGTATTTGTATTTGTATTTGTATCAGGTGGATACACTGTATGATCAGGTGGATCATGTATGATGATATGTATCAGGTAGATACTTGGTATTGATCAGGTGGATCATGTATGATGATATGTATCAGGTAGATACTTGGTATGATGCATTGTATGATCAGGATGATCATGGATGAAGAGCTTCCGGATGTTGCTCCAGATGACATGCAGCAGGATGTTGGAGTGATGATGATTAGGATGATCATGTGTACATTAGGATGATGTATGGTGAGTATCAGGTTGATACTCTGTGGCCGTGGAACAAGTTGTGCAGATAAGCATGTAATTTGTGCCCTAGAAGATTTGTAGATAGTCTTTCGAGGTTTTGCCTAAGGCATGTAATTTGTACCCTGAGATATCTGGAAAATGCTCTTTCAAGGTTTTTCTTGGGAGGACATATAATTTGTGCCCTTGGAGATCTGCAGATAGTCTTTCTAGGTTTTTCCTATGGCATGTAATTTGTGCCCTGGGATATCTGGCAAATGCTCTTTCGAGGTTTTGTCCTATGGCATGTAATTTGTGCCCTGGGAGATCCGATAGGTTGAGCCGTGTGCTTGTAATCAGTCCTGGGATGCTCTTATGAGGTTTTTCCATGACCACATGTAATTTGTGCCCTGGGAGATCCGATAGGTTGAGCTGTGTGCTCGTAATCAGTCTTGGGATGCTCTTTCTAGGTTTTGTGGTGACCACATGTAATTTGTTCCCTGGGAGATCCGATAGGTTGAGCCTTGTGCTCGTAATCAGTCGTGGGATTCTCTTTCGAGGTTTTGTGGTGGGGTCACATGTATTAAGTCCTAGAGATCTGGACAGGATGAAAAAGGCCTTAGATGCTCTTTAGGGTTCTTTCTAGTCAAGAGACTCTTTTAAGGTTTTGTGATGCACCTAATAAGTCTTGAGATTTCCACAGTATGGCCAGTGATGATGAAGACCTACAGGTGGTGGGCCTACATCCAGTATGAAAAATGAATGGCTCTGTAGAACTTCCTATGACGAGTAGATTCAGAGATTGGTTGAGATAGCAGCAGCAGTGACGATGAGGATGACGATGTATCGATGACGATGATCCCGAGAAGAAGACTTGTCTAGCAAATCTGTGTCGAGAAATACCTTCCTAGTTAAGAGGGAGTGTTGATGTATATGTAACTTCGGAATGTATTTCATATATATTTATTGTACACTTATTAGAGATGTGTTATTCCTCTATAAGGAAGTGTCGTCATGTGGATTGACAAGTGTTGCAAGTGTGTGTACATGCCGATGGGTTATTAGACCACCATGTGTGGGGTCGACCTTGAAATATATATTATATTGTGGATGTACCTAGCTAGACAAGTCGGCCCCATAAGGTCACTGGGCAAACAGGTTAGTATAAATAGAGATCAGGAGATCTCTATTTAGATCATTGGAAAAGTCTCCTCTCTCTCACTCAGAAAGTGGTGCACTAGTGAGGAGGAGGATCATCTCCTTCTAGGAGACTATCTCAAGTCTATTTTGGTTGTAATTTGGTTGAGCCATTGCTCTCTCTATTTCTAAGGAAGTTGTGGGGTTTTTCACCTGAGTGTTTTCCCACGGAAACTCTGTGTCTCTTGTCTCTCATGCCTTTGATTCTTGTGATGCCTGTCATACTTATTGTGATTGTTATGCATTGAAATATTGTATATGTTATTCTCTCAGTGAAGATCCTATATTATTGTGAATTAATGCTCAAAATTTAACATTTACTCCATTGGATCATAAACAATAACTTGTATTTGGCAAGGATAGCTTTTAGATTTTATTTCTGCAATTTACCTTTCTGTCAAGTGTGTTGTGAAATTATATTTACAATTTACTTTCTTGCGTAGTGTGAACATAGTATTAGAATTTACTTTTCCCGCAAAGTGTGACATAGTTCTAGAATTTACTTTTCTATAGAGTGTGAATGTAGTTTTAGAATTTACTTTCAAGTGTGAATTTAGTTTTAGCATTTACTTTCCTGTCGTGTGATTTACTTTCCTTGCAATTTAGTTTCAATAGTTTTTTAGATGGCTAGTTCTTTGCCAAGACAATGTAACTGCTCATACCATTGTTTGTAAGTAAGGTTATTGAACTACAACTTCAAGTAGATAAACCAATGTAAGAGGAGATTGTGGTTTACACATACAGTGCATGGTAACTCGCAAGTTCTAAACGAACCCTGGCTTGACAATTAATATACACTTCTTAGTTGTTTTCTAAGTAATTAGAAGGCAATTAAAAATCCCGTCAAGGTCTTCCCATGACAGTGAAGAGGCATGATTCAATCATGGTAGTGGTGGACAAGCTATCAAAGGTAGCTCATTTCATTCCAGTAAAGTCCACTCGCAAGGCCAATGACATAGCAAATATTTTCATGAGAGAGATATTCAGATTGAATGGATTTCCCAAGGCAATAATTTATGATCGTGATACAAAGTTCACTTCTAATTTATGAAAAGGATTGTTTCAGGAATTGGGAACTAGATTAAATTTCAGTACAGCATATCATCCTCAAATAGATGGACAAACTGAGAGGGTGAATCATATTCTTGAATATGATGAGAATGTATGTGATGGATAAACCATCCAAGTGGGAGGATTACCTACACTTGGTATAATTTGCATACAATAATGGACATCAAACATCATTGTGAATGTGTCCTTTTGAGGCATTGTATGGAAAAGGATGCAGGACTCTAGTGAGTTGGGACATCCCAGTGAACATGGTAGTGCTTGGACCAGAAATGATCAAGGAAATGGAACAAGAAGTTGTCACGGTCATGCAGAATTGAAAGGCATATCAGGACATGCAAAAGAGTTGTGAAGATTTGAAAATAGTGCATAAGGAATTTAAGATTGGGGACCATGTTTACTTAAGAGTGAGACCAAGAAAAAGTTCCCTAAAGTTAGGGAGTTGTGCCAAGCTAGCACCAAGATATTGTGGGCCATTTGAAGTCCTTGATAGGATAGGACCATTTGCATATAGAGTTGCATTGCTTCCTAATATAAGAGTTCATAAAATTTTCCATGTATCTTTGCTTAAGAAGTATGTACATGATCCTAATCATATGATTGATTGAAATGTGATACAAGTGGAACCCGAGGGAGAGTTCCAAGTGGAGCCTATGCGTATCCTCGACAATAAGGTCACATTACTTCGAAACCGAGCCATCGGATAGGTAAAGGTGCAATGGGAGAACCATAGTCCCAATGAGGCTACATGGGAGCTGGAGGATTCCATGAGAGAGGCATTCCCATTTTTTTCAATTTTGAGAACACTGAGGACAGTGTTATTCTAAGGAGGAGGGGAATGTAATACCACCATTTTGACCCTTAGGATATATTCAATTTTAATGTAAATATTGTATACATGCGATGTATGTTTTGCCTTGCATGGAGCTCAAGGCCAAGGCCCTGCTAGTGTATGTTCGGACTTTATTAAAAAGGAAAATATTTGATATTTTTGTATCCATGTGCTATTAAGCCATGGAACATTGTAAAACGATGTAAATATTAATATTGCAATAAAATACCAAAAAAATGGATATTGAAGCAACTAATAATAGGGGGCCATGTGTATCCACTAGGGAGTGGTGGGGGGGATTGTGGGTTGAACCATATGTTTACAAATGTCATCTTGAGAACCCATTTGACTTTCCTTGCTGACATTTAATTCTGTTGTAATGAAATAGTTGAAGAAATCATTCCATGGCTTCAATGGAGCATGGGAAGCCCATAAATTCGTATGGCAGGTATGGGCTATGTTTACTTGACCCAAAAGTCACTCTATCTCATAGGAATTCGTTCTTCCTCATTCCCATTCCATGGTTAAACATCGAATCTTTAGTTTGGATCCATTACATAGGTCCTGCAGTGAAAAAAGCCAGAAGTCGCAACTCTGCATTATCCCACGTTTTGAAGTTCCAAAAATGCCCAAAAACTTGTGTCGATAGTGACATCCAATGGGGGATCCATAAACCTGAACCTTGCGGCGAATTTGAGAGTGTTAGATTCCCAAAAATCCAGTTATGGGATAGAGTTAATTGGTGAAAGAATTGAGAAAATACAAGTGTGAATAACAGAGAAGAAGAGAGAATTGAGGTTGGGATTGCTTGAAAAACCTTTTGAAGGCTAGAATCTCAAGGAATTAGCAGCTGGACCTTTCTATTCCCACCCTGAATAACACTGGAGGGAAGGGGTGCCTGAGGGACTTTGCAACAGAGAAGGGGACCTTCCTTGTGTTGGGTGTGGTAGGTATTGTGGGTGCCATGATTGTTTGAGTTTAATTAAGAGGCTTGTAGCCCTATGGTTGAGATCATTGGCTTAGCATCCTCCCCCTTTGTCTCTTGCATGATTGATAAACCCAACTGTGTGTTGGCTTAGCATGACTGTTTGTGTGAAACTATGGTTGTGAGTGAGCCTATTTAGTTTCTCCTTAGTGGATACACATCCCAGCTCAGGGGTGGTCTCTGAGATGAAAGAATATAGCTTGGACATGGACCTATGGTTGGGTGGAACGTTGCTCTCACATATCCATTTGTTTGGACAGTTTCATATTAAAGATAAGTATTCTCTATGGTTTGAATTATGTTCATTCTATGTTCTGCAATGTTTAATTTGATGATTGGTATTGGTACACTGAATGCATGATGTAGTTGTGTGTGGATAATGTTTAATTCCTCTCTGATTGTTTGAGTATGAATCTGCACACATAAGTTTTTAATTACTGTCAATTTATTTATTCGTGAATGGGATGAGTTCTAATTAAGCCCATAAATTCAGTCGCATTCCCTTCCTGACATCAGATGGACGGGAGGGGACGTGACAATTTTCTTGTATATTTTGCCACACTTTTACTATTGATTTGAAACCCTGATCCCTTGAAATGAGAAAAATACCTTCGATAATAAAAATGAACTCAAAATTAAGTTAAGAGAACGATCTCTCAACAACCAACAAAACCCCTCCGAAATACCCTACTTTATTCAAACTCGTAACTTTAATAATTGCATCGAGGGGTGCTTTCTATAGCCTAGTATGACATAGAAGTGTAATTTTGTGTTCAATGTGGAGACGACACGTGATACTTTAATAAAATAATAAAATATTAAGTAAATAAAAGTTTACAATGTCGGCTGTGACCTAAAGTTCAAAACCAATATGAGGAAATTCCATTCTAAAACATGACACTTTAATTTAAAATAATAAAATATAAGTAAATAATGTTTTTACAATGTCACCCTAAAGTTTAAAGCCAAAAAGATATATATTCCAATTAAGTAAAACAAAAAAAAAATTAAACTTGAATACTTCTTGTTATGAGATTTAGGAGTTGAGTCATAATCAAACCATGATTTATATATAAGAGCTTTAAACACATATGTGAAATTTACATGTTAAAGTAATATAGATCCAACTTAATTTTGTCTACCAAACACTGAGAGATCCTAATTTAAGATCAATTTATAACACCCATTTATAACTTTGTTATGTTAAAAGATAAAAGATAGATTTATAACTCCCATATATAACTTTGTTATGTTAAGAAACAAATTTTAACCCATTGATTGATTTTTATAGTGTTACAGCGTCACCTCATCACACAAATAAACTTTTATATTATCCTACTTTTAAAAAAAAAATAAAGATTATAAAGGCCTCACTTTGTGACTACCAAAGTTCATAGGTCAAACATTTAGCAATAAAACACTTTGTGGTATCATATTTTATAAAAAATAATTAATTTTAAAGTTTATAAAAGCCTCACTTTGAGATTTTAATTAAAGTTCACGTGTCATAGGGTTCATGCCTTCGAGTTTCTATTGGTTGGCAAGGGGAGGGGAAGTTGCTTTGCTTATATTGATGGAGGATACGCTTCTTTGCATTTTCGTTCCCTTGCAAAGTTTTCCCGTGAGAAAAATCACCCTTCAGCTAAAAGAGTGTGGAGTATATATTTAAAGAAAGTTCCGTAGCATTTGGCCTCAATTTATTTTTCACAATCACATAGTAATAATAGCACCTCATTTTCATTCGCCCATCAAGTTACCTTTAAGATTAGTTATAAACACTTTTCATGATTAATAACAAATTACTAATATAATTAAAGATAACTTTGCAATACATTGAATCTGGGTGGACGAATGGATCAGGGGCCACAAGCGACAGGGTACGTGGTGCACAATGGTCGAGAGGATGTGTTGGGTGTTAGTATAACATCTGGAAACATGAGGGAGGATTAAATGTCAGGCATGTGAGGGTGGTGGAGTTATGAGGGGCAGGGTGAACGAGGGATGTGCAACTTAAATGGACGTGACAACAGGAGGGAAGGAAACAATGGCATTAAGGTTTGTCCTAGAGGAATGTTGTGGTGACGAATGAGAGGTATTGTGCAATCATGGGAGCCAGTGGAGGCGAGGTAGATGCGGGGTGAGAGGATAACGTAGCCATTAAGCCTCGGATTAAATGATGGTGGTTCAAAGGAAATGATGGTACTGGTGGAGTGCTTCCAGGAAGGGATTTAACGGGAAAGGAAACGAAGGATGAGGTGCTAAATCAAATTGAAGTTTTGTGGGTGTGAAGGAGGCTGGATGTAGTAGTAGTGGGAAACTTGACGATGGCCCCTCCTCTCTAGTGAATGCGGATTCGTTGTGGGGGGAGAGGTCGAAGTGAGTGGAGGAAGGAAGAAACTGACTAGGGGAAAGATTTCATGGAGGGGATCCCCCCTCATATTGACGACACCATCCTGATCATGGAAGAAGGGGAAATGCAGCTAAGGATGGAGGATCATGGCATGTCTTCGATGCTAATCCCATACTGGGTAATTTAGGAATTACTGGAAAAAAAGATGATGGAGAGGGAAAGCTTCTAGGACTTGGTTACTCAGGTCATGAGAAATTTAAAGGAGGACCTATTAAGGATTCTGGTGGACATGGAGGGGGTCTTGGACCTCGTGAAATATTAATTCTACCATTGCTCACGTTGATGTAAATGTAACTTCAGAAGATATTCACTTGTATTTTATATTGATATTATTATTTATTTTATTTATACCCCCAACGGAGATTTTTTTCCTCCGGTCAGGGATGTCATTGATATGTTTGGTCATGCAAAGTCATTGACGTAAAACATCCATTGTAAGTTGGGGCATTAGATCCCCTAGAGTCAAATGTAAAAGGGTTATTGAGTCCTCCTAGAGAAGTCGACCCAGTCAGTTTTAGAGAGGCCGACCTAGTTAGGTAAAAGGTCAAGTTAAAAGTAAAGCATAAATAGAGAGCCTTTCTCTCTCATTTGGACACACTACTCACTCACACAAGTTCACATAGAAAGGGAGAGAAGACAAGTTCGTTGGTGGAGAAAGAGAGAAACTGTAGAAGACATATTTTTGGTTTTCCACTTTTGGCTCGATATTGTATTAGTGACAAATCTATCTTTGAGAAAGTTGGGGGGTTTTCTCCTTTATGGTCTCCCCGAGGAAAACTATTGTGTCTATTGTGTTTTTCCATGCTTTTTATTCTTTCAATTAAATATCCTAGATAATATTGAATTGAAGTACAAACTCTAACATGGTATCAGAGCTTACCTGAAAAGAAGGAATTGTGCAACAACGGGAAACTAGGGATTCCAAGTTTGAGGTCTTTTCTCCATAGATCATCAATAAAAAGAGGCTAGGATAACTCTCCCTAGGAGGGAACATCTTTTGGAGGAAGCAAAATCAAATTCTGATAATTTTCAGTTTTGACCCAGACACTAGTGCTGGGAGAAAACAAGGGCATCAAGATTTTTTGGTTTTCCTCCATCAATTTGGAAATAGGAGTACATTGTAAAACTGTCCTTAAGGAGGCGCATATTCCTGTCCAATCAGAAGTTCAAGATTCCAACTTTGGAAATTAGGGTTTCTCTTACAAACCCTAGGCCAGCCAGCTCCAGAACCAGGTTGGGAATCTCAAATTGGTAATATCTAAATCTTTGATATTTCCATTTGAGGTACTCATTCAGTATGTCTCACCATACCAATATTGAGGATAACCTTGAGGGAGTCGATAACTTCTGAGCATGGAAGTATAGGATTTCCCTTGTCCTTGAAGAAAATGACTTGGACAAATATGTTAGTGAAGAGGTTCCAGCACCAGAGGGAGATGAGGCTAAGGCTATCCACAAGAAGAACTTGGTTAAAGTCAATATAATTATTGATGACTCCATTAAGGATCATCTCATCCCACATGTTTCATCCTAGAAGACACCCAAGGAGATGTTCAATGCGTTGATAAGACTATTCAAAGGGAAGAACATCAATTAGAAGATGGCATTACAGAACTAGCTCAACATAAAGATCCTGAACTCAGAGACCATGCAATCTTATTTCACAAGGGTCTCACAGATCAAGGAGAAACTTAAAGCAGTTGAAGAAAATGTAGAAGAAGGAGAGATCATTATGACCACCTTGAATGGTCTCCCAAGATCATGGGACTCATTCATTCAAGGGATGTGTGCCAGGAAGAAGTTGATCACATTTAGCAGACTATGGGAAGAATGTAGACAGGAAGAGGCTTGACTTGTTGAACAATTATTTGATGAAGTGTGGTCAAAGAAACTTGTTTGAGGATATTGCATTATTTTTATTATTTAATAAATAAAACAGGAGAATCCAATCTAAAGTAGTTGTTGAAAGACTGTTTGTTGGCTGACAAGGAGGAATGACATGTGTTGGGAAGATTGCCCATAGTGGTGAAAACCACTAATTAATACCTCAACAGGTGCATGACGCATCATCCCTACTTTTAAGGTTAGAACTCCAGATGGAGATTGTAGAGCAGGAGGTGCATGATAGACCTAAGTCCTAGGCAATGCTTTATTAAGAAATTCCCATCAGACAAGCAGAAGGCTTGGATGGAAGAGGGAAATTATTATGTTGAGATGAGAATGAGAACTGGGTGATAGTTTTGGGTTGCTTCATCTGTATATGTCCTTGTGGTCCAACAAATAGGCTTGGGGGTTTCATAAAAAAATAAGGTTGGTTGTTCTGGAAGATTGGTTGGGAGGAAGGACGAACTTCAGATTGGATTCGGTGTGTTCTTTCAGTCAGATTCTATTACTGTTTAGTAGTATTCTGTACATTTATTTCTCTATTTGTTTAGTATGTACTGTGTAAAACTAGTAGAAAATGATGAACTGTATTTTATATTGTTTAAATGCTCTTCTAATGATTTTATTGCTGAGAATTATATGTATTCATGTCACATTCATGTATACTATGTTTATGCTACCTAAATTCTGCTATTTCTGTTTTAACATAGAAGTTAATATATCTGTAAGCCTAGGGTTTTATTTCATAATGTTACAGATAGAGTTAATATTTATAATAATCCAACTCCGTACATTATTTGTATTCGGTTTATAAATGTTAAGTAAACCTAGAGTTTGAACAATAATAAGTGACACTAGACTCATTATACAGGGTTATAATATAACTACTACATCTTACCTGGAGCATTACTAAAATCGCAAAACAGAGTTCACATTTCATTAAACATAGTAAGCATAAGTTTCAAAAGAAATAACAAATAAAGAGTTATACTAATACTAATCATGTATACTTTTTACCTAAACATGAATCTTATACAAATGATTTCATTCAACCACATTTTGTATTTCAAGTTCACGCATTTCCAAGTAAACACGATTTTACATAACAAATTTTATATTACAGAGCCGAGGGGCTCGTTATAAATCTATTAATAAACAAACAGATTCGTATGGCTCTTGAATCTTACATTGTAATACGATTCATTACAATCATAAGGTTCAAAACAAAGGTGTGAGGCTTGTTCGAACAAGTAAGCTAGGTTAACAAACTATTAACAGAGCCGTAAGGCCACAAGAATATCAAGGCCGAGACAATCTGTTTAATCAGGAAGTAGTTTTAAATAACAGAGCCTCCATAAAATAAACATGGAGTCCAAATGCATACAAACAGACTCGTATGACTATTTCAAATCCTTCGTGGTTAAACGCACAACGTTTAAGCTGGTCATAAGGCTTCATGTGCTTTGATGCTAAACATTCAAGTAAGGTCGTAAGGCTCGAACCTTTCACAGTTAGATGCATTAAAAGTATTACATAGGATTTATAAATCCGTGAGGCTACACAACAAGAAATATTAAGTAACGTATGGATTTCAAATTAATCTTTGTAAAAACCAAGTGGTTCAATAGTGCCGAGAGGCCCATAAAATATGCATAGAATACGTATAACATAGATACAAAGTTAAATATAGAGCCGTAAATTCTTAACGAATTAATTTCATGTATTCAATAGAGCTATAATCGATTTGGTAACAAAACAAGTATTACCTCTGCTACATAAGAAGTTAAATTAAATGCATGAAAGAATAGTTATGGAAAAATACAACATGCATTTCGTTATCTTGTTCGTAACATAGCAAGTATGCCGACAAGCTTATTAAATAATGAGTAGTTCTTTACTATAGTCGTAGTGGTTGTCTCAGCCCGTGCGAAATATGGAATGAGGAAACAAATAACATACTCAAGTTTGAAGACACACTCCAGGTAGTGCTACCAGTTTTAACCACCGAAGGGTAGTGGAACCATTATTGCATACACAACGTGTTTCCACGAGACCACTTGCAAGAAGAGTGAATACGAGCAATTTAGGGTTAAACATAATGGTAATAATAAAACCATAACAAAAGAACCAAACTATTGACAATAAAATTCTTACCAATATTTATGGCGGTCGTCGTGTCCCTGAAGCATCGACATTGCATGTATATCCCTTCAAAACATACATAGAAAGTAATATGAGTCTAAGATGCCTTTAATCACAAATATGAAATGTAAAAAGAACCTATGTGAAATAATCTGGAAAGAGAATAGGCTTTATCTTTTCGTCACTCACCCTGTAGAATAAACAGAGACGTCGAACCTCCATCGCCCTCTGTATTTAGTTTTTTCTCTGAGCATTACAACCCTTCAAGATTCAAATGTAATCCTTAACTCATCAAACAAATCCCAAAACACCCAACGCTTAAACAAGCAAAAGATCACAGAGCCGAACTATGAGCACCGAAGACCTTACGGTCTAGAGGAAAACCCTTGTAAACACTCCTGAGAGAGAGGCCATAACTTTACCATCATGGCGATAGCAATTTGGGTAAGCTCTACACAGAGCCACCCTTCATCGCAGCAGCATAATGTTACACTATTGAATTGCAAATGAACCCTTACCTCGCGTTGCCTAGATAAATCATGGAGAAGGGTTTTGCAAATCCCAAAACATATGGAACAACGATTTTCATGTTTCCACGAGCATCGTATACAGTGTACTACGTAAGCCATCACATGGCTTCACGAACTGTTGGCCGAGTTGGCACCTGTTGCTGGTCCTGCATATAATTAAAACGACCCTGCATTAATGCAGAGGCTTATCAATGTCAATTTCGTAATTAAATCACAGAGATATTCGTAAACCTTCAATTTAATACCAAATCTTATGCATATACATTACGATTTCCGAATCATGCCTTACAACTGTGAGTTCGGGATTTGAATCCCTTAATCATGGGTCAAACATTTAGATCATAAATAAACCATGCAAATCAAATGTCATATGGTCACGATTATACATAGTCTATGAATCACATAGTAAATCTTAAGCTCTTAACCTTTGGTTGGTAAGCTCGATGGAGCATAGGCAGGGAAAATGCATAGTTTTATACATTGATTTGGTTATAAATAACACATTAACATTTGATATATATAGTTTGAATAATCATACGATGGATTATCAACCATACATTGGAAGAATTCATAAATTGATATATATGGGAATAGTTATATACATTGGTTTGAAAAGTATGAATAGATATAATTTGCATAGTATATATATATATATATACTATGGCATTTGTCATATGAATTCAATAGGTTTATAAATACATGGTTTACAATCACTTTGGTTATAATATTGAAGCTCGATGAGCATAATTCATACATAGATATAGACCATGGATGAAGTCGACTTATGGTAGCGATACCATAAGGAAGACTCTCCACTTATTATGGAGTGATAACAATGTAGCATGCTTAATTGCATAAATTGGTTTATGGCACTGCGGTTAAACATGAACAACTCAGAAGTATCATAATAAAAGCTACATAAAAAGTAAACAACATTCTGAATGGGTTACGAAAGTAACAAAGTCAAATGTTAACATTACATGATATGTATTCTCCAAGCTAAGGCTGGCTCGTTTCCGCAAACAAAACTGTAATAAATATTTAACGCATGTATAGGACAAAAATACAAATTATACCTTATCATTAGACGATGCAGAGTCACAACTGCATCCTCTTAGTATTTGATACCTACAACATAAAAATTAATGCCGTCAACTTGTACATACATTTTTTTTTTTAAATTGAGTAAAATGGGGTTGTGATAAATTGGTATCAAAGCGAGGTTACAAACACTAGGCCTCAAAATTGGCTCAAACACGCACGAATATCATAAAACGGAAAACAAAACTGACTTATGTTTTTCTTATGATATTTCTGGAACAAAAATATAATCATTGTTTTGCAGGAAAATGGAAGGAGTAGAGACATTTGTTGAAGATGGGTCACATCACAATGAATAAGAAAATCATGAATAGAATAATCATGAACAAAATATAAATAATGATAATTTATGGGTTGACCTGAACGATAACAGAAATGATAATCAATCTGGAATTTTACAAACTGTGAAAGAATTAAGAGCATAAATCTTAAGTGTAAAGGAAGATAAAGAATGCATTTTAAAAGCTCGAAAAGAGTTAAATAACGTTCTGCTTACTAAACTACTTAAGAAGAAACAATAAAGAATAAACCATTAGATGAAGACATTGAAAAAACTCCATCATATAAATGTAAAGGAAGAAAGTTAACTTTTGTTGATAATGAAAGTGATTCATCTAGTGGTATTTTAGTAAGAGAACATAAACAAAGACATAATACAAGTGATAGTAGTGATGATGAACAAATTACTAAAAAGAGTAAACATTATGAGGAAATTTCTAGAGAGTTAAAGAAGATAAAACCACCTATGTTCAATGGTGAAGTAGAAACCAAAGAGGAAGTCAAAGCATGGCTATCTGGAATGCATAAATATTTTCAAATTTATAACTACTCCACAGAACTTAAAGCAAGAATGGATATCTATAATCTGTCCGAAAAGGCAGATATATGGTGGCAAGATATTAAAAAAGTAAAGAACATAAAAGAACGTCATATCACATAGAGTTCATTCAAGAAATTATTTAAAAGAAAATATCTTTCTAAGAGAAATCCAAAGAATTTTATGATCTGAAACTTGGAACTTTAACTATGAAAGAAATGTGCAGCAAGTGTATAAGTTTATTACGATATGTACTTACATTACAGAAGAGAAACCAAAAGTACAAATAGTTCTAAGTTGTTTGTTTGTTATGTATAAACAGAGGATTTAGTATGATAATCCTAAAACTTGGGAAGAATCAACGAGGAAAGCTAATTTTTGTTTTGATCAGAATAAAAACAAAAGAGATAGTTTACCAGCATGGAAAGGGAAGAACTTTGATCCCAAGAAAAGAGTTAATAACATTTTTAGAAGTGCTAGAAATAACCATAAAAATTTTCAAAGTAATAATTTCAGAAACAAACCTCAAAATGCAGCAAATTATCAAAGAAGAGATACGCATGTTAATTATAACAAAGTTAATAATCCAAGAGGTCCTCTACAATGTTGGGAGTGTGGTGAACCACACTATTTTAAATATTTTCCAAAGAAGAAAAAGATTGCTAATAATATACATCTATACAAGAAGATGCTACTGTAGGTGATATGGTCAGAAGTATACCAAGGATTAGCGCAGCATGGGAGAATCGACAGGCAGATCCTCAATCAACAATGGTTTAAATAGAAGGTATGTTAAAATGAAAGTATATTTCTATGTTGATAGACCTAGGTGCAATTCTAATTTATATATCTCCTATAATGGTAGATGCATGTAAAATTGAACAAAGTAAATTTGATAATTCATGGCTAGTTCAGTTAGCTACAGGTAGAAAAAGGAAAGTTACTAGTTTTGTTGAAAACTGTGAATTTTACATGAATGACATGAAAACACATGCATATTTAAATGTTTTACCTTTAGGATCGTATGACATGATAATAGGAATGGATTTGTTAGAGAAACATAAAGTAATTTTGAATTGTTATGAAAACTCTTCTACATGCAAAGATGAAGAAAATAAATCTATTATAGTGAAAGGATTCCTAGAAAAGTTATGATAAGAGAAATCTCTGCTTTAGAAATGAAAAGATATGTTAGGAAAGTTTGTAAAGTGTTTGTTGTTCACATATTAGATAACAGAGATAGAAGTGATAAACCTGATATAAATGGCATTCCAATATTAAAGGAATGTAGGGATGTATTTGTGGAATAAGTTCTAGGGCTTCCTCCAAAAAGAGAGATAGATTTCTCAATCGATCTCATACCAAGAGTAGTACGAGCTTCGAAGGCTCCTTATAGAATGAAAACATTGGAATTAAATGAATTAAAAGCTCAAATTCAGGAATTAATTGACAAAAACTATATACGACCAAGTGTGTTCCCTTGGGGAGCACTAGTAATTTAAAAAGAAAAAACAAAGATGACACTTTAAGATTATGTATTGATTATAGACAATTAAACAAAATGACTATTAAAAATAGATACCCGTTACCCCAAATTGATGATATTTTCAATCAATTCAGAGGAGGAACTATCTTTTCTAATATAGATTTGTGATCAGGATATCACCAAGAGTAAAAGATGAAGAAATTTATAAAAATGCATTTAGGACCAGGTATGGTCACTATGAATTTGTTATGATGCCTTTTGGGATGACAAACGCACCAACATTATTTATGTGTTTAATTAACATTGTGTTAAGTAAATACTTAGATAAATTTGTAGTCGTATTTATCGACGATATATTAATTTATTCTAAGAACGAACAAGAACACAAAGAACACTTAAGAATTGTACTACAAGTATTAAGAGAACAAGAACTTTATGCAAAGTTCAACAAATGAGATTTCTTTAAGGATAAGATTCAGTACTTAAGGAATATAATAACTAAGGAAGGTATTTTGGTTGATCCTGATAAAGTAAAAGTAATTATGGAATGGCCAGTACCTAAAGACGTATCTGACATACAATCATTCATGGGAATAATTGGTTACTACAGAAAATTTCTTGAAGGGTTTTCAAAAATTGTTTATCCTATAATTCTTTACAGAAGAAAGGAAAGAAATTTGAATGGAATAATAAATGTGAGGAAAGTTTGAACAAACTAAAACATTTTTTAACAACTACTCCTATTCTTAAGATTGCATATCCTTCTAAAGAGTTTACCATTTGTACAGATGCATGCAAGGAAGGATTAGGAGGGGTACTAATGTAAGATAACTACGTTGTAGCATATGAGTCTAGAAAATTAAAAGAACACGAAATAAATTATGCAACTCATGATTGGGAGTTGGCCGCTATAATTCATGCATTAAAAATGTGGCATCATTATTTGATTGGTAGATGCTTCTTACTAAAAAAAGATAATGTAAGTTTAAAGTATCTTTTTGAATCAACAGAATTTGAATGCAAGACAAGCAAGATGGCTTTCCTTTCTAACCGAATATGATTTTGAGATAAAACATATTAAAGGAAAAGAAGATAAGGTAGAAGACGCTTTGAGACGTCATGCTAACATGTTGTTTGCTACAAGTAGCAATTATGAGACTGATTTAGAAGCTAAAATACAAACAACAACAAGAAATGATGAAGAATATCAGAAAATAAAAATAAAAACAACAGAAAATGAAGAACAACAAGTAAAAAAAGATTTTAAATTTAGCATAAATGCATTATTAATGTATAAAGATAGGTTGTATGTACCTAATTCTGCAGAAGTAAAGTTGTTAATTATGAATGAAAGGCATAAAACACCTTATCCAGGACACCCTGGTTACCAGAAAATTATTACAATGCTAAAGAAAGAATGTTATTGGCCTAATATGAAAAATGAAGTTGTTGATTTTATAGCTAGATGTATGGAGTGTCAACAAGTGAAAACTGAACATCAACATCTAGTAGGTTTATTGCAACCTCCACCCATTCCATAATGGAAATGAGAAGTTATTAGTATGGATTTCATAACTGGTTTTCCTAGAAATAATAAATAGAATGATTCTATAATGGTTGTAGTTGACAAGTTAAGTAAAGTGACACATTTTATTCACGTTAAATCTACATATAAGGCTATTAATATTGCTAAGATAGTTATGAAAAAAAAAATTAGATTGCATAGTGTGCCTAAAATAATTGTTTCTGATAGAGATAAGTTTACAGGAAATTTTTGGAAATCTTTGCTTAAAGGGTTAGATACTAAACTGAATTTTAGTACATCTTTTCACCCTCAAACTGATGGACAAACAGAAAGACTTAATCAGATTTTAGAAGACATGCTTAGAATGTATGTTATGGATAAACCTGGAAAATGGGAAGACTATTTACATTTGGTTGATTTTTCTTATAATAACAATTTTCAAGCTTCTACTAAGATTAGTCCATTTGAAATACTTTATGGATGAAAGTGAAACACTCCAGTTTATTTGATTAGTCCAGTTGATAGGTTGATGTTACGTCCTGAATTGTTGAAAGATATGGAACTAACCATGAAATAGGTGCAAAAAAATTTGAAAGTAGCTCAAGATAGACAAAAGAGTTACGTTGATTTAAAAAGAACTCAAAGAGAGTTACAGGTTGGAGACTATGTTTATGTAAAGGTAAATCCAAGAAAGAGTTCCTTAAGATTGGGAAAGTGTGCTAAACTAGCACCCAGGTATTGTGGTCCTTTTGAAATATTAGACCGGATTAGATCGGTAGCTTATTGGTTGGCATTACCACCAACGGTAAAAGTACATAATGTTTTTCACATTTCTTTGTTAAATAAATACATACATGATGCTACTCATGTTTTGGATTGGAATGTTATTCAGGTGGAACCGAAAGGAGAAATCCAAGTGGAACCAGAATGAATCCTCATAAGGAGGGAGCTTATCCTTTGGAACCACATTATTAAGCAAATAAAAGTGTAGTGGCTGAACCTTAGCCCAGAAGAGGATACTTGGGAATTGGAAAGTATATTTCATGAGGCATATCCAATTTTGTATGAAGATGAAATAATGGAAGATTGAATAACACCAAGGACAGTGTTATCTCTAGGGGGGCTGTATGTAATACCCCTAGAACCTTAGTTAAAGTTTAAATACTTTGTAATAATGTTTTTAATTATTGTTGAACAATTATTTGACCAAGTGTGGTCAAAGACACTTGTTTGAAGATATTGTATTATTTTTATTATTTAATAAATAAAATAGGAGAATCCAATCTGAAGTAGTTGTTGAAAGAGTGTTTGCTGGCCCACAAGGAGGAATGACATGTGTTGGGCAGATTTCCCATAGTGGTGAAATCCACCAATTAATACCTCAACAAGTGCAGAAGGCATGATCCCTATTTTTAAGGTCAAAACTCGAGATGGTGATTCTAGAGAAGGAGGCTCATGATAGACCTAAGTCTTAGGCAATGCTTTATTAAGCGATTCCCATAAAATAAGCAGGAGGCTTGGATGGAAGAGGGAAATTATTATGTTTAGATGAGAATGAGAGTTGAGTGATAGTTATGGGTTTTGTCAGCTGTCTTTGTCCTAGTGTTCCAGCAAACAGGATCGGGCGTTTCAGAACAAGCAAGCTTGGTTGTTTTGGAAGATTGGTTGGGAGGAACGACAAACTTCAGATTCGATTCAGTATGTTCTTTCAGTCAAGTTCTATTATTGTTTAGTTGTATTCTATACATTTATTTCTTTATCTATTTAGTATGTACTGTGTAAAATTAGTAGTAAATGATGAACTGTATTTTATATTGTTTAAATGTTCTGCTAATGATTTTATTGCTGACAATTATACGTATTCATGTACACTATGTTTATGCTACCTACATTCTTCTATTTCTGTTTTCACATAGAAGTTAATATATCTGTAAGCCTAGGGTTTTATTTCATAATGTTACAAATAGAGTTAATATTTATAATAACCCAACTCTGTGCATTGTTTGTATTCAGTTTATAAATGTTAAGTAAACCTAGGGTTTGAAAAATACTAAGTGATACTAGACTCATTATACGGGGTTATAATATAATTAATACTTCTTACCTAGAACATTACTGAAATCCCAAAACACAGTTAACGTTTCATTAAACATAGTAAGCATAAGTTTTAAAAGAAATAACAAGTAAAGAGTTTTACTAATACTAAGCATGTATACTTTCTACCTAAACACGAATCTTATACAAATGATTTCATTCAACCAAATTTTGTATTTCAAGTTCATGGATTTCCAAGTAAACACGATTTTACATAACAATTTCGATATTACAGAGTCGAGGGGCGTGTTATAAATCTATTAATAAACAAACAGATCTGTAAGGTTCAGAACAAAGTCGTGAGGCTTGTTCAAAAAAGTAAGCTAGGTTAACAAACTGTTAACACAGACGTAAGGCCACAATAATATCAAGGTCGAGACAATCTATTTAACCAAGAAGTAGTTTTAAATAATAGAGCCTCCATAAAATAAACATGGAGTCCAAATGCATACATAGAGACTCATATGGATATTTCAAAGCCTTCGTGGTTAAACCCACAGCGTGTAAGCTGGCCGTAAGGCTTCATGTGCTTTTATGCTAAACATTCAAGTAAGGCCGTAAGGATTGAACCTTTCATAGTTAGATGCATTAAAAATATTACAGAGGATTTATAAATACATGAGGCTACACAAAAAGAAATATTAAGTAACGTATGGATTTCAAATTAATCTTTGTAAAAACCAAGTGGTTCAATAGTGCCGAAAGGCCCATAAAATATGCATAGCATATGTATAGCATAGAGACAAAGTTAAATACAGAGCTGTAAAGGCTTAACGAATTAATTACATGTATTCAACAGAGCTATAATCAATCTGGTAACAAAGCTAGTATTACTTCCGTTACATAAGAAGTTAAATCAAATGCATGAAAGAACAGCTATGGAAAAATCCAATAGGCATTTCGTTATCCTATTCATAACATAACATGTATGTCGACAGGCTTATTAAATAACGATTAGTTCTTTAATATAGTCGCAGTGGTTGTCTCAGCCCGCACAAAATCTGGAATGAGGAAATGAATAACATACTCAAGTTTGAAGACACGCTCCATATAGTACTACCGGTTTTAGCCACCGAAGGGTAGTGGCACCATTATCACATACACAGCATGTTTCCACGAGACCACCTACAAGAAGAGTGAAAATGAGTAAGTTAGGGTTAAACATAATGGTAATAATCAAACCATAACAAAAGAACCAAACTATTAACAAGAAAATGCTTACCAAGAGTTATGGTGGTCGGCGTGTCCCTGAAGAATCGACATAGCTTGTATATCCCTTCAAAACATAAATAGAAATTAATATGATTCTGGGATGCCTTTAATCACAAATATGAACTCTAAAAAGAACCTCTGCGAAATCATCTAGAAAGAGAATAGGGTTTATCTTTTCATCACTCACCCTATAGAATAAATAGAGACGTCGAACCTCCATCGCCCTCTGTCTTTAGTTTTGGATCTCAGCATTACAACCCTTCAGGAGTCAAATATAATCCTTAAATCGTCAAATAGTGCCCAAAACACCCAACACTTAAACAAAAATAATAATCACAGAGCCAAACTGTGAGCACCGAAGACCTTACGGTATGGAGGAAAACCCTTGTAAACACTCCTAAGAGAGAGGTCATAACTTTACCATCATGGCGATAGTAGGTTGGTTAATCTCTACACAGAGCCACTCTTCATCACAGCAACATAACGCTGCATTGTCGAATTGCAAATGAACCCTTACCTTGCGTTTTCTCACTAAACCATGTAGAAGGGTTTTGCAAATCCTGAAACATATGGATCAACGATCCTCATGTTGCCACGAGCATCCTGTACAATGTACTGTGTAATCCATCACATGGCTTCACCAACTCTTGGTCGAGTTGGCACCTGTTGGTGGTCCTGCGTTTAATTAAAACAGCTCTGCATTAATGCTGGCACTTATGAATGCCAATTTCGTAATTAAATCACATAGATATTCATAAACCTTCAGTTTAATACCAAATCTTATGCATATACAAATTATGATTTATGAATCATGCCTTACAACTGTGAATTTGGGATTTGAATCCCTTAATCACGGGTTAAACATTTAGATCATAAGCAAACCATGCAAATTGAATGTCATATGGTCGCGATTATACATAGCTTATGAATCTCATAGTAAAGCTTAAGCTCTTAATCTTTGGTTGGTAAGCTCGATGGAGCATAGGTAGGATAAATGCATAGTTTTATACATTGATTTGGTTATAAATAACACATTAGCATTTGATATATATAGTTTGAATAGTCATATGATGGATTATCAACCATATGTTGGTAGAATTCATATATTGATATATATGGGAATAGTTATATACATTGGTTCTAAAAGTATGATTAGTTATCATTTGCATAGTATATATATATATATATATATATATATATATATATATATATATATATATATATATATATATATATATATATATATATATATATATATATATATATACTATGGCATTTGTCATATGAATTCAATAGGTTTATAAATACTTGGTTTACAATCACTTTGGTTATAATATTGAAGCTCGACAATCATAATTCATACATAGATATAGACCATGGATGAAGTCGACTTATGGTAGTGATACCATAAGGAAGACTCTCCACTTATTATCGAGTGATAACCACATAGCATGCTTAATCTCATAAATTGGTTTATCGCACTGCGGTTAAACATGAACAACTCGTAAGTATCATAATAAAAGCTACATAAAAAGTAAACAACATTCTGAATGGTTTACGATAGTAACAAACTCAGATGTTAACATTACACAATATGTATTCGCCAAGCTAAGGCTGGATCGTTTCCACAAACAAAACTGTAATAAATATTTAACGCATGTATAGGACATAAATATCAATTATACCTTATCATTAGACGATGTAGAGTCACAACTACATCCTCTTAGTATTTCATACCTACGACATAAGAATTAATGTTGTCAACTTGTACATATATATATTTTTTAAATTGAGTAAAATGGGGTTGTGACATGAGAACCACCATCAAAATAAGAGGGAGAAATACGATAGACAAAGAATTCCTATAAGAGATCTATCCAACATTATATGGCATGCATGTGATGAGAAGGAACACTACTCCAGAGATTTTCCCAGAAACAGGGGCTCCAACAAGAAGACAAACAAGAAGAGACATCATGCTCACATCGTGGAAGATGATGAACCTACAAGGAAAAGAACCAGAGAAGAAGAAAGAGATGGCTCTTCAAGTGATGAAGAATATGTCCTGATATCAGCACTCATGGGCATTGTTACACATGGGAGCAATGATTGGATTGTAGATAGTGGAGCTTCCAAGCACATGACGGGATACAAAGAATCATTCATCAATCTATCTGAGCATGAGTCACCTCATAAGGTGAAACTTGGGGATGATTTCCAAATACCCCATAAAAGGAAGTGGGGAAGCTTCCAACAAGATAGACTCCAAAAAATCTCTGAAGAAGAAAGATGTACTATATGTTCCAGGACTAAAGAATAACTTTCTCTCCATATCAACACTAGATGCTAAATTAATGAGGGTTTCATTTGTATATGGCCAAGTCCTAATGCGGCCAAGGGGAAAGATGATAGATGATGCAACTGTGATTGGAGAGAAAGAGGGAGGTTTGTACAAGTTGAACGGCCAACCTGAACAAGAATTGGTTCATGACTCCATGGATCCAAGTGAACTATGGCATAGAAGGATTGCACATGGGCACTATAGAGAAATACCTGTTGCAAGCAAAGCAGTTTCAGGACTTCCAGAAATCTAAACCAAACATGAATGCATTTGCAAGGGATGTGTGCAAGGAAAGAATGTGAAGAAGGAGTTTCCCAGCAGTGAAAGCAAAGTGAAAGGAATATCGGAGATAATCCACTCCGATGTATGCGGTCCCATGTCATCCAACTCACTTAGCGGGTATGTATATTATGTTTCCTTTATAGATTAATTTTATCGTAATACTTGGATTTACTTCTTGAAAAGTAAAGATGAGGTATTTAGTAAGTTCAAGGAATTCAAAGCCTTGGTTGAGAATCACACAGAGAAGAATATCAATACCCTTCAATCAGATAATGGCGGAGAATTCACCTTGGAAGAATTCAAGAGTATTTGCAAAGATTCTGGGATTAAGAGGGGGTTAAGCACTCCCTACAATCCTCAATAGAATGGCGTTGTAGAACAAAAGAACATAATTATAATGGAAGCAACGAAATAAATGCTACATGACCAAGATATTCCAATGCTCTTATGGGAATAAGCTGTGAGGACAACGGTGGATGTATAGAACTTTACTCCTCACCTAGTACTAGATAACAAGACTCCAGAAGAATCTTTCTCTGGTGAGAAAATAGAAGTCAACCATCTCAAAATGTTTGGCTACCCAGTGTACATACATATTCCGAAGGAGAAAAGAACGACGCTATATCCCTCAGGAAATAAGGGAATATTTGTAGGATATAGTGAAACTTCAAAGGCCTACTGAATATACTTTCCAAGATTCAAGAGGATTGACATCAGCAGAGACATGACATTCGACGAAGACTCAACATACAAAAAATCAGTAAAAATACCTATTGAATATATTGAAGAACCTAAAGTTACTAGAATTAGAGATTCATTGATGGAAGAAGCATTTCCAGAAGATCATGAAGACTGCAACATAGCAGAACCAGAAGAACCTATGGACCCACCACTTGAGAAGAACTCCCACGAGAGGAGACCAGCATGGGTACGAGAGGCAATACAATATGAAGAGAAGTATGGTGCTCCAAAGGGGATGCATAGAGAAATTAAGAGACCTAGACCATACTCGAGCTATGTGGGCTTACTGTGTGACATCATTGATAAAGAACCTTCCAATTAAGAGGAAGCAGCAGAGAAGAAAGAATGGAAGGATTCCATGATCGAGGAGTACTTATCATTTATGAAGAATGATGTCTGGGAGATAGTCCCAATACCAAAAGGGAAGTCTCTTTTGACTTTGAAGTGGATATACAAGATAAACCATGCTACAGATGGTAGCATTGAGAAACACAAGGCAAGATTTTTGGCACGTGGCTTCTCCCAGAAAAAAGGCATAGACTACGAGGAGACATTTGCACCTATAACGAGATACACTTCCATCATATCTATATTGGCATTGGCTGTAGTGATGAAATGGAAGGTACACCATATGGACGTCAAGAAAACATTCATGAATGGTGTAGTTGAAGAGGAAGTGTACGTGGAGCAGCCAATGAGATTTGAGACACATGACAGGAAGAATCATGTGTACAAATTGAAGAAGGCCATGTATGGATTGAAGTAGGAACCCAAGACATGGTATGATAGGATGGAAAGTTTCCTGATGAGCTTGGAATTTACTAAGAGTAAATAGGATTCCAACCTTTACTTCAAGGTTGAAGCCAGAATTCCAATGATACTTCTGTTATATGTAGATAACCTATTTCTAACAAGTGAGGATGAGAATATTGCAAATGTGAAGAGAAGGCTTTCCGCAGAGTTTGAAATGAAGGACCTCGATATGATGCATTATTTCTTAGGCATGAATGTGTGGTAGAGTGTGGATGAAATCTTCCTTGGACAAGGGATGTATGAAGTAGAGATTCTGAAGAGGTTTGGAATGATGGATTGTAAGGCTATGTCCACACCCATGGAATCAAACTTGAAGATACTTTGTGATGCTTCATCAGAGTCAGTTGATGCCACGATGTATCGTCAGATGATTGGTTCATTGATGTACCTGACGAGCACAAGACATAAATATTCTTTGTTGTGAACACCTTGATCCAGTTCGTGATGGATCCGAGACATGTTCACCTGATTTCTGCAAAGTATGTATTGAGGTACCTGAAGGGTAGAGTTGACTATGGGCTCAAGTATTAGGTGAATCAGAAGATTAACTTGTCGAGTTATGTTGATTCAGATTAAGCAAGCAGTGATGCAGATAGGAAGAGCACTTCGGGAAGCTGCTTCAGTATGGGATCCAGTATGATCTCCTGGTTCAAGAGGAAGTAGTCGTGCATGGAACTAAGTACAACCAAAGTACGGTATGTTGTATCGTGTTCGGCTAGTTATGAGGTAGTATGGCTTAGGAGCTATTGTCTGATTTGTTGGATCTCCAGTTAGAGGAGACATGTATCTTTTGTGACAACCAGAGTTGTGTGAAATTGTTTGAGAGCCCTCTGTTCCATGACAAGTCGAATCACATTGAGATCAAGTATCTCTATATCATGGATATGGTGCAGAGAGGAGCAGTGAAGATCCAGTATGTGGCGACATATGAGAAGATAGCCAATGTGTTGACCAAGCTATTAGCCAGAGTGAAGTTTGAGTACTTCAGAGAGAAGCTTGGTGTTATCCACATCGAGGTTCCTCCTAAGAGGGAGTGATGAGACCGAAAGACGTAGATGCACTAAGCCGTTCTCACATGGTGGTAGGCGTAGGTGGTCCTTGGGACGTATTGCATCTGGGATGATCCTGATTTTCCTCCCATGTTGGTAGATGTAAGGGCTGGTTCTCGTATGGTGGTAGGCGTAGGTGGTCCTTGGCACATAATGCATCTGGGATGCTCCTGATAGTCCTCCCATACTGGAGACATTGAGAGGTTCACCGGTCATAAGACACTATGTGTGCGCGTAGACAAGATCTCACATGGTGGAAGGCGTAGGTGGTCCTTGGGACGTAATGCACCTGGGGTGCTCCTGATTGTCCTTCCATGATGGTAGACGTCAGCTAGTTGTTGAGAGACATAATGCACCTTGGGTGCTCCTGGGTTGTACCCAATGGGTGGGAGATGCAGGTGGTCTGTTGTACATGAGATGTGCATCTGGGTTGTGCTCCGTGTGATGATGAGATGATCTAGATACGATGAGGAGATAGTAGGAGACGCAGGTGATTGCTGTGGAAATGTAATATGTGGTCATGGGATGTACCTACTTGATGGCTTGCTCGCAGAGATGATGAAGACCTACATGAGGGCTAGGCCTACATCCAGCATGAAAAAGGGATAGCTCTATAGAACTTCCTATGGTAGATAGATTTGAGAGATCTCACTAATCAATGATAAACGGAATGAATATTGCTGCAGCAACGATGATGATGATCCAGTCTTGATGATGATGTTCCAACATTGAAGATGATCTAGCGATGATGACGTTGTCCATATTTATGTCCAGGGTGATGATGAATATGGTGAGATAATACCTTCCTAGTTAAGAGGGAGTGTTGATGTAAATGTAACTTTGGAATATATTCACTTGTATTTTATATTGATATTATTATTTTATTTTATTTATACCTCCGATGGAGATGTTTTTCCTCCAATCAGGGATGCCATTATTATGTTTGGTTTTACAAATTCACTGAGGTAAAACCTCCACTGTAAATTGGGGCATTGGATCCCCTAGATTCAAATGTAAAAGGGTTATTGATTCTTCCTAGAGAAGTCGGCCTAGTCAGTTTTAGTGAGGCCGACCTAGTTAGGTAAAAGGTCAAGTTAAAAGTAGAGCATAAATAGAGATAATTTCTCTCTCATTTGGACACACTAATCACTCACACAAGTTCGCATAGCCAGGGAGAGAAGACAAGTTCATTGATGGAGAAAGAGAGAAGCCGCAGAAGACATATTTTGGGTTTTCCACTTTTGGTTGATACTGTATTAGTGACAAATCTATCTTTGAGGAAGTTGCGAGTTTTTCTCCTTTATGGTTTCCCTGAGGAAAACTATTGTGTCTATTGTGTTTTTATGTGCTTCTTATTCTATCAGTTAAAGATCCTAGATAATATTGAATTAAAGTACAAACTCTAACATTGTTTCAGAGCTTACTTGAAAAGAAGGCATTGTGCAGCAGCGGGAAACTAGGGCTTCCATGTTTGAGGTCTTCTCTCCACATATCATCAAGAAAAGGAGGCTAGGGTAACTATCCCTAGGAGGGTGCATCTTTTGGAGGAAGCATAATCAAATTCCGAGAATTTTCAGTTTTGACTGAGACACGTGTGCCAGGAGAAAACTAGGGCATCAAGATTTTTGGGTTTTCCTCCATCAATTTGGAAAAGGGAGTACTTTGGACAAATCTCCTTAAGGAGGTGCATCTTCTTTTCCAATCAGAAGTTCAAGATTCAACTTTGGAAAATTAGGGTTTCTCTGACAAACCCTAGTCCAACAAGCTCCAGAACCAAGTTAGGCATCTCAAAGTGGTAATATCTAAATCTTTTCTATTTCCATTCGAGGTACTCATTCAATATGTCTCACCATACCAAGCTTGAGTATAAGCTTGAGGGAGCTAATAACTTTCGAGCATGGAAATATAGGATTGCCCTTGTCCTTGAAGAAAATTTCTTAGACAAATATGTTAGTGAAGAGGTTCCAGCACCAGAGGGAGATGATGCTAAGGATATCCACAAGAATAACCTGGTTAAATCCAATAGAATAATTGCTGACTCCATTAAGGATCATCTCATCCCACATGTGTCATCCTTGATTACACCCAAGGATATGTTTGATGCGTTGACAAGACTATTCGAAGGGAAGAACATCAATAAGAAGATGACATTAAGGAACTAGCTCAAGAACATAAATATCCTGAACTAAGAGACCATACAATCTTATTTCAAAAGGGTATGACAGAATAAGGAGCAACTTGAAGAAGTTGAAGAAAAGGTAGAAGAAGAAGAGATCGTTATGGACACCCTGAATGGTCTCCCAAGATCATGGGACTCATCCATTCAATATGTGCCACGAAGAAGTTGATCAAATTTAGTAGACTACGGGAAGAATGTACACATGAGGAGGGTCGACTTGTGGCACGAGAATAGAATCTGTGAGAAAATGATGACCAAGCTCTCACAGTTCACTCTATAAGAAACCACAACAAGTGGGATCACCACCATCACAACAAGAGGGAGAACCACCATCAAAATAAGAGGGAGAACTACTATAGACAAATAAGACCCATAAGATATCTATCCAACATTAGATGTTATGCATGTGATGAGAAGGGACACTACTCCAAAGATTGTCCTAGAAACAAAGGCTCCAACAAGAAGACAAACAATAAGAGACATCATGCTCACACCGCGAAAGACGATGAACCTACAAGGAAAATAAACAGAGAAGAAGAAAGAGATGAATCTTCAAGTGATGAATAATATGTCTCGATCTTAGCACTCACAGGCACTGTTACACATGGGAGCAATGATTCGCTTGTATATAGTGGTGCTTCCAAGCACATGACAGGATACAAAGAATCATTCGTCAATCTATCTGAGCATGAGTCACCTCATAAGGTGAAAATTGGGGATGATTTCCAATACCCGATAAAAGGAATTGGAGAATCTTCCTACAAGATAGAATCCGACAAATATCTGAAGATGAAAGATGTATTATATGTTCTAGGACTGAAGAAGAACGTTCTCTCCATATCAACACTAGATGCTAAAGGAATGAGGGTTTCATTTGTAGATGGCCAAGTCCTAATGTGGCCAAGGGGAAAGATGATAGATTATGCAACTGTGATTGGAGAGTAAGAGGGAGGTTTGTACATGTTGAAGGGACAACCTGAACAAGCAATGGTTCATGACTCCATGGAACCAAGTGAACTATGGCATAGAAGGCTTGGACATGTGCACTATAGAGCACTACCTATTGCAAGCAAAGCAGTTTTAGGACTTCCAGAAATCCAAACCAAACATGAAGGCATTTGAAAGGGATGTGCACAAGGAAATAATGTGAAGAAGGCATTTCCCAGTAGTTAAAGAAAAGCAAAAGGAATATTGGAGATAATACACTCTGATGTATGCGGTCCCATGTCATCCAGCTCACTCAGCGGGTATGTATATTATGTTTCCTTTATATATGAGTTTTCTCATAAGACTTGGATTTACTTCTTAAAAATTAAATATGAGGTATTTAGTAAGTTCAAGGAATTCAAAGCCTTGGTCAAGAATCACACAGAGAAGAAGATCAAGATCCTTCAATAAGATAAAGGCAAAGAATTTACCTCGGAAGAATTCAAGAATCTTTGCAGAGATTCTGGGATTGAGAGGGAGTTGAGAACTCCCTAAAATTCTCAACAAGATGGCGTTGCAAAATGAAAGAATATAACGATAATGGAAGCAATTAAAGCAATGCTACATGACCAAAATATTATGATGCACTTATGGGAAGAAGCTGCGAGGACAATGGTGTATGTACAGAAGCGTACTCCTCGCCGATTACTAGATAACAAGACTCCAGAAGAAGCTTTCTCCGGTGAGAAACCATAAGTCAGCCATCTCAAAATAAGTGGTTTCCCAATGTACATACATATTCCGAAGGAGAAAAGGATGAAGATAGATCCCTCAGGAAAGAAGGGAATATTCGTAGGATACAATGAAACTTCAAATGCCTACTGAATATACTTCCCAGGATTCAAGAAGATTGACATCAGCAGAGACGTGACATTTGACGAAGACTCATCATACAAAAAATCAAGAAAAATACCTATTGAATATATTGAAGAACATGAAGTGCCCAGGATCAGAGATTCAGTGATGGAAGAAGCAGTTCCAAGAGATCATGAATACCGTGACATAAAAGAACCTATAGAACCACCACTTGAGAAGAACTCCCACAAGAGGAGACTAGCATGGGTATGAGAGGAAATACAAGATGCAGAGAAGTATGGTGCTCCAGAGGGGATGCACATAGAAATCAAGATATCTATACCATACTCCAGCTATGTGGCCTTGCTGTGTGACATCATTGATAAAGAACCTTCCAATTACGAGGAAGCAACAAAGAAGAAAGAATGGAAGGATGCCATGATCAAGGAGTACCAATCGATTATGAAGAATGATGTCTGGGAGATAGTCCCATGACTAGAAGGGAAGTCTGTTGTGACTTTGAAGTGGATCTACAAGATCAAGCATGTTGCAGATGGTAGCATTGAGAAACACAAGTCAAGATTTGTGGGATCTAGATTCTCCCAAAAATAAAGCATAGACTAGGAGGATACATTTGCACCTGTAGCGAGATACACTTCCATCAGATCTATGCTGGCATTGGATGCAGTGATGAAATGTAACGTACACCAGATGGACGTCGACATAACATTCTTGAATGGTGTAGTTGAAGAGGAAGTGTACGTGGAACAACCACCGGGATTTGAGACACATGACAGGCAGACTCATGTCTGCAAATTGAAGAAGGCATTGTATGAATTGAAGCAGGAACCCAGGACATGGTATGACAGGACGGAAAGTTTACTGATGAGATTGGGATTTACTAAGAGTAAATCGGATCCCAACCTTTACTTCAAGGTTGTATCTGAAATTCCAGTGATACTTCTGTTATATGTAGATGACTTGTTTCTGATAGTTGACGATGATCTCATTGCATATGTGAAGAGGAGGACTTCAGCAGAGTTCGAAATGAAGGACCTGGGTATGATGCATTATTTATTAGGCATGGAGGTGTGGCAGAGTGTGAATGGAATCTTACTTGGACAAGGGAAGTATGCAATAGAGATTCTGAAGAGGTTTGGAATGATGGACTGCAAGGCTATGGAAACACCCATGGCATCGAACTTGAATCTATTGTGTGATGCTTCATAATATTCAGTTAATGCCACGATGTATCGTCAGATGATTGGTTCATTGATGTATGATGCAAGGTGCCTTAAACAAGTAAGGTTGTTTCTTAACAATTACACACCACACACACGTTCACATAGATAAGATGCAAAAAACATCCAAGAAGATGGCTTATATTACTTCTCTCAATCAGTTACAATGCAACTGCAAGGAATGTAAATAACAAACTAACTGTCTGCCTTAGCCGTTACAATACATAAGTAACTGTGTGTTATCTCAATGTGTCGACCTAACCCTCTCCCGGTTCACTATAGAACTCTGAGCTATGTCTTGATCTTCTCATCTCTGTAGATGTGTGACTTTGTTATCCAATCTACCAGACGTTTTCTCGCGCTCTGCTCTACCAATATTGTACAACTGATCCAATCTTCTTGGCCTTCTACTCTACTGTTGTTGTTCTTGAGATCACTTTGATCCCTGAGACACGCATCCTCTGTCTGACGATCTCCTCAGATCCTGCGGACCTGCCACTGTCAGTGCTCCAACCATGTTGCACAGCATCTTCCTGTGACGACATTTTTTCATGTGTTCACCTACTTGCAATAACTGCCTTAGAAACCCCGAACTATTTCCAAGTACTCTCCTTGACTTCTATGCATCCTTCTGATAGGATAAAGTAATCCATCACATTAACCATACCGTCTGTCAGCTTCCTTCACACACTTCAGGCTTCCCCAGTCCGCCCCTTCCTCCTCTCTTGGCTCATACCTCAAACCTGTTAGAGTCGTGGTTTGACACATGTCGACGATCGATGCTCCGCTCTTCATGTCGTTTGTTGACCCCCAACAGGTCGACTCTCGACTTTCATTGCATTGGTCGGTCATATATCTTACTACTCCTGCTCGACTTTATTGACCTCGACATGTCAATCAGCTCTTCCTCCCCAATGGTCATCGACACTCCCTCTAGTCGGTCCCCTTCATGTTGATCAACTTTGACAATCTTGCCTAGGCCCCGATGCTGCTAGATTAGACTCCCCAGGTGAAAAATAACTTGATTTCTCCGTCAGTATCCTAAAATATTCTTCGGAAATCCATGTCGCCTCTTGCAACTCATCATCCTTCCATCGCACTAAGTATTCCTTCTTTCACAAACTACGCATATGCTCAACTTCACGTTCCTTGATTACTTCTGCAATCTATTCTTTCTATTGATCTGGAATCTAATCCATCCAGTCGATCCTCAAAACTTCCGCGCTTCCACTGCTTGTACCTTCTTCGAACTTGTACAGATTTGAGACATTTGACGTTGGTGAAATGCTCAACTCATTCGAAAACTCCAACACATAAGCTTTGTCCAAAATCTTCTTCATAATCTTACATGGTCCAATCTTCTTCAGCTTCAGCTTGTTATATGTCCCCGTCGAAAATCTCTCCTTCCACAAATGTGCATAGACCAAGTTTCCCTTGCTGAACGACTGTAGTCTCTTCTTCCTGTCGGCTCTCAACTTGTATGCCACGTTACTCTTTTCTATGCGCTTTTGCACATCTTCATGCACTTATTTCATATGCTCTACAAATGATTATGCATCTATGCTTTTCCTGGTTTCCGTCGGTAACTCAACCAAATCCACCACTCCATGTGGGATTCTTCCCTAAAAAATTTGGAATGGGCTCAAATCTATTGACCAATTCACATAATTGTTGTATGCAAACTCTGCTTGCGCTAACACATTTTCCCACTGCTTGTGTCTGTCGGCCATCAAACATCTTAGAAGGTTTCATAAACTTTTGTTCACCACCTCGATCTGTCTGTCTGTCTATGAATGATATGCCGAGCTAAACTGCAACCTCGTGTCTAGTTTCTTTCATAGGGTTCTCCATAAATGTCCCATAAACTTGGTATCTCAGTCCGATGTGATACTCTTCGGAAACCCGTGCAATCTGACTACTTCCTTGAAGAATAGTACAACAATTCCTGCGGCATCACTTTTCTTCTGACACGGAATAAAGTGTACCATTTTTTAAAATATGTCGACTACAACAAATATTGAGTCACTCCCTTGCTGTGTCTTCAGCAATCCTAGCACAAAATCCATGCTCAGGTGCTCCTATGGGGTATTCGGTACAGGTAGTGGTGTATACATTCCTGTGTTCTGACTTCTCCCTTTTTCCAACAAGCGAACCCTACATTGTCGAACCCACTTTCCGACATCTGTTGTCATTCCTGGCCAGTAATACTTTTCTTTGACCAATTCCCTGGTCTTGTCGATGCCAAAATGACAAGCTAATTTTCCGCTATGCAAATCTTGGATTAGATTATCTCTAGAGGATCCTCTGGGAATACATAATTTTTGTCCCTTGAACAAGTATCCCTCTTGGATAAAATAATCCAAGTACAGGGTTCTGTCAACACTCCACGGTTCACGACAAGCTCCCCATGCTTTCACAAAATCCTTGTTGGTCTCATACTCTGTCTTCACCGACTCTATTCCTATTTCCTGAACTATTGTCATGTTCAAAAATGCAACTCTTCGACTTAGTGCGTCGGGAACCTTGTTCGACTTGCCCGACTTATGTCACAACATGAACACATATCCCTGTAGGAATTTGACCCATTTCATTTGCCACTGGTTTAACTTTGACTGAGTATTCAAATACCTCAGTGCTTGGTGATCTGTGTACAACACAAATTCCTTGGGAAACAAATAGTCCCTCCACTTCTTCAATGCTCTCACAATAACATAAAATTCCTGGTCATAGACCGAATATTTCCGCTTCGCATCATCCAATTTCTCACTGAAGAATGCAATTGGTTTTCCTTCCTGGCTCAACACTGATCCAATTGTTGTTCCACTCGCGTCGCAATCGACCTGGAAAACTTTGTCAAAATATGGGAGCACCAACACTGGGCTCTTAGTGACCTTTTCCTTCAACTTGTTGAAAGCTTGCTAGGCTGCTTCTGTCCACTTGAACTCATCCTTTCTCATGCACTCTATCAACGGTGCACAAATCCGACTGAATTCCTGAATGAACTTTCTGTAGAAACTGGAAATTTCATGGAAAATCCTTACCCCAGTCGTACTTGTCGGTTCTGGCCAATCCAATATTTCCTTCACCTTTTCTGGGTCCATCACCAACCCTTTACCCGAGATTACAAATCCAAAGTACACCAGTTCTTCCTTCATGAAGAAACATTTTTGCAGGTTCATCATCAGCTTCTCCTCCTGCAACTTTTGCAATACTCGTCGAATCTGCTCCAAGTGTTCTGTCTTGGTTCGAATGAAAATCAGAATGTCCTCTAGATAGACTACGAAAAAATTCCCCGAGACTGGCTTCAGTACTTCATTCATCAACCGCATGAATGTACTGGGTGCATTAGTCAACCCGAATGGCATGACTAACCACTCATACAACCCTTCTTTTGTCTTGAATGATGTCTTCCATTCATCTACTTCCCTAACCTGAATCTAGTGATAACCGCTCTTCAGGTCTATCTTCATGAAGTACTTCACTCCACTGAAGGAATCCATCAAGTTGTCCATTCTTGGCAATGGAAATTGGTACTTGATCGTGATCTTGTTGATGGCTATGGAGTCTGTACACATTCTCCATTCTCCACCTTTCTTCGGCACTAATACTGCTAGTGCCGCGCAAGGACTTAGACTCTATTTGATCAACCCTTTATCCAACAAATATTGGACCTGTCAGTTGAGTTACTGACCTTCAGTCGGACTCATCCTATGCCATGCTTTGTTTGGAAAACTCGACCCTGGAATCAAGTCGATCTGATGGGATATGCTCCTTGTTGGCGGCAATCCCATCAATGTCGCATCGACTACTATGCTTCAAAACTCGTCAAGCATCTCTCGTACTTCGACCGGAATCTTCTCCATTGTTTCCTTCTCAACACATGGTTCTTTCAGAATGATAGCATAACACCCCGACTACTTTTCCTCCTCCGCTAGGAATTCTTTCACTGAGCACATCAGCACTCACTTCTCCCAAACGTTTCTCTTGTCGTGCTTATAGTCAGCCTGTTCTTCCGGCTTCGGCTTAAGAGTCCTCTTCGCGCCATTTTTCCACATTGTGACTGTGTTGGCTCGACCGTCATAGATAATTTTCCGATCATATTTCCATGGTCTTCCTAACAACAGATGGAATGCCTCCATTGGGACTACGTCGCACAATACACTTTCTTCAAATGCTTCGACTTTGAAGTTAATCAGGCACTATCTGGTGACCTTCACATGGTGTCCTTTCTGCAACCATGAGATCTTGTAAGGGTCTAGATGTTCCCGACACCTTAACTTTGCTTTGTCAATCACCTCTTTCGACACAACATTCTCAGTGCTTCCACCATCAACTATGGTCTTGCAACGCCATTCGCTAATCTACACCTTGGGTCAAAAGATTGCCTTTCGCTATACTGGCTCTTTCTCATCGCATCTGTCATCCAAAACCAATGTCTTCCTGGCTCTCATGGCCCAAATTTTCTTCTTACCATCCTCACTGATGTCGGATGTCGATTCTTCCCTCTTGTTGACTTACTCATCCCTTCGATGTCTGAGTTTCGACTCCTCTGCAGCACATAGGTTCGATGGGAATTCATATGCATTATGTCCCGCTCCACAACACTTGTAACAGATTATGTCTGGTCTATTAGCTCATTTTCTGTAAGATGGACCACTTCGACCATACGCACCTCGACCACGAGTCTCATGACTATCGTGTCGGTTCTCCTGCGCTTTCTCCCTTGTCGATGTCCCTTCCGTCTTCTGAATTTCTTCGACAGATTCCTTCCTGTAACCGCTACTTTGGCCCTTCATGGAAACAATCTTCACTCCCCGACAAGTCATCCTGCTTCTGGTCGCTGTGGATTTCCTTGACAGTTTCTCATCTTCCTTCAAATCTAACAGGTAGGCTTCATCCACTGCTCTGAATTTTGACATGCTCAATTCATCCTGAATAGCATATTTCAAGCCATTCACGTACCTAGCTGCAGCTTCTTCTCCTTCGTCAGTCTGACCCGACCTTATCAACAATTTGTAGAACTCTTCCATGTACTCCTTCACAGTCATCTCTTTTTGTCAAAATTTCTACAATTTTGGGAACAAGGAAATCAAATAGTGACCCAGCAAGACTTCCCTTTCAACTTGTAAACATCCTATCCCAAGATTTGATTTTCTCCTTTCCCTTCTTGACTCTATCAGCCTGCACATTGTCCCACCAGAATGAGGCATGACCTTTAAACCTCAGACATGCAGTCTTAACCTGTTTAGGATCCTCGACATGCTCTATGTCGAAGTATTTCTCCATCTCTCTGAACCAGTCAATCAAGTCTTTTGGATCCAGACTTCCTGAGTTGGTACACATGTCTATCTTTGTCTGACCTCTCATATCTGTCAGAAGTTTGATCAGTTTTTCTTCTGGTTCATCTCCTGTTGCTTCTTGTGGTTCCACTTCTTTGACTTCCTCATCGCTATGGTCTAACAAATTAGGAATACAACCATGCCTCTGTTTTTCTTTGATCGATGCGACTTCATTTGTCAAAGTTCGCATTGTTCATATGCACTCGTCGAACATATCATGATCAACTGTGACTGCTACGCCACGTGCTCTTCGTCATCGGACATTAACACCTTTGTGAGCCATTTTCAACTTCTGCTGAAACTCCCACTTCGTCTAATCGCAACCAGACTTCAACAAGTCATGTACAACTCTACCCAACCTCAGCTGGAGCTGTCCAACACACTTATAGGATCAATACCACCTGACGTATTTATTGCTTGCACGATTCTCCTCCCACTCTGATATGGCTATCCTTCAAATCACATTATGCTATCGCTTTGATACCAACTGACGCAAGGATCCTTAGACAAGTAAGGTTCTTGCTTAACAATTACACACCACACACACGTTCACATAGACAAGATGCAAACAACATGCTAGAAGCTGGCTTATATTACTTCTCTGAATCGGTTACAATGCAATTGCAAGGAATGTAAATAATTAGCTAACTGTCGGCCATAGTCATTACAATACAGAAGTAACTGTGTTCTATCTCAGTGTGTCGACCTAACCCTCTCCTAGTTCACTGCGAAAATCTAAGTTATGGCTCGATCTTCTCAGCTATGTAGATGTGTGACTTTCCTATCCAATCTACTAGACTTTTTCTCACACTCTGCTTTGCTAATATTGTCCAACTGATCTAATCTTCTTGGCCTTCTATTCTGCTGCTACTATTCCCGAGATCGCTCTGATCCCTGAGACACGCATCCTCTGTCTGAAAATCTCCTCAGATCCTACAGACCTGCCACTATCAACACCCCAACCATGCTACACAACCTCTTCCTATGACGACATCTATCATGTCTTCACCTACTTTCAATAACTACCATTAACTTCGTTAGCAACCCCAAACTATTGCCAAGTACTCTCCTTGACTTCTACACATCCTTCTAAAGTAATCACGTCGGCCATACTGTCTGTTAGCTTTGACATACCCGTCAGTTTCCTTCACACTCTTCAGACTACTCCAGTCCACCCCTTCCTCCTCACTTGGCTCATACCCCAAACCTGTCGGAGTTGTGGTTTGACACATGTCGACCATCGACACTCTGCTCTTCCTGTCGTCTGCCAACCCCCAACATGTCGACTTTCAACTTTTGTTGCATCGGTCGATCGCATATCTGACTGCTCCTGCTCGACTTTATTGACTTTGACAAGTCAATTTTCTCTTTCGCCCCAGTGGTTGTCGGCACTCCCTCTAGTCAATCCCCTTCATGTCGATCAACTTCGAAAACACTTCCTAGGCCTCGATGCTTCTACATCAATGTACCTTATGAACATGAGACTAGACATGTGATTTTATTTGAACACCCTGATCCAGTTCCTGATGGATCTAAGACATGTTCACCTAATTGCTGGAAAGCATGTATTGAGGTACCTGAAGGGTACAGTTGACTATGGGCTCAAGTAAGAGGCAAATCAGAAGATTAACCTATAGGGTTATGTTGATTCGGATTGGGTAGGCAGTGTTGTAGATAGGAAGAGCACTTCAGGATGTGGCTTCAGTATGGGATCCAGTATGATCTCCTGGTTTAGGAGGAAGCAGTCATGTGTGGAACTAAGTACAACCGAAGTAGAGTATCTTGCATCTTGTTCGACTAGTTGTGAGGCACTTGTATCTTCTGTGACAACCAGAGTTGTGTGAAGTTGTCTGAGAACCCAGTGTTCCATGACAAGTCTAAGAACATTGAGATTAATTACCGCTATATCAGGGATATGGTGCAGAGAGGAGTAGTGATGCTACAGTATGTGGCGTCATATGAGAAGATAGCTGATGTGTTGACCAAGCCGTTAGCCAGAGTGAATTTTGAGTACTCCAGAGAGAAGCTTGGTTTTATCCAGATCGATGTTCCTCCTAAGAGGGAGTGATGAGACCGGAAGATGGCGCAGATGCACTAGAGTCATTCTTGCATGTTGGTAGGCGTAGGTGCTCCTTGGGACGTAATGCATATGGGAAGCTCCTAATTGTCATCCCATGTTGGTAGGTGTAAGGGCTAGCTATCGTATGGTGTTAGGCATAGGTGGTCCTTGAGACATAATGCATCTAGGATTCTCCTGATTTTCCTCCCATACTGGAGACGTTGAGAGGTCCACAAGTCATAATACATTGTGTGTGCGCCTAGGAAGGATCTTGCATGGTGGAAGGTGTAGGTGGTCCTCAGGACGTAATGCACCCAAGGTTCTCCTGATTGTCCTCTCATGCTGATAGATGCAGGATGATCGTTGAGAGACGTAATGCACCTAGGGTGCTCCTAGGCTATACCCACTGGGTCGGAGACGTAGGTGGTCTTTTGGAGATGAGATATGCATCTGGGTTGTGCTCCATGTGATGATGAGATGATCTGGATACGATGAGGCGATAGTAGGAGACCAAGGTGATTGTTGTTGCAATGTAATGTGTTGTCCTGGGATGTACCTACTTGATGGCTTGCTCGCAGAGATGATGAATGACTACATGAGGATAGCCCTATATCCAACATGAAAAAGGGATAGCTCTGTAGAACTTCCTATGATAGATAGATTCAAGATATTTCACTAATCAACGATCAACGGAATGAATATTGTTGCAACATCAATGATGATGATCCAGTGTTGATGATGACATTCCAGCATTAAAGATGATCCAGCGATGATGATGTTGTCAATATTTGTGTCTAGGGTGATGATGAATGTGGCGAGAGAATAACTTCCTACTTAAGAGGGAGTGTTGAAGTAAATATAACTTCAGAAGATATTCTCTTGTATTTTATATTGATATTATTATTGTATTTTAGGTATACCTCCGACAGAGATTGTTTTCCTCTGGTGAGGAATGTCATTATTATGTTTGGTCATGCAAAGTCATTGAGGTAAAACCTCCATTGTAAGTCAGGGCATTAGATCCCCTAGAGTCAAATGTAAAAGGGTTATTGAGTCTTCATAAAGAAGTCGACCCAATAAGTTTTAGTGAGGCCGACCTAGTTAGGTAAAAGGTCAAGTTAAAAGCAAAGATTAAATACAAAGCCTCGCTCTCTCATTTCGACACATTACTCACTCACACAAGTTCACATAGCAATGGAGATAAGACAAGTTCATTGGTGGAGAAAGAGAGAAGGTGAAAAAGACATATTTTCAGTTTTCCACTTTTGGATTGATATTGTATTAGGGACAAATCTATCTTTGAGGAAGTTGTTGGGTTTTCTCCTTTATGGTTTCCCCGAGGAAAAATATTGTGTCTATTTTTTTTTGTTGTGCTTGTTATTCTTTCAGTTAAAGATCATAGATAATATTGAATTAAAGTACAAAATTTAATAGTTTGGTGAATGTTGAATCACCTCAGACGATCGATGTTCAGCCATCGCTAGTTCGGGTGCAGAATTCTCTGGAGAAAGGGGCGCCATCAGCGGTGGGAGACGGGTAAGATGGATGTTGTTTTCTCTTATGTTTTGGTCCTTGTCTGTCAAGTTGATGAATTTTGGGCCATGTTGTTATTGTAATGGCCTTGGGCCTGGGTTTTGTGAGAGTTTTATCATGGGTGAGTGCCAAGTATGGGGGGTTAGACATATGGATGAACTTCAGCTCATTAAGGGGAGTTTCTTTTATTGTTTTTATCAAAGCAATTGGTATGCTATGTAATGGGAAGGGAAGCACAATGGATAGGGGGGTCTGGTGAGAAAAAGGTCTTTGAAAGACCATTTTTTGTAATAGGGCAGGCGCATGAAGATGGTCCCCATATTCGTAGCAATGGGGGTGCGCTAGCAGAAAATAAAAATGGCACGTACGCACCTAAGGAGATGTGCACAAGCCGCTAGGTTTGGTACCAAATCAAGGCGCGCACGCATGGCTGGCGCGTGCACGCAACGGTGGCACACACGTGCCTTTGTTAAAAAAAAAACAAAGCACAATTTCCCCATTGTTCCATTTGGCCGAGGGAATCCTCCTCCTCCGAGTGTGCATTGATTCAACCACCAAAGAAGGCCAAATCGACTCCAAAACCACCAAACAACACCCACAAACTCATCAACACTTCGATTAATAGGCATCCAAAAGGCCTTCAAGGACACCTGTTGGATACCTTCCGGGGGCATAGAACTCCAACCGTTCAACAAAACCAGGTTCTGGGGATTCATTCAAGTGTATCTACGTGGGTTCCAGCCGAGAATGCTATCCATAAGTGCCCGTTGGATGATTTTCCAAATTTTACCCCCGTGTGCAAAAAGTGCACACTCCCTCACTGAGCAAAACCCTGGTTTCCAAGATGGAAGTACAAGATGACACCGGGGCCACCAGACCGGAGGGGAGGGGCACCCCTAGCACTATCCTGGCATCTTCAATCCAATGGAGTTGACGGTTCATCGATCCGAGGCACGGTATTCGTTCTATGCCTCGTTCCGTCTTGCATCGAGGAGGCCTTCAAGGACACCTGTTGGATACCTACCGAGGGCATAGAAATCCAACCGTGCAACAAAACCGAGTTTCGGGGAGTCATGCAAGTGCGTCTAGGTGGGTTCCATCTAGGAACGCTAGCCACAAGTACCCGGTGGATGATTTTCCAAAGTTGACCCCCATGTGCAAAAAGTGCACACTCACTCACTGAGCAAAACCCTAGTTTCGAAGATGGACATACAAGATGACACCAGGGCCACCGGACATGAGGGGAGGGGGACCCCTAGCACTATAATGGCATCCTGAATCCAATGCATTCAATGGTTTATCAATCCGAGGCATGGTCTTCATTCTATTCCTCGTTCTGTCTCGCATCCAAAAGGCCTTCAGGGACACCTGCTGGATACCTGCCGGGGGAATAGAACTCTAGCCGTGCAACAAAATCAGGTTTCGAGGAGTTATGCAAGTGTGTCTATGTGGGTTTCGGCCAGGAATGCTAGCTGCAAGTTCCCGATGGATGATTTTCCAAAGTTGACCACCGTGTACAAAACGTACACACTCCCTCACTGATCAAAACCCTAGTTTCCAAGATGGATGTACAAGATGACACCAGGTCCACCAGTCCAGAGGGGATGGGAACCCCTAGAACTATCCCAGCATATTGAATCCAACAGAGTTGACGGTTCGTTGATCCGAACCACGGTCTTCTTTCTATGGCTCATTCTATCTCGCATCCAAAAGGCCTTCAGGGACACCTACTGGATACATGCCGAGGGCATAGAACTCCAACCGTGCAACAAAAATAGGTTCCAGGGAGTCATGCAAGTGTGTTTTGGTGGGTTCCGACCAGGAATGCTAGCCACAAGTGCCCGATGGAATATTTTCCAAAGTTGAGCCCCGTGTGCAAAAGGTGCACACTCGCTCACTGAGCAAAACCCTAGTTCCCAAGATGGATGTACAACATGACATCGTGGACACCGACCCAAAGGGGAGGGGCACCCCTAGCACTATCCCAGCGTCTTGAATCCAATAGATTTGACGGTTTGTTGATCCGAGTCATGGCCTTCATTCTATTCCTCGTTCCGTCTCACATCCAAAACGCCTTCAGGGACACCTCCTGGATACCTACTGGGGGCATAGAACTCCAACCGTGCAAAAAAAAAAGGTTCTAGGGAATCATGCAAGTGTGTCTAGGTGGGTTCCAGCTGGGAAGGCTAGCCACAAGTGTCCGTTGGATGATTTTCGAAAGTTGACCCCTGTGTGCAAAAAGTGCACACTCCCTCACTGAGCAAAACCCTAGTTTGCAAGATGGACGTACAAGATGACACCCGAGCCACCAGACCGGAGGGGAGGGGAACCCCTAGTACTATCTCAGTGTCCTAAATCCAACGGAGTCGACAGTTCATTGATCTGAGCCACGGTGTTCATTCTATGCCTCGTTCCGTCTCACATCCAAAAGGCCTTCAGGGACACCTTTTGGATACCTGCCGGGGGCATAGAACTCTAACCGTGCAACAAAACCGGGATCTGGAGAGTCATACAAGTGTGTCTAGGAGGGTTCCAGTCGGGAATGCTAGCCACAAGTGCCCAATGGATGATTTTCCAAACTTGACCCCTGTGTGCAAAATATGCACACTCCCTCACTAATCAAAACCCTAGTTTCCAAGATGGACGTACAAGATGACACCGGGGCCACCGGACCAAAGGGGAGGGGAACCCCTAGCACTATCTCAGCATCTTGAATCCAATGGAGTCAACGATTCATCGATCTGAGCCACGCTCTTCATTCTATGGCTCGTTCTGTCTCACATCCAAAAGGCCTTCAGGGACACCTGCTGGATACCTGCCAGGGGCATAGAACTCCAACTATGCAACAAAACCGGGTTACGGGGATTCATGCAAGTGTGTCTAGGTGGGTTCCGTCCTGGAACGCTAGTGACAAGTTCCCGGTGGATGATTTTCCAAAGTTGACCCTCGTGTGCAAAAAGTGCACACTCCCTCACTGAACAAAACCCTAGTTTCCAAGATGGGCGTACAAGATTACATCGGGGCCACCGGACTAGAAGGGAGGGGCACCCCTATCACTATCCCACATCCTGAATCCAATGGATTTGACAGTTCATCAATGTGAGACACGGTCTTCATTCTATGCCTCGTTTCGTCTCACATCCAAAAGGCCTTCAGGGACACCTGTTGGATACCTGCTGGAGGCATAGAACTGCAACCGTGCAACAAACCAGGTTCTGGGGAGTCAGGAAAGTTTGTCTAGGTGGGTTTCGGCCGGGAACACTAGCCACAAGTGCCTAGTGGATGATTTTCCAAAGTTGACCCTTGTGTGCAAAAAGTCCACACTCCCTCGCTAAGCAAAACCCTAGTTTCCAATATGGACGTACAAGATGACACTGGGGCCACCGGACCGGAGTGGATGGGCATCCCTAGCACTACCCCGACATGCTGAATCCAATGGAGTCGATGGTTCATCGATCTGAGCCACGGTCTTCATTCTATGCCTTGTTCCGTCTCATATCCAAAAGGCCTTCAGGGACACCTGCTGGATACCTGTCGGGGGCATAGAAATCCAACTATGCAACAAAACCAGGCTTCGGGGAGTCATGCAAGTGTGTCTAGGTGGGTTCTTGATGGGAACGCTAGCCACAAGTTCCCGATGGATGATTTTCCAAATTTGACCCCCATGTGCAAAAATTGCACATTGCCTTATTGAGAAAAACCCTAGTTTCCAATATGGACGTACAAGATGACATCGGGGCCACTGGACCGGAGAGGAGGGGCACCCCTAGCACTATCCCGGCATCTTGAATCCAACGGAGTTGACGGTTTGTCGATCCGAGCCATGGTCTTCATTCTATGGCTCGTTCTGTCATGCTTCCGAAAGGCCTTTAGGGAAACCTACTGGATACCTACCGGGGCCATAGAATCCTTCGTTGTGTTCCATTAGCTTTTTGTTTATCATTTCAGGCTCTGATAAGTGGTAATTCACCTCGATCTTTGAAAACTTGGGTCTATAGGTACCTTCCCTTTCATATTCCTCGTTATCCACAACTAACACAAGTTAGAGATGCCATTCAAACCCAATTGAAAGCTAAGGAAGTGGTGTTATGTGGCATCATCTTCAAGAATAAACGTTTATGTAAACCAACAGAAGCTCGAAAAATACTCCCTGCTTTTAAACACATTCTGGAGAAAGCAAGAGGACAAGTTCATCAAAGCGACTTCATTCATCTGTATTCTCGTAATGTACACATAGCCCATCCTTATCTTGATAAAAAAGAGTTTTATGATAGCTTGAACTCTTTGGGAGTGGTTATCTCCCTATGTTTGGTTGTCTGATTGGTTGACAAACTTGCCTGAAAATCTATACTTTGAACTTCTTTGTTTTATTGCTGAAAATTGGAAGGGATTTTCAAGTCAACTGCAAAGCGCTCCTTTGTTGAAATATGTAAGTTCTTCCAACAACGTAGATTTTGCTAGTGTATCAAATGCTGTCGCCCACACTAGAATTTATCTTTCGTCAAAGGAGTCGCACATATTGTGGCTAACCAAATGGTCTAGGTAGCTTGGAAGTGCCTCCAAATATTATTCCATGCCCGAATCTACCCAGAAGGCAATTAAAATTTAGATCCTCGAGAATTCCTGAATCTACCCAGAAGGAAATTATAAATTTAGATCCTCGAGAAGGTGAGAAATTGTATGATTGGTTGAATCAGTATCCTAAAATCACATAGCTTTCTATCTCAAAGTTTGTTGAGCGGCTCCTGGATGTAGTATCAGACTCAACAGAGAGTAAACTTGTTATCACCACTAGAATGGCCCTGGGGTGCCTGACTAGAATGCCTGTAGCGCTGGAACCATGGCTCAGTTCGCAAATCCATTGATTCCGGTGGGTCTGGGACACCGGGTTTCAGCTAGGGGACCCCCCACAGCATGCCTTGAAGGCCCAGAAGTGGTTCCAATGGGCCATCTCCGGAGCTAGGGTTTTGCTCAGTGATGACCATTCCAAATTCGCTAAAGGGGTTCATTTCTCATACGGAAGCCCCCGGGCATGCGTGGCCACCATGCATAGGTCCACAATGGCCGCGTGGACCTATGGGAGCTGACAGAATCCAATTCTGCTTGCTGGTTTGGGATCCATGGCCTCGGGGAAAATCCCCAAAGTGTCCTTGAATGGCCCCGGGGTGCCCGACTAGAATGCTTGTAGACCTGGAATCATGGCTTGGTTCACGAATCCATCGATTCCGGTGGGTCCAGGACGCCGGGTTTCAGCTAAGGGACCCCCTAAACCCAATTTTTCGATGATAGAGGTGAATTACCACTTATCAGAGCATGAAATGCTGAACAAAAGGCTAATGGAACACAATGAAGGATTCTATGCCCCCGTGAGGTATCCAACAGGTGTCCCTGAAGGCCTTTTGCATGTGTGACGGAACGAGCCATAGACTGAAGACCGTGGCTCGGATAGATGAACTATTGACTCTGTTGGATTCAGGACACCAGTATAGTGCAAGGGGTGCCCCTCCCATCCGGTCCGGTGGCCCTGGTGTCATCTTGTACGTCCATCTTGGAAACTAGGGTTTTGCTCAGTGAGGGAGTGTGCCATTTTTGCACACGGGGGTCAACTTTGGAAAATTGTCCACCGGGCACTTGTGGCTAGCATTCCTGGTCGGAACCCACCTAGACACACTTGCATGACTCCTCGGAACTTGATTTTGTTGCACGGTTGGAGTTCTATGCCCCCGGTAGGTATCCAACAGGTGTTCCTAAAGACCTTTTGGATGCGAGATGGAACGAGCCATAGAATGAAGACCATGGCTCAGGTCAACAAACCATCAACTCCATTGGATTCAGGACACTGGGATAGTGCTACGGGTGCCCCTCCCATCCATTCCGGTGGCTCCGATGTCATCTTGTACGTCCATCTTGGAAACTAGGGTTTTGCTTAGTGAGGGAGTGTGCACTTTTTGCACACGGGGGTCAACTTTGGAAAATCATCCAACAGGAACTTGTGGCTAGTGTTCTCGGTTGGAACCCACCTAGACACACTTGCATGACTCCCTAGAACCCGGTTTCGTTGCACGGTTGGAGTTCTATGCCCCCAGTAGGTATCCAACAGGTGTGCTTGAATGCCTTTTGGATGTGAGACCGTAAAAGGCATAGAATGAAGACTGTGGCTCGGATCGACGAACCGTCGACTCTGTTAGATTCAGGATGCTGGGATAGTGCTAGGGGTGCCCCTCCTCTTTGGTCTGGTGGCCCCGGTGTCATCTTGTACGTCCATCTTGGAAACTAGGGTTTTGCTTAGTGAGGGAGTGTGCACTTTTTTGCACACGGGAGTCAACTTTGGAAAATCATCCACTGAGAACTTCTGGCTAGCATTCTCAGTCGGATCCCACCTAGATACACTTGCATGACTGCCCGGAACCTAGTTTCGTTGCACGGTTGGAGTTCTATGCCCCCGGCAAGTATCCAACAGGTGTCCGTGAAGGCCTTTTGGATGCGAGATGGAACGAGCCATAGAATGAATACTGTGGCTCGGATCGAGGAACCGTCAACTCAGTTGGATTTAGGACATCGAGATAGTGCTAGGGGTGGCCGTCCCTTCTGGTCCAGTGGCCTCGGTGTCATCTTGTATGTCCATCTTCGAAACTAGGGATTTTCTCAGTGAGGGAGTGTGCACTTTTTACACACGAGGGTCAACTTTGGAAAATCATCCACCGAGCACTTGTGGCTAGGCTTCCCGACCGAAACCCACCTAGACACACTTGCATGACTCCCCATAACCTGGTTTTGTTGCACGGTTGGAGTTCTATGCCCCCAACAGGTATCCGACAGGTATTGATGAAGGCCTTTCGTATGCGAGACGAAATGACATAGAATGAAGATCGTGGCTCGGATTGACGAACCGTCGACACCGTTGGATTTAGGATGCCAGGATTGTGCTAGGGGTGCCCCTCCCCTCCGGTCTGGTGGCCCCGGTGTCATCTTGTATGTCCATATTGGAAACTAGGGTTTTGCTCAGTGAGGGAGTGTGCAATTTTTGCACACGGGGTCAACTTTGGAAAATCATCCATCGGGCACTTGTGGTGATGATGATGATGATGGTGATGATGGTGAAGACGTTGATGATGATGGTGATGGTGATGGTGATGAAGATCATGGTGATGATGAAGATGGTGATGATGATGGACACAGTGATGAGGGACCTACAGATGACAGTGATGATGAAGATGGTGATGATGATGACGAAGATGGTGATGATGATGGAGATGGTGATGACGAAGAAGGTGATGATGATGGAGATGGTGATGAGGGATCGCCAAAAACTCAAGCATTAACATGGGTGAGGTAGGTCTAAAGCTTCCCTCAAGGACATTTCCAACCATTAGGTGACAATGATGAACATGTTAGTGCTTCTTAATCATAGCTCCCAAATGATCCTCATATTCATCCTAGTACTAGACCAATATTGAAACAATTCTTGAAGCTCCAAATGGAGAGAGTGGTAGAGAAAATGGGGGCAATCTCCAGATTTGGGTGATGCGGGCATCTTGGTAAGACCTAGGGTTTGAGGATCGAAATTCAAAGATAGACATGTAGACTTGGATTCTATAAGTTGAGTTCTCTAGTGGTGTACTTGTGTGACGTGACAAACCCTTCTAATAGCGATCCTATCCCACTTGGATTCCAAATACCCCCTATTGAGGGTATGTGTGGTGGGTCACGAATTCTAGGACTAGATTAGGTTAATAGGGTTACATTAGGTTTCTAGGATTCTAGATTAGTTTCTAAGGGTTATATTAGTGTTTCTAGGGTTAGTTTAGCTTTCTAGGATTTCTAGGGAGAGATTATGTTTCTAGGATTCTAGATTAGTTTCTGAGGGTTAGATTAGTGTTTCTAGGGTTAGTTTAGCTTCCTAGGATTTCTAGGGCTAGATTATGTTTCTAGGATTCTAGATTAGTTTCTGAGGGTTAGATTAGTGTTTCTAGGGTTAGTTTAGCTTTCTAGCATTTCTAGGGCTAGATTATGTTTGTAGGGTTATATTAGTGCTTCTAGGGTTAATCATGCATGAATAAACAATCACATGGCTATAAATCATAACTTAATCATAACTCAGACATCAAATAAATGATATAAGATAACGATATCAAATAAACTGTCTAACATGAATAACATTAATCGTGCATGAATAAAAAATCACATGGCTATACTACGTACCTTAGTCAGTTAGGCCTTCTGCATCCTCTCGCTTTTTATTGTCTCGAACAACCTCTCATGCTCTGCATGAGGTAGTAAGTAGCATACCTTGTTTGATGACTTCGTTGACATTGTATGTAGTTAGATGTTTGTACCCACAATCAAGTGCGTAAAGTGATACACCCGTGACCCTGGTCTATAATCTGTGTATGTGTAGCCATTCCTTTTTGGTCCCTTTCCATCCACTGTAAGATATTCCCCCTGAACAACCATCGAGCCAGTCAGAAAGGTAATGCCTTCACTATCCGTTAATGATGCAAGGAGGGTTTGCTTCCCCTCAATGCATCGTGCCAACCAATAATTCGTCCAAATTGCACTGTCTGTCGGGGTGACAATTGTGTAGATGTGTGCTGCAAAAATGCATTTTAAGGTCATATTCCAACAAGTAGTGGTTTGATAACTTGGATACTTACAAAAACAAGGAGGGAAACAAGATATGCATGCAGAAATGTTTACCTGGTTGTACAAGATCGGATATATGATCATATTCATTCAAAATAGAGGACTGGCATTCATCTAACTGGATTGTTTCAGCAACTGCACGTGGGTCCACTGCAAGTGATACATGATCCCATTCATCATCCCAATCCATTGATTCGCACTCATCCCACTCACAACTTTTGCAAGACCCACAAAAGCAAGCAAGTTTTCACGTCCATATTTTAAATAAGGGGTTGTTTGAGCTTCGAACCGAATGAAATCCATGAGTGCCTTGCACAGTACTGCAACTTTAAGAATGCGATTGATCTATATCAACTACATTTCAGAAATGTCTGACAACATGTCTTCTACCTGTTGGTATGTGTTGCCCTGTGGTTCGATCTAACATTTTTTCTTTGCACCATCGAACTGTGGATTCAGCATTCCGAATATGAGGGCCTCCCATGCACCTCATCTCCTCCCTTTGTAGGGAAGTTTTGATACATGCTCTAGCCCCTTCATGCTCTCCCTTTCCATTCCCGGTCTCAAAATAGTTCCATACATGCACCACATCATAATTCTTGTGCAAAATACTCAACTACTGGAAAACACGTGCATTTTTGAACTGGCCCGCAGAACCATCTGACCATATCCAATGCTAATCCATCTGTATACCTCTCTCCTTCAGCTGATCATAGAAAATTTTGAAGCAATGCTGCACATAATGCAGGTCACGGCACCTGTCGTCACTGATGTAGAAGTTGGTCTCTTTCAATATTATCCTCATGTCGTTGTTGCTCTCTAGCACATGCATGTATGTCATATGGACCATTATGATAACTTGGTCTGAATGGTAGTATTGACTTTGAATCTCATTCTGTAGCTGTAGGATGTATTTTTCTGTAAATTCCACAATCGACAATATTGTGCCCTTGGGAAAGGTGTCTCTGCACTGTCTGTACTGTTCATCCTGCCATCGTGCTACATGGACGTGTTGTACATAATGCTCGGTCTTTTGGTTGAATTCCTTCATGAATTTGCAAATTTGTACCTGGTGCCACAAAACCAAGGGCATTAATACAACGTGACATTTTCAATCTGAATATATATGTACAAATTCAGCATATACAGTATGAAAGCATGCAAACTTAGATTACCTATGACTTCACCAATGCAATTGTTTTGCTTTCCTTCGAACTATCTAATTGATATGTTATGTACTGGAAGTTCTGCATTTCTACTGACATCCTCCCAAATTCGTGCTCCGCGGTTGCATGGATGCAGCAGCTCAATAATGCAAATCCACTGCAACTGGAACATGTCCCATATAAACATGATCTTTTATAATATTTTTGTCCTTCAAGCCTTCGACACATTATGCTATGTATAAATTCTCTGGATGCATTCGGTGGTTGTAACGAAGGGCAATCCTGCATAATGTTAGTATGCAAACCACAAAATATATGTCTATATGTATCATAATAGTACTAAAATTCTACATGGCATCTACAACATGTATTGCAATCAATGCAAATTCTAACATACCAGGGTTTGCATTTTTTGAAGGACCTTTGGCCCAAGTTCAATTGTGTGTGCTCATTCTTGAACCTCTCATAGAGTTCTATTTGTGTCGTGTCAAGGAAGTACTTGACATGGGGTTCACCCCCCCTAACACCTTTTTTCAACTTTAAAACATCTCTTTGATTTGATGATGGTCTAGTGTTATCATGCCAAAAATTTTGCACTAGTTCTTTAACAACGTCAATGAGCTTCATGTCTGAACGAGGTAACCTACCAACAAAGGCCCAACAATATTTTTGGCCTGGGGTCTCAAGTTTTTCTCTAATGGAAGAATACTTTTGAAGAGTCTTTCTATTTACTTTAAAGATTTTACATGTGTGTGATAGTAGGCAATGTTGCCTTGTGGATTTTTCTACAATTGATTCCCGCAGTACATGACGGGCCGCATTAAAATCTTTTGTACGAGAGGTTTTTCCAATCAAATTAAATGCAGATTGTAGATTTCTAACAACATGATTGTTGGCCTCTGAACTTCTAACTACCTTTATGGCCAAAATTCTCCTAACATCAGCTAGACAATGTGATTTTAACAAAGCAAGAATTAATTGACATTTTGCTGCATCGCTTTTGGATTCAAAAAAATCTTTGATTATCTTGCTACAATGGAAATCAATAGTGCATTTGGGCATCTTACCTTCAAATCCTGAAAATGAGCTTTCATCCACATGAATACATCTGGGAGTTCTTCGTCGTCTGGTTGATAGTCGAGGCAAGGCAGTCGGCAAGGAAGTACGAGTCTCATCAACGATTTGTTGTGGCCCTTCGTTCACAAATTAGTCCTGCAATGGAGTGTGTTCACCAGGTGGGTGCTCTTCTTGGGGTAGTTTCCAGTTAAGAACTTGTTCAACATCTATCCCTTCATACTCGACATTAGGAAAGATTTGATTGACTTCAATCATTTGGTCATTGCTTGTTGATGGATCTAAGGCACTAACGTTTTGATTTCTATGGTTTTGCATGTACAACCTGGCATTTTCTCTTATCTCATGGAACTTTTTAGGGGGCAGCTGAGTCCTTATAGACTTTCTTTTATTATTACATATGTTTCCCATATTCAATGCATTTTTTGGAAAAGCAAAAATATGACCCCTGCAAGAATGAACAACAAACAAGATATTAAAACTCGATGTGCATGATTATTAAAGCTCGATGTAGCAATTGATTATGTACAACAACATCTAGTGAGAATGTTTTCATATACAATCTTAAAAGCTATTGGGAATGCACTACATATAAAGTTACAACATCACCTCTAGGAACTCAGTAGGATGGTATTGGATGGTGGTATGGGATGTTAGTAGGAGCAAATTCCCTACA